>LNAC01001274.1:75326-257288 GCA_002007465.1 Ailurus styani
AAAACTTTACAATTAGACTGACACCCCCTGAACCCAATAGTCAATCTTAAAGTCCTCAAGAATGAACCTTCAGGCATATATGCCATGGAGTGTGACTCCACAGGAAAGTTACAGAAGTCCCAGACTCTGCATTTTCAACAAGCTCCCAAGTGGTGCCCATGCTGCTGATCCTCAGAGCACATTTTGAGTAGCAAGACTTTAAAATACTTTGGCAAAAGAAACAAAAAGGGGGAGTGAGATAAATCTAGGAAATATGGCAAAATTCCCACAATAGTTTAGAGTATGCTTTCCAAAAAAGTTAAACCTGAATTTAATGAAGTCATTAGCACTAACATTCAGGTTTGGGGAAATTCAGGGGATAAAATGACAAACTGCACCAAAAGGAAGCAAACACACAAATCTTGAATGAAGCTCTTCTACCAGACAAGAGACCAAGCTCTGCAGTAAAGCAAAGACTTGAAAAAGACACACAAACCAAAAAAATAAGCAACAGGCCACTCCAGACAAAGAGAGGCATAGCAACCAAATGTAACATGGACCTTGTTTGGATCCCAACTTGAAAAAAGTTATTGTTAAAAAAAGATAAATTGAAACAGGAAGATTTGAATATGGATACCCCAAAATTATTGTTAACTTTGTTAGGTGATAGAAACATTGTGGCTAGGTAAGAAAAATAACCACATACCTCAGAAACGTGTACTGAAGTGTTTAGGGGCAAAATGACACAATGTTTTGGATTTGCCTTAAAATAATGCTTCTGAAACATTAAAGTACTAACAGATCACCCAAATTTCTTGTTAAAATACAGATTCTGATTCAGTAGATAAGAAGTAGGGCTGAGAGTCTAGTCTAACAAGATACTTGGTGATGCCCTGCTGCTCTGGTCACCACACCAAATTTTGAGCAGCACAGCTTTAAAGGAAACCAAAAGGGATATGAAATGATGCAAGTATGGCAAGTCTTGATAATGGTGTAATCTGGGTGGTGGGTATGCTGACTTTACTACTGTTCTTTTCTTTGTTTTTGTACATGCTTAAAATTTTGTTAAAAACACACCTTTTGAAGGCTCAAGGAGGGGGTGCATTGTGAGAGGGCAGTGTTTGAGCTCTCATTTCTCAATTCCCAGGTCCTCTCCCTGAGCCCGGCACAAAGCAGACATCCGCACCTTATTTCTTTTCCTTTATACTTTGGCCTTGCCCGGAATGATTTGTGGCAATTCGTGAAACTATACAACAGTAAAGTAAAACTTATTTTTAAATGATGGGGCAGGCCACCCCCCCCCAAAAAAGGCAGGGAAATGACAATTAGGAAAAGGGGTGAGAGGCTCCTGGGTGGCTCAGTTGGTTGAGCCTCCAACTCTTGATTTTGGCTCAGGTCATAATCTCAAGGTTGCAAGACTGAGCCCTGATTTGGGCTCTGCACTCAGTGGGGAGTCTGCTTGAGATTCTCTCTACCCCTGTCCTTCTGCCCCTTGCCCACTTGTTCTTTCTCTTTCTCTCTCAATAAATAAATCTTAAAGGAAATGAAAGAGGGATGAACATGAAGGGGCACTATTAAACCAGGAAGGAGGCTAACAGCTGGCTTTTGTGTCAGCAAGTGCTAGCACTTTCTATGGTGGGCCCCCCTTTGGACTCTGAACACAGTATAGGGTCACAGTGGGTGCCAAATAAAATTACTTGTTGAGTAACTGCATACATGTGTGAACTTTCATAAAGTCAGTATAAGGATGAAACTGATCAGTTGTATTATTCACAGAGTCCACAAAATTGGGAAAAGAATTATTCTGGTGAAGCAGAAAAACAAACAGAAAACCAGAAAAAAATTTCCCCAAGGATTCTCTTCACAAGAACAACGAATGAATGGGGGCAGAGTAAAGTTAAAACAACAACAACCCCCCCCACAAAAACAAACAAAACAAAACAAAACAATAGCAATGAATGAACAAACCTGCACCCCAATTACCTGGGAGCTGTTATTCATGTCTTGCCAGCCATCACCCAAAATAGAATACAGAAAACATAATCAGACCATGAGAAATTCCTGTTTGGAGGCTATGGATCACTTTGAGAATTGGGTGGGATCATCAGAGCCCACCTCACCCACCCAAGTGTACATTTCCCAAGTCCTACCCTTGCTGTAAGTGCCCTGCTCTGAGGTGACCTCCTGCCTTCCTCTTGATTCTCCCCATTCACCTCCTCCAAGAGGCTTTCCTGACCTTCAGACCCCTACATAGGCACTCTGTACCTTTGCAAGCCTTTTACTGCAAAATGACATTACCTTGCTCATCTCCTTGTTTACTTACTGCTTGTTACTTATTGACTGCTTCCCCTGCCACCAGTGAGCCCCTCTGAGGGCAAAGACTGTGAGTCAGCCTTGTTCACCATGTCATTCCAGGGCCAGGTATGGTGGCCTACACCAAGTAGGTGCTGTATGGGTGAAGGGGGCTCAAAAACATCCCTTTGTCCAACCCATGGATCCTGAAGAGTTCTAGAGGTGAGGAATGGGGAGCACTGTTCTCCATGAATACAGGATTGAACTCAGGCTCCTTGGCTCATTTTATGACAAGCCCTGTGTTTCTTGATCGATCAGGTTAGGGTAAACAAACTGATTAGAAGAGAATTAAAAAGTAAGAACTAAGGGTTGACAGGGTGGTGTACTCCGTTAAGCTTCCAACTCTTGATTTTGGCTCAGGTCATGATCTCAGAGTGGTGAGACTGAGCCCCATGTCAGGTGTAGAGCTTACTTAAAAATAAAATTAAGGGGCACCCGGGTGGCTCAGTGGGTTAAAGCCTCTGCCTTCGGCTCAGGTCATGATCTCAGGGTCCTGGAATCGAACCCCACACTGGGCTTCCTGCTCAGCAGGGATCCTGCTTTCTCCTCTCTCTCTGCCTGCCCCTCTGCCTACTTGTGATCTCTCTCTCTGTCAAATAAATAAGTAAAATCTTTTCAAAAAGTTAAATTAAATTAAAAGAGCGCCCAGGTGGTCCAGTCAGTTAAGCACCCCACTCTTGATTTCATATCAGGCTGTGATCTCAGGGTCATGAGATGGAGCCCCAGAGCCCCGTGTTTGGTGCACTCTGCGCTCAGGGAAGAGTCTGCTTAACATTCTCTCTCCCTCTCCCTCTCCTCCTTGCTGCACTGCCCTCTCTCTCTAAAACAAACAAACAAACAAACAAACAAACAAACAAATAAATAAATAAATACATACATACATACATATATACATACATACATACATACATATTTTTAAAAAAAGAGTAAGAACTAGCAAATCCTTGCAAGGGGTGACTGGGAGGCGTTCTTTCCATGTTTTCCTGTGTAACTGACAGACATGGTTTGAAACCCCCAAGGTAAGTCCAGTCTCCTCACCCAGGCATCTGTGGCATCTCCTTGTCTAGCACAATGCCAGGTCTGCTGTCCAGCCACTTCAAGCTCCTCTATACCCCACACCCTGAATACCATCCCCATACCTCCCACTGCTGGGCCTTTGCCCAACCAGTTCCCCCTGACCAGCATGACTTCCTCACTCTCATGTCTGCCCCATCCTTTGGGGCCCTGCTTAGGCATTCCCTGCTCCCAGGAGCTACTTCAGATTCTCAGCCAGAGTAACTCACTGGTCCCTGAGCCCCCATCACATCCTGCAGTGTGTCTGGCTCTGACTAAATTCTGTCTAGGTCAGAGTGATCTGTGATTAAGTTTGTCTCCCCCAAAATGTGATCTGAGTCATCCGTGACACCCCTCCCCCCACAACCACAAGCCCAGTTCAGCATAGGGCCAGACCCAGAAGTGTCCTGGAAATGTCAGAGAAGACCAGAAATTCTTGTTCACCACCCCACCCTGTCCCCATTTTTGCCTTGTTCACCCAAGGGATCTTGATGCAAGATCCTTGAGAGGTGGGAAGGGGAAGGAGATGAGCAGAGAAACAATCATGGCTACCCTCCCAGATCACCTGACTTCTTCCAGGGACCATACTGGGTGCTGAGGCTCAGAGAAGTTGAATGATTTGCTTGTGGTCCATCAGCAAATTGAATATTTGTGTCTAGGGCCCAGGTCTGCCTAACTCAATCAAGCCTTAGTGAAAGCTGGAGGCACTGAGCAGTTGGTAAACAGAGAAGAGGGTCACAAATGGCCCCAGAAACTGGGCACAATTCCTCCTGGGCAAAGCTCCCAGTTGTGCCAGCAGCTCACTGAGCCTGGGCAGAGCTCTGGGTTAGTTAGCTGGTAATTAGGTCAGTGAAAACCTCCTGTGCAGGCACAGTGGCATGAGAATATGTGTTGAGGGGATTTACTGTATTCACTGAGCTTTCCCGTTCGCTAGCACCCACCCTGAGAGCTGGCTGGTGCCAGGGATCTGCCAGCCGTGGGCCACCTTGCCAAAAGCATATTCCCTTCAGGCCCCTGACATTCTATCTTTGCTTGGGACTGTCGCCAGACAGGGTAAGCCCTTCCTTTCCCCACTGAGACTCAGAAAATATAGCATGGATCCCAGAGGGAGACAGTCCTGTGTTCAAATCCTCGCTTTGCCACACAGTCACGCTGCAGGACCTTGGGCTTTTCACCTCACCTCAGTTTCCCCATCTGAGATACGTGGCTGTGCAGAGCAAACAGGACAATGCCTGCCCAGGGTCTGACGCTGAAGGCTCATTATGTGGGCGCTGATGTTAGTGTTCTAACCACAAGGGAGGGCCTGTCATGTTCTGACAGCCTTACCCTTCATCTAAGCCCCTCTTATGTGCTGTCAGGCACGTGAGCCCAGCCAAACCATGTCTGTCACCACACTACCCACAGAGCTGCCTCTCCCAAGCTGTCTCCAGCCACCTAGGCCTGCTGAGTAAGAATAAGACCCTCCCTTCATCCTGTCAGCCAGCACTGGCTCCCCCCTCAAACTTTTGTCTTCCCCCAACATACTGGGCATTTTGGTTTTTTAAATTTTATTTTATTTAAATTCAATTCATTAACATATAGTGTATTATAGTGTATTATTAGTCCTCAGTTAGTTTTCTACAATTAAGAGTCTCTTATGGGCATTTGAAGTACACATTCTCACAGCACTATTCTTGGTGTAGCAAACTTAGGCCCAGGGGGAATGGTTTGTCCAAATTTATATAAGGAGCTAGCTGTAGAGCTGGGACTAGAGTTAGGTGTCCCGACACCCAGCCCAGAACACTCAGAAAGGCTTTGAGGGAAATTCATGCCTCATAGCCCCTCCACACAAATTGCCTGTCCCATGGGGCAGCTCACCTTCAAGCCACCCACACTGGTCTTTCACACAGGAGCCTCATCATCTCCCCCTTCTCCAGGACTCCACCTTCTCATTGTTGCCACCCTGCTCAAGATCTGCTGTGGCTTTGCATTCCCCTCAGGGTGCCCAAGCTCCCTTAGCCTGGCACTCTTGGCCTTCCACATTCCCCACCACCAGACTGCGCACAAGCCCCCCATATACACCCTACAAGCCAACTTCCCAGCAAAGGTTGGAAACATCTGGTTCCCACATGGACCACAGTCCACACCCGGCTTGCCCACAAACATTGCTCTTCTCAGATGTTTTGCCTCTGCTTGAACATTCTTTTCCCATCCTCCATGTGCGAGACCCAAAGACATCCTCAGTGGACCCACTGGCTCGAGCTAGAGGGTTTGTTGTGTGAGTGCAGCCTGCTTTATCTTTACACAGGGGTCCCAGGACAGGAACAGTACATGCTTACCCCCTGGGCCCAGCATGTCCTGGGAGGGGGGTGGTGGTGACAGCAGCCTTCTGCTCCCACTCAAGCTTTGACATGCATCTTCCTAAACAGACTCCTCACACTCCCCATCTTTGTCCATGCCAGTTCTAAACAGAAAGCCCCCCTCCACCAGTCTATACTTACTAAAGACCTCCTCCATCCTCAGGGCCACATTGGACACTGTGGTCTTTTATCCCTAACAACCAAGGTTTTCCATCATATACTTGCACACAAGTGTTGGCGTGTACCCTGAGCAGACCCCTGAGCAGGTCTGACATCTTTCCTCTCCCCATGAGGACCCAACAGGGCCACAGGTCTCAGCCTGAAGTTGGTACAACAGCACAGCAGGCCCTAGACTTCTGGCTCCTTCTTCACCATTACAAGGTGACCAAGGGAGAAGTGAATGGCTGGGGTCACAGAATGGCTCAAGGGTAAAGACTGAGCTGGGGACAGTTGTACAGTAGCAGGGCAAGTCGGGTCTAGGAGCGGGGTAAGGGCAGCTCCAGGGTTAAAAACTCTTATTAGACAGTTGATGTTCTCATCTGATCTCACAGAAGAGAAGTGGACATCACCACAGTGGGTGGCTTGGGAAGGATAAAAGATCGGGGTCAGCATAGTCTGGATTTCCTCCAGGCTAGGGAAGCCCAGCCAGGCACAGGATTCAGGGCCCGGGGCCTGGAGTCGTAGTCTGAAGGGTTCTTCCCACCTTCCTTGCATCTCCTGTCACTTTCTGAGACTCTTCCAGCCCATAAGACTCAACACCAGTCTCACCTCCTCTAGGAAACACTTCAGGATTGGTCCATCCCTCCATTCCACCTCACAGCCTGGAGCAGAACTGTCACAGCTTTATTTCTCCCACTCAGACTCGAGCCTGCCGAGGCCTTGCTCTCACACCCTTTCCATAGCTTAGCCAAGCTGTGGGCTAAGTGATCTCATTGCAAGCCTGCTCCACCTTGCTCTCAGCTGTCCATCAGCTTGGGGACTGTCTAGGCCCCAGAAGGGGTTTGATAAATGTCACTTGGGATTCACGTTGCTGAAAAAGGCACTGGAGCAACAGCCGGTCATGCCAGAGGCCACGGTAAACAGAGACTAGCAGGAGCTCAGAATGATGCAGGGTTAGCACCCTAGGCCATGGAGTATTCTAGAGCTGGGAGTCAGAGCAGAGGCCCATTTCTACGTGTACTTGCTTATAACTGGACAGTCACTTCACCTCTCTGGGCTCCAGTCACCTCCTCCTTTCTGGGAGAGGTTGAACCAGAGTCTAGTCTCTTTTTCAGACATACTTGGTGATGGGGGATCAAAGCCCTAAGCCATAAAAAGTGTGAAACCCTTCCATACTCTGTATGTGACTGAAAATAAAGAGAAGTAGAACTGTAAAATAAGGAAAAGGAAGTTCAACAGAGTTTTGACCTTTTCATAATGATTATTTTGAATATCAAATATTAAAATGCGTCCAAAAGTATATGTTTTGCTGGTCCCCTACAGGTTTGGACTGCCTCCTGGTTACCTGGCCCCAGGGTGGATGCTAATTCTGAGTTTCCCCCAACAATGGATTCAGCTTTCTCAGACACTGGTGCTCACTTGCTAGTCTCTGCCCACCCATCAGGGAGAACTCAGGCTCCCAAGAGCCTTGAAACATCTGCCTGATGTTTATCATTCTTCTACAAAGCTTTTGACCAATGCAAGTGACCCCCGGGGAAGCATGTCTAGATTGTTATGCTGGACCACTCTAGCCCCCTGCTTGATCTGAGCTGCCTCCAGGGGCTCGCTGACCATGCTGAATCTCGTCTTTGAGGCCCTTTGGCAGGTGCAGGCTTATGGGTTGGCTTGCCCCAAGTGGTTTCCATGGTAAATTTAAAAGCCAGAATGGGACCCCCAGGCTGGGGGAAGAGGAAGTGCCCCCTTCCACCCACACACAGGTTCTCATACTAGCTCTAACGTCAGAAACAGGAAGCAGGGTCCCCCAGTACATTCATCTTCTACCAGACAGACACATGTCCCCCCAGTCTCTCCTCAACACTCATGTTCTCAGAGTCCCCCACTCTCATCAGCTGAGACCCAGTCTGGGATGGAAGGGTGCTCTGCTGGGGATAGTGGGCATCGTCAGCCTCCATACTCTGAGAACAAACTTGCACAGACCCAGGGACGTGTCCAGAATGGGTGCCGTAGGGAGAAGGCCGAGGGTGGGGAGGGGAGGCTGGCTGGAGGAGGAACAGGGTGGCAGAGTTCCGGAGTCTGAAGCCACAGGCTGTCAGAACAGTCTACAGCTTCAGAAGCCTTTCTGAGCAGGGCTGGGGATTTAACCCAGCAAAAAAGAGCACCTCCCTCAGGGGTTCCCTATGGTCTCTGACCTCTCGCTCTGAGTGAGCCCCATTTAGACAGAAGGCTGTGCTGAGGACACAGCAACTTCTCAGGACCGGGGGTGGGGGGTATGAGGCTGACTTACAGGTTATGTAGAGCAGAGTGTGGAAGAGCCACATCCTAGCTGGATCGGAGGCAGCGGCGTGGAACTCAGCTTATTCAGCTTCCCCTCCTCTGCTTGGTGGCCAGGAGGCGGGGACAGGCACACACAGAAGCAAGGACCCACAGGCAGACAGGCACTTTCAAGTAGACACGGATGTTCCCATTTGTGCACAGCCAGCTGCGTGGCTTCGTCAGCAGTTGTGGGCTGGGTCCTAGAAACTCACACTTATCAGCCCTTCCCCATGACCCACACTTCGTGGAACAGTGAGCCGAGGTTTGGCCTGGGAACATAGTTCTGGATGTCCTCATCAGATATTTGAGTGCAGGAGTAGTATTAATCCAGATGTTTATTATTCATGTGAGTGAGTCCCAGTCTCCTGCCCTGCTCTAGAACCTATCACCAGCTACCTCACCCAACACCCAGCCCAGAGTCCTTAATGATGGTTGCCTCAGCAGTCAGAATGAGGTCCCCTTCCCACCAGGCTAGAAACTGGGCCCCACAGCTAGAAACTGGGATCCTGCACCTGGCCCCTGCATTCAGGGCCCTAAGGCTATGGAGGGCCTGATAAATGTTAAGACCAGCACTGGTCTTCACCACTGGATGAAATTAACACTTCTGTGAATTCAACTAAGCTGCATTCTCTTTAAAACCTAGCTATAGTACCATAACTAACATAACAGAACTCTGAGCTACCAGACAAAAAACATAATATTCCATAAATCTTTCCAATATACCTCTGATACAATCCAGCACCCAAAAGATATACTGCCAACAGTCTAGTCTTATTTATTTATTTAATTTTTATTGTTATTTCCCCCAGGGGTACAGGTCTGTGAATCATCAGGCTTACATCTTTCACAGCACTCACCATAGCACAAACCCTCGCCAGTGTCCATAACCCATCCACCCTATCCCTGCCCTCACACTCCCCAGTAGCCCTCAGTTTGTTTTCTGAGATTAAGAGTCTCTTATGGTTTGTCTCCTTCCCGATCCCATTTGTTTCATTATTCCCCTCCCTACTCTCCATGACCCCCCGCCCTGCCCCTCAAGGTCCTCATATCAGAGAGATAATATGATAATTGCCTTTCTCTGATTGACTTATTTAGCGTAGCATAATACCCTCTAGTTCCATCCACCTCATTGCAAACCGCAAGATTTTGTTTCTTTTGATGGCTGCATAGTATTTCATTGTATATATATACCACCTCATATTTTTTTTTAATTTTATTTTTAGTCTTTGCCCAAGGGGTACAGGTCTGTGAATCATCAGGCCTACATCTTTCAGAGCATTCACCAAAGCACAAACCCTCCCCAATGTCCATAACCCATCCACCCTATCCCTACCCTCCCACCCCCCAGTAACCCTGTTTGTTTTGTGAGATTAGGAGTCACTTATGGTTTGTCTTCTTCCCCATACCATCTTGTTTCATTATTTTTCCCTCCCTACCCCCCATGACCCTCCACCCTGACCCTCAAGTTCCTCATATCAGAGAGATCATATGATAATTGTCTTTCTCTGATGGACTTATTACACTCAGCACAATACCCTCCAGTTCCATCCATGTCATTGCAAACGGCAAGATTTCGTTTCTTTTGATAGCTGCATAGTATTCCATTGTATATATATACCACTTCTTCTTTATCCATTCATCTGTTGATGGACATCTAGGTTCTTTCCATAGTTTGGCTATTGTGGACATTGCTGCTATAAACATTCGGGTGCACGTGCCCCTGAGGATCACTACCTTTGTGTCTTTAGGATAAATACCCAGTAGTGCGATTGCTGGGTCGTAGGGTAGCTCCATTTTCAACTTTTTGAGGAATCTCCATACTGTTTTCCAGAGTGGCTGCACCAGTTTGCATTCCCACCAACAGTGTAGGAGGGTTCCCCTCTCTCCACAACCTCGCCAACATCTGTCTTTTCCTGACTTGTTGATTTTAGCCATTCCGACTGGTGTAAGGTGGTATCTCGCTGTGATTTTAATTTGTATTTCTCGATGCAGTGATGTTGAGCACTTTTTCATGGGTCTGTTGGCCATTTGGATGTCTTCTTTGGAGAAATGTCTGTTCATGTCTTCTGCCCATTTCTTGACTGGGTTATTTGTTTTATGGGTGTTGAGTTTGAGAAGCTCTTTATAGATTTTGGATACTAGCCCTTTATCTGATATGTCATTTGCAAATATCTTCTCCCATTCTGTCAGTTGTCTTTTGGTTTTGTTGACTGTTTCCTTTGCTGTGCAAAAGCTTTTAATCTTGATGAAGTCCCAATAGTTCATTTTTGCCCTTGCTTCCCTTGCCTTTGGTGAGGTTCCTAGGAAGAAGTTGCTGCGGTTGAGGTCGAAGAGGTTGCTGCCTGTGTTCTCCTCGAGGATTTGGATGGATTCCTTTCTCACATTGAGCTCTTTTATCCATTTTGAGTCTATTTTTTGTGTGTGGTGTAAGAAAATGATCCAGTTTCATTTTTCTGTATGTGGCTGATCAGTTTTCCCAACACCATTTGTTGAAGAGACTGTCTTTTTCCCACTGGACATTCTTTCCTGCTTTGTCGAAGATTAGTTGACCATAGAGTTGAGGGTCCATTTTTGGGTTCTCTATTCTGTTCCACTGGTCTATGTGTCTGTTTTTGTGCCAGTACCATACTGTCTTGATGATGACGGCTTTGTAATAGAGCTTGAAATCTGGAATTGTGATGCCGCCAACTTTGCTTTTTTTTTTCAACATTCCTTTGGCTATTCGGGGTCTTTTCTGGTTCCATATAAATTTTAGGATTATTTGTTCCATTTCTTTGAAATAAATTGCTGGTATTTTGATGGGGATTGCATTAAATGTGTAGATTGCTCTAGGTAGCATAGACATTTTCACAATATTTATTCTACCCATCCATGAGCATGGAATGTTTTTCCACTTCTTTGTGTCTTCCTCAATTTCTTTCATGAGTACTTTATAGTTTTCTGAATACAGATTCTTTGCCTCTTTGGTTAGGTTTATTCCTAGGTATCTTATGGTCTTTTGGGTACAAATGTAAATGGGATTGACTCTAATTTGTCTTTCTTCTGTTTTGTTGTTGGTATATAGAAATGCAACTGATCTCTGTGCATTGATTTTATATCCTGACACTTGACTGAATTCCTGTATGAGTGCTAGCAGTTTTGGAGTGGAGTCCTTTGGGTTTTCCACATAAAGTATCATATCATCTGCAAAGAGTGAGAGTTTGACCTCTTCCTTGCCGATTTGGATGCCTTTTATTTCTTTTTGTTGTCTGATTGCTGAGGCTAGGACTTCTAGTACTATGTTGAATAGCAGTGGTGATAGTGGACAGCCTTGCCGTGTTCCTGACTTTAGGGGAAAAGCTCTCAGTTTTTCTCCATTGAGAATGATATTCGCTGTGGGTTTTTCGTAGATGGCTTTGATGATATTGAGGTATGTACCCTCTATGCCTACACTATGAAGAGTTTTGATTAAGAAAGGGTGCTGTACTTTGTCAAATGCTTTTTCAGCATCTATTGAGAGGATCATATGGTTCTTGTTCTTTCTTTTATTAATGTCTTGTATCACATTGATTGATTTGCGAATGTTAAACCAACCTTGCATCCCAGGAATAAATCCCACTTGGTCGTGGTGAATAATCCTTTTTATGTGCTGCTGGATCCTATTGGCTAGTATTTTGTTGAGGATTTTTGCATCCGTATTCATCAAAGATATTGGTCTGTAATTCTCCTTCTTGATGGGGTCTTTGCCTGGTTTGGGGATCAAGGTAATGCTGGCCTCATAAAAGGAGTTTGGAAGTTTTCCTTCCAATTCTATTTTTTGGAACAGTTTCAGGAGAATAGGTATTAATTCTTCTTTAAATGTTTGGTAGAATTCCCCTGGGAAGCCGTCTGGCCCTGGGCTCTTGTTCGTTGGGAGATTTTTGATGACTGCTTCAATCTCCTTACTGGTGATGGGTCTATTCAGGTCTTCAGTTTCTTCCTGGTTCAGTTTTGGTAGTTTATATTTCTCTAAGAATGCATCCATTTCTTCCAGATTGTCAAATTTGCTGGTGTAGAGTTGCTCATAATATGTTCTTAGAATTGTTTGTATTTCTTTGGTGTTGGTTGTGATCTCTCCTCTTTCATTCATGATTTTATTAATTTGAGTCCTTTCTCTTTTCTTTTGGATAAGTCTGGCCAGGGGTTTATCAATCTTATTAATTCTTTCAAAGAACCAGCTCCTAGTTTCATTGATTTGTTCCACTGTTCTTTTGGTTTCTATTTCATTGATTTCTGCTCTGATCTTTATGATTTCTCTTCTCCTGTTGGGTGTAGGCTTTCTTTGCTGTTCTTTCTCTAGCTTTTGTAGGTGTAGAGTTAGGTTGTGTACTTGAGACCTTTCTTGTTTCTTGAGAAAGGCTTGTATTGCTATATACTTTCCTCTTAGGACTGCTTTTGCTGTGTCCCAAAGATTTTGAACAGTTGTGTTTTCATTTTCATTTGTTTCCATGAATTTTTTTAATTCTTCTTTAATTTCCTGGTTGACCCATTCATTCTTGAGTAGGGTGTTCTTCAGCCTCCATGTATTTGAGGTCTTTCCAACTTTCCTTTTGTGGTTGAGTTCTAGTTTCAGAGCATTATGGTCTGAAAATATGCAGGGAATGATCCCAATCTTTTGGTACCTGTTGAGACCTGATTTGTGACCCAGAATATGGTCTATTCTGGAGAATGTTCCATGTGCACTGGAGAAGAATGTGTATTCTGTTGTTTTGGGATGGAATGTTCTGAATATATCTGTGATGTCCAACTGGTCCAGGGTGTCATTTAAAGCCTTTATTTCCTTGTTGATCTTTTGCTTTGATGATCTGTCCATTTCAGTAAGGGGGGTGTTCAAGTCCCCTACTAATATTGTATTCTTGTCAATGTGTTTCTTTGATTTTGTTATTAATTGGTTTATATAATTGGCTGCTCCCATGTTAGGGGCATAGATATTTATGATTGTTAGATCTTCTTGTTGGACAGATCCTTTTAGTATGATATAGTGTCCTTCTTCATCTCTTATGATATTCTTTGCCTTAAAGTCTAGTTTATCTGATATAAGGATTGCCACTCCAGCTTTCTTTTGCTGTCCATTGGCATGGTAAATTGTTTTCCATCCCCTCACTTTAAATCTGGAGGTGTCTTTGCGTGTAAGATGAGTTTCTTGTAGACAGCATATCGATGGGTCTTGTTTTTTTATCCATTCTGATACCCTGTGTCTTTTAGTTGGGGCATTTAGTCCATTTACATTCAGAGTAACTATTGAGAGATATACATTTAGAGCCATTGTATTGCCTGTAAGGTGACTGTTACTGTATATTGTGTTTCTTCCTTTCTGGTCTATGTTTCTTTTAGGTTCTCTTTGCTTAGAGGACCCCTTTCAATATTTCCTGTAGGGCTGGCTTGGTGTTTGCAAATTCCTTGAGTTTTTGTTTGTCCTGGAAGATTTTTATCTCTCCTTCTATTTTCAGTGAGAGCCTAGCTGGATATAGTATTCTTGGCTGCAGATTTTTCTCGTTTAGTGCTCTGAATACATCATGCCAGCTCTTTCTGGCCTGCCAGGTCTCTGTGGATAGGTCTGCTGACAATCTAATATTTCTACCATTGTATGTTATAGACCTCTTGTCCCGAGCTGCTTTCAGGATTTTCTCTTTGTCACTAAGACTTGTAAGTTTTACTATTAGATGACGGGGTGTGGACCTATTTTTATTAATTTTGGGCGGGGGGGTTCTCTGTGCCTCCCGGATTTTGATGCTTGTTCCCCTTGCCAGATTAGGGAAATTCTGTATTAAGATCTGCTCCAATATACCTTCTGGCTCTCTCTCAATATCGTCCTCTTCTGGGATTTCAATTATTCTAATATTGTTTCGTCTTATGGTATCACTTATCTCTCGAATTCTCCCCTGGTGGTCCAGTAGTTGTTTGTCTCTCTTTTCATCCTCTTCTTTTTTCTCTGACATTTTGTCTTCTAAATCACTAATTCTATCTTATGCTTCATTTATCCTAGCAGTAAGTGCCTCAATTTTCAATTGTACCTCATTGATTTCAGCTTGGTTAGATTTTAGTTCTTTTATTTCTCCAGAAAGGGTTTTTATTTCTCTAGAGAGGGCTTCTCTATTATCTTCCATGGTTTTTTCAAGCCCAGCCAGCACCTTAAGAATTATCATTCTGAACTCTAGTTCTGTCATATTACTAATGTCCGCATTGATTAGGTCCCTAGCCGTCATTACTGCCTCTTGGTTTTTTTTTTGTTTGTTTTGTGATGATTTTTTCTGCCTTGTCATTTTATGCAGATAAGAATAGATGGATGAGAGAACAAAATACTAAAGGGTAGCAATGACCCCAGAGAAATATACACCAACCTACTCAGAAAAGACCTAGAACTTCCGGAACGTGGTCGATTTTCTGTTCCTGGAATTGTTTCTCTTCTTCTCTTCGATCTCCTGTAGAATTTGTAGGTGTTCAGAATAGTTTGATAGCTATGTGGGTGAATTTCTGGGATCTGATGATAATCGGTATCCTACTCCTCCACCATCTTGCTGCTTCCCTCTATATATCTGTATATCTATATCTATATATGTATTAGACTGGTGTTTTGAACAGACCCTATATGTATACAAAAAATAAGGTTAAATACAATGAAGGGATAAAATATGACTATAACAATGAAAATTTAAAAAGATTTTTAAAAAGGTATTGATAAGGTAAAATGGTTAAAAAACGTTAAAATATGAAAGAGGAAAAAATTTAAGAGAGTAAGAAAAAAAATAAAATTCAAAGAACTTTGAAAGACTAGAGGATCATGGGGAAAAAGCCATGCATTCTATATGGTGCTTTCCCCTAGCTCTGGAGTTCCACAGGTCTCAGTGATCGGTGAACTTGGTCTTGGCTGGATGTTCTTGCTGATCTTCCGGGGGAGGGGCCTGTTGCTGTGATCCTCAAGTATCTTTGTCCGAGGCGGAATTGCACCACTCTCACCAGGGGCCAAGCTAAGTAATCACCTCCTGTTCGCTCTCAGGAGCTTTTGTTCCCTGAACGCTTTCCTTATGGCTTTAGAGGACAGGAATGAAAATGGCAGCCTCCCAGTCTCTGACCCGGAGAAGCCAGGAGCTCGGGGCCTCACTCCTCTGTGCACCCTCAGAGAAAAGCAGTTAGTGCCTCCCGTCTCCCTGGTCTCTGGCCGCACTCCGAGCTCACCCAGCCTGTGACCAAGCTTTTCTATCTCTGGCATGTGGCCCCATTTAGAATCTCCAAACCTGGCAGATTCCTGCAGCCACTCCCGTGCCGCCCCTCCCAGAGGAGGAAGAAGGGGTCTCTCTGGATCTGCCACCCATGGGGTCCCCGCTCAAAGAGCAGTGGCCCAACTGTGCTTTGGATCACGGCCCAAGGTAACACTGAGCTGAGAGACACCTTCTCAACTTGGCTCCGCCTCTCCAGTCAGCTTCTCCCCTCTGATACCTGGGAGCTCGGTCACGCTCAGACACACCTGGTCTTTTTGTATCCCTGTGGGTCTTGAGACACACTGTCCCCACGAGGGTTTCACCCCCCGCTTGGCCTGAAGAGAGAGAGCAGTCCCTCAGTGGAGCAGACTTCTAACAGTTCCGAGTCTGTGCTCCGCTGCTCGCTCACTTGCCGGGAGCCGGCCGCTACCCCCGAGGTCTATCTTCCCGTCACTTCAGATTCACTTCTCCACACGTCCTACCTTCCAGAAAGTGGTCGCTTTTCTGTTCCTAGAATTGCTGCTCTTCTTCTCTTCGATCTTCTGTAGAATATGTAGGCGTTCAGAATGGTTTGATAACTATCTGGGTGAATTCCTAGGACCTGATGATAGTCGGTCTCCTACTCCTCTGCCATCTTGCTCCTGCAGTCATACTTAAAAGCTAACTTCACAATTCATCAACTTTCCTTGTGACCAAGTCTGTCGTCTGTCACAGAAGGAAGTGTCCCTGCTTCCCAGACTGTTGTAAGTGTAGAGCAGTGCTGTCCAACAGAACCATGGTGATGTCCTAGATCTGCATTGTCCAACACAGTAATCACTAACCACATGTGGCTACCGAGCCCTTGAAATGTTACCAGTGCAACTGAGGAACTGAATTTTAAATTTTATTTAATTTTAACAAATTTACAGTCAAAAAGGCAGGAGATTCTGTCTCTCACACGAATCTCTGCATCCCCAGGGAGAGCACGTGGAAGCATTAATGGAAGTGTTAAAACAAAGCAGACAAGGGTGTTGACGAATGACAAGATGAAAATCAATTTTATTTTGTTTCTCACATTGAAAGCTTGCTTGGTCAGTCTTGTGGAGGTCACTGACACTTAAAACATGTTTGCATTGTCTACTTTGGTTTGACAAAATACCCACAACTAATGTGACAGTTCCCTGATGCTATATGATTGCTTCAAGAGAGATTACAATTCACCATTTCTGACACTGTCCAACGGCTGGAAGCAAAGTTCCCAGTTTAATGGTCTGCTTGCCAGATCACAATGAAGACCACCCAAACTGGCTTAACCTTGTCATAATCCAGAGTCCTGGCCTGTTTTCCTACCAGTCTAGGGCTCAGTGACTTTCCCCCTACCCCACACTTGTTTGGAGTGTCAGTGGCACTTAGCAGAGCCAGGACAGGCTACTCTCCCCATCACTGGCCCAGAGTGGGTGGAGAGTAGCCCCAGGCCACAGAGCACATCAGCAGTAGGGACACATAAGAACCCAGGACTGCAGCTTGCTCAAGATTTCTGAGAGTAGGACTTCATGTCTGTAGTATGAACTTCAGGGCACCTCAGGAGGCCAAGCCAAGCTGATGACTAGAGGCTGGACACGATACGGGGCCATTTCTGCATCTCTGGGGACTTCTAGAATGCAGACTCATCCTGCATTCCTCAAAGATGCATTTATCCAAGCTTGCTGATATCAGCATGGCACAACCCTAAATATGAGCACACACAGGTCCTTTGAGCCCATCTGATAGTAACTGCTGTCCCCACAAATCCAAACTTAAGATTCCCAAGGAGAGAGCCAGAATGTGTTTTACAATGTGTCTGCTCAGAGCCTCATACAGGTTTTAGACATGAAAGGGACCAACTTGAGGGACATTCTACAATATAACTGGGCTGAACTCTTCAAAAACATCTATCGTAAGACAAAGGTTAAGGAATTGTTCCAGGTTAAAGGAGACTAAGGAGAGGAAACAAAATGCAGTGTAATCCTGGACTGGATCCTAGACCACGCAGGGGGTGGGGGAGGGGAGCTTTAAAAAACATTATGGGGATAGCTGGCAAAAATGAAACATGTATCTAAAGATTAGATACTGCTGTACTGATTAGATAAAATTACACATTTCCTGAATTTGATAACTATGTCTTTGTCATATGAGAAACTGTCCTTATTTACTAAGAATCTAGGAAATGTATACTAAAATATTTAGGGGTAAAGGGACAGGTGTATGCAAGTCACTCTCAAATAGTTCATGCTTCAGACGTGGGGATGGGGGACAGAGACAGGAGGGAAAGGAATGAATGATAAAATATGGCAAAATGTTCTTTGTCCTAACCTTGAAACTCTTCTGTAATTTTGAAATTATTTCAAAATAAAAGTCTTAAGACTTACAGGATGGAGAAGACCGGTTCAGCAAGGGGTAAAAGTACTAACTGCTCCCTGTCTTGAGAGTGAGTTAAAAGCTCTGACATATGCACTCAGCAGTGGATACGGGGCTGTTTCAATTGTCCTGCCTCATCGCCTCTAGGCACAGAAGATGTTCTGACTACCCACTAGCTTTCTGAGTCCTAGGAAGCTGGTAGAGGGAATTTGGAAGAGTGAGGACTTACTGAGACAGGACTGCTGGCAAAGGGCAGATGGGGGAAGTCTGAGGAGCAGTAGGAATCACTGCCATTGACTGAGCAATAAGGAGGGAGTGCCAGATTCAGTGCCAAGGGCCTCCCATGCAAAGCCCTCATTTCATCCTAACAGCCACCCTACTTGGTTATCCTGATTTCCCAAATGAGGATACTGGCCTGGAGAGGTTAAGTAACTTGCCTAAGGCCATATGGCTAATAAGTGGCAGAGTTGGGACTTAAAACAGGTCTGTCTTCTCTTGTACCAAGACTCTGAACTCGTACAACCCTACTACCCTCATACCCATGGGTCTAAATTCCTTCCACTTCGTGAGCCTTTTAAAAAGCAGAGACCTTATTTTTCCCTCCCTACCCCCCACGACCCCCCACCCTGCCCCTCAAGTTCCTCATATCAGAGAGATCATATGATAATTGTCTTTCTCTGATTGACTTATTTCGCTCAGCATAATACCCTCCAGTTCCATCCATGTCGTTGCGAATGGCAAGATTTCGTTTCTTTTGATAGCTGCATAGTATTCCATTGTATATATATACCACATCTCACAAAACAAACTGAGGGTTACTGGGGGTGGGAGGGTAGGGATAGGGTGGATGGGTTATGGACATTGGGGAGGGTTTGTGCTTTGGTGAGTGCTGTGAAAGATGTAAGCCTGATGATCCACAGACCTGTACCCCTTGGGCAAAGAATAAAAATAAAATTAAATTTAAAAAAAAAAAAAAAAAGCAGAGACCTCATTTCACAAACATATACTGGGATTTTCATATTACTGGGTGTCACGAACTGAATTCTGTGCTCCCCTGCCATATTCATATGTTGAAGCCATAACCCCCCAACTTGAGTTTATTTGGAGGTAGGATCTAAAGTCCTTAAGGAGATTAAGGTCATAAACGCATGGCCCTAATCAATAGGCTTAGAGGCCTTAGGAAAGGAAGAGAGATCTCTCTCTCTCCATGTGCACATACCAAGGAAAGGCCATGTGAGGGCACTATGAGAAGATGGCCGTCTGCAAGCCAGGTAGAGAGCCCTCATTAGAATGTGACTATGCTAGCATCCTCATCTTGGTCTTTCAGCCTCTAGACTGTGAGAAAATAATTTCTGTTGTTTAAGCCACTCAGTCTGTGGCATTTTATTATGACAGCCCAAACTAATACACTGGACAACCTCCTAAAAAGCCTCCCAAATAAAACATTGGTGTGTGTGTTGGGGAAGGTGGGCTTAGTGGGGAGGAAGCAAGGGAAAGGATCCCCTTGTTCTTCTGCAACTAAGGGTTTGGTTTATGGACTAAGTGTCCAAGGGCTTGGGCCTCTTGCTTGCCCCCATCTCCTTCCTGTTCAACTTAGGCTCCTAATGGTCTTTGCAAAAGTAGAGCAAAGATCCTAGAACTCACATTAGCAACAGAAAGAAACCTGGAGACCATCCCAGTTGAGCCCTTCATCTGACAGACAGGGAAGCTGAGGTCCAAAGAGGTGAAAGGACTTGCTCAGTCTTTTCCAGTTTGTATGTGAGAAAAAATGAGCCCCCAGGGCTTCAGGCCCAGTCTCAGACACTATTCTACTTGACCCTCCTCCAAAGACACTCTATCTGAGCTAAAAGTGCAACCTCCTCATCATAGGCTTCCTGAGTAATCCTTGCCAATGAAAAGAGGGGATGTACCATATGATTAAACACACAAAAAGCCAGGAAGGGATAGGAAGGTCATGTCTCCTCTCCTGCCAACGGTGTGGGCCTCTTGCCTTCACTAACCTACATCAGTCAGTGGTGAGGGTGACAATTTGAGATAACACAAAGTTTCACCTACTGAAGAATCTGGTCATGCAAAGAGGGCCTCTGAATTGCTCAAGCAAAAACAGATAAGAACCCCAGAGCAGGGTATTGACTTTGGCAGGTTAATACCACCCACACTCTAGAGTTTTATTTATAGCACAGGAAAGTCCCACTTCAGTGCCTCACAATCTGAAATAGGCTTTTGAGCCCGAGTTTCCCTAATTGTTCCCGGGAACATCAAAATCCTGTGAAATGTTCATAGAATTTCATTTTTAAAAAATGCTACCATATTTTTTCTTCTAAGATTTATTTTATAAACATGTAAGAAAAGTTCTGGATTTCTGTTGGTCAGATTATGCAATAACAATCTGCCTTGAAGCAAGTGTGATATTCTCAAAATTATCAAAAACATTCTGTCCTTTTAGTTCTTAAAGGAAAAAAAGTGCTTTAACTTCTCATTTGCTTCCTGTTATATAAAGTTTAAAAGCAAATACTTACATACCAAATTTACTCGTACAGCAATTAATTAATCTGTGAAGCCATGATTTACTGTTAATGTTAATCCAAATGGCCTGTTAGCATTTCAGCATAACTTGAAGAATGCTCCAAGTGAGAGATGGACTACTACTGGAGGCCAAAGAGCTGCTGCCTGAAAAAGCTGTTTCTCTTTGCCTTCTTTGGACTGCCATCACTTTCCTCTCCAATAGGATCCAAAGCTAAGCACTGACTCAGTAATCCCTCTTTGGGGCCTCTCGTCCACCTGCCAGCTTCCCTTACTGCTCTCCTGGGGCAGATGAATGCTTTCCAAAAAATTATTCTACATGATTCTCTTGCAAATTCTTTACACTGCAGGTAAGCTTCAGCTTAGATATGCCCAGACCATCAAAATTTGAATTTTATGGGGGTCTAATTAATGAGATTTTTTTCTTATACAAGTACAGTTTATGCATTTCTAAATAATCTTCCTCTTTTTCAATCTGGTAGTGTCAGCTAGAATTTGACTAGCCTGTTGGCAAAGGAGTCAGACCTGGGTTGTTACCATAATTCACTCATTTATCAAACACTTTTTAAGTACTACTTACTCTGGACTGGCATGGTAGGAGGCTACAGAGATAACAACATGAAGACGCCTGCTCATTAGGAGCTCACAGGCTAAAAAGGAAAACAAAACATGAACATCGAGTATCGTGTGTACAAGGCAGAAAACGAGGACTAGCCTGTAAGAGCACCCAAAGGCCTCAGAGAATGAAGCTGTTCCTGCAGCTGGGGGATTTATACATTCACCACGTTTATAGATAACCTGCCAGGTGCAAGGCATGGCTCTAAGACTGGAGAAACTCCCATGAACAAACCAGACATGCTCCCTGCTCTCATGGAGCTTACAATCTAGCAAAAAAGACAAAGCAGGAATAGGAAATTACAATTCAGTGTATAGGTGTCTTGGCTTTGGAGGGCGATTACAGAGATTTGACATCATACACACATTTCACTTAGGCAAACACAATGGTATATTTTCCTGAAAGAGGAAAAAACAACAACAACAACAACAACAAGGAAAAAGGAAAACAATTTTAAGTCATTTGGGCCATTTCACCTCCATTTACCTAAGGGTAAGCCTGTGCCCTGCCACTCCTGTGGCTTGTTACAGTTCCCAAGAGCCTCTTCAAAAGTGAGTTGCTTGCCTGAGTGAGTTTAACACCTAAAAATAAGTGGGGTTTTTTTGCACAATATGGCCCTCATTGTAGGCCAACCACTTCATCTGGAGCCCAACCAAAGAAACTATGATCTGTTCCTACACAGGCAGGAACTAACTGTGCTGGATCTCGTGATGCTGGTTTTCAACATGGCACCTTTCCTAGGATTTCCAAGAGGAATTTTTATTACACTCCATTTTTATCTTAGGTGTGACTGTACAGCCCAACCCTGAAATGAGGAGAGTCTCATTCATGGCAGTACTGTGGGATACATAGCAGAGGCCCATAACCTGGCTCTGGAAGTTGGAGGCAGCCAACCTGGAGGGGTCATTAAGTCCTTGAGGATGAGGGAAAAGAGAAGGCAAGGCTCAAGTAGAAGGGAGAAAGGACCAGGGGAGTGTGTCACTGCTGGGGAAGAAAAGCACTGAGCAGATTTTGAAAGGCTGGTGAGATCAAGATGGGTCCAAGGAACTAGTGGGCACAGGGCAGGGGAGGTGGGGAGAATAGGCCAGAGATACCAGAAGTTAAATTTTGACAAGCCTTGTGAGCTATCATTAGAGTTTGGAATTTATTTCAAGGGCAATAGTGAAGCTTTGGAAAGGTTTTATGCAGAAGAGTAACAGAATAACTTTCTTAAGAAAGTTCATTCTGAAGCACATGAAAAGATGCCCAACATCATTAGACATCAGGGAAATGCAAATCAAAATCACAGTGAGATACCAATTCTCATTGGTGAAATAATAAGTGTTGTCAAGGATTGTGGATGAACTAGAGCCCTCATACACTAATGGGGAAAATGGAAAATGATGCAGCCATTTGGGAAATAGTCTGGCAGTTCTTCAAAAGGTTAAGACAGAGTTACCATATCACCCAGCAATTCCACCCTAGATATATAACCCAAGAGTAATGGAAACATGACCACACAAACACTTACACATAAATGTTCCATAGCAGCATAATTCACATCAGCCAAAAGTGGAAACAACCCAAATGTCCAACAACTGATGAATGAAAAAAATGTATTCATACAATGGAATATTATTAATAAGAATACAGGCTACAACACGATCCTCAAAAATGTTTTAGTGAAAGAAACCAATCACAAATGCCACAAAGTGTATGATTCCATTTATATGAGCATTCAGAACAGGCAAATTAATAGAAACCAAAAGTAGAGGTTGCCAGGAGGGAAGAGGGACTGGGGAATGATTGCTAATGGATATAGGGTTTGTTTTTGGTGATGAAAATGTCCTAAAATTGACTATGATGGTGGCTGCACAATTCTGTGAATATACTAAAAGCCACTGAAGTGTATATTTTTTCCTAAAATTTTTTAAGTAATCTCTACACCCAACGTGGGGCTTGAATTCACAACCCTGAGATCAAGAGTCGCATGTTCCTCCAACTGAGACAGCCAGGTGCCCCTGAAGTGTATACTTTAAAGGCGTGAACGGTATGCCATGTAAATAATATCTCAGTAAAGCTGCAAACAACAATAAAAGTTCATCCCAGCTGCAGTGCACAGAACAGAGATGGAGGGATGGAGTATGGGGCAGAGATCAGGGAGGAGGCTGTCATAGGGATGAAGTGGGAGAAGACAGTGACTGAACTAAGAGGAAGGGTTCATGGGACTAGACAAAGGGGCCAGAGGAGGGCTTGTCACAGGCTCTACAAGTTCTCCTGGGTAGCTGGCGTCTCTCCCGAGAGGGAGAGTAGGAAACAGAAATGAGGTATCCTCAATTACTATCAAGCAGCAAAAATATATTTGCAATCTCATATGCATAAAGACTAAGAAGAATACAGGAAAGTGTGTAGCCCTGCTGCCCACATGCATAAGGAGCTCCCAGGCACACTGAGCTGCCACTAGGGGACATCCTGACAGTCCACCCTCACTCCCAAACTCCAAAGAAAGGGCCTGGGCATTCAGAGCACATGTAAGATGTTGCAAGATCTCAGTGCCTGAGTGTGGCCCAGAGAGCGAGAGAGGAGGTGGCCAACAATAACCCGGGGAAGTAAAATATTCAAAGATACTTTTCTGGGGTCTGTGTATTTGTAAGAAATGAAAGGCTGCCGAAGTGAGCATTTTTCTTGGTTAGATCAAAGTCCCAGTTTTGACTACACACCACCACCTTTCCAGAAAGTGTTCCCTGATATCTAGCAGGAGACTGTCAAGGGCTATGAGGCCATGGGACAGATGGGCCCAAACTACTGGTGAAAAAGGTCATGACTGGCAAACACAGAAAATGGCTTTTTTGAACACTGCTGAGACCACATTAGTTAGGACCTTGACCACAAAGACATCTCTGTCCCATCAGAAGACCCAGAGACTGTAATGGAAATGGGATGGGGGTGAATCCCTGCCCAAAACCTCATGTATGCCCTTCTTGACCCTCCCCACACCTGCAACAGAAACCAGTACTGGCCAGCCCAACACAACCATTGCTTCAGGAAGAGTAAAACACCACTGAGATGCACCAACAAAGTCAGAAGCTCTGGTACCAGCCCATTCACTTGCCAGATGGGAAAACCAGAGGCCCAGGCCCATGGAACAGAAACCAGGGGTTGGTATCCAGGTCTCTGACTCTCAGGTCCTTGTCCTTCTCACTCTACCAAGTCCCCAAACCTTGCCCCTTCTCAAGAATCTGGCTCTCAGCTGCATGCTCCACAGAACAAAAAAAGCAAGTAACTCCAGAAACATTAGGTTTCAACTGGCAGAGAACCATCCCTCTCCAAGAATCCATTCAGGAAGTGGAAACATACCATAGTTACAGCCTCTAATCTTTCTAAAGGGAGTGAAAAGCAGGTTAACCAATAAAACATGGTACAGTACAGTTGTTGCAGCTCTCAAGTCCCGTAGCCCTTTCCTTCCTTTATTAGCAAGCAGTGTTCTGCATTCAATCATACCACACTATAATCAACTATCAATGCTACAAGTAAAGATCCTTAGAATCCAGAGCTGTACCAGGTACTGAAACACTCCAGAGAGGTGGAGTTGTGACATCACAAACTATCTCTAATTCTTCAATTCTAGTGAATTGAAGTGAAACACTATTTTTAAGCCTGCAGAGGAATACAAACATTAAATACTTCAAAATAAAGATCAAATAGGAAGACAAAAAAATCTACTGCCTTTAAAATAATCTGAAAGGAATTTAGAAGTAAATGAGAAATAAACTAAAATTTCTGTAACTATTATCTTATTTGCCAGTTTTAAAGGTATCTTCAGGTGCTCGAACTTGGAAACAGAAAGAATAAATACTAATGTATCACTTCTGAAGTGATAATAAACAACAGGACCCCATCTCAGATGGATGGATTTTTTCCCTACAGTGGCCAAAAAGCAAGATGAACACTATATACAACAGACAGACTATACCATTAGGATCATTTAAAAATAATGAGACTCCTCTCTTTGCCTTCTTCCAAAGTATATAATATATATTTAACAGCACACATAAGACACCACTTGAGCTTCCCTTGTAGCCAACAGGAAGTATTTTCACATATAAAAATTAAAAATTTAAACTTTTAAATCATTAATATTTTTAAACATAATACAGACTTAAAAATTGTTCAACATTAACCCATGACCCCACCCCTAGCACAAAAATCCACCCCAAATCCAGAAGTCACAGTTTTTTGTTCCTAAAAATCCCATAGCACTGAACTTGATCTTCGCTTCAAGCTGATCGCTAAGAGGCCCCTAACAGAAATCCCAGGGAGGAACGGAAGCACGATCGATGCTGCATCTCTTATCTACCTGGGCGGTACTGGTGCACCTCTGAGGTCAGGTCCATGAGATTCGGCCCCCACACTAGGGTCCTGGAAGGGTGAGCTGGCAGCTTCCCTCATCTTCCCCCTCGAAGGCTGTCCAATAAGCACCTGGGAATTGACTTTTCTTGGGAAAAGGGTGCTGGTAACAGCTGTCAGGGCCAAGGCAATAGTGAGAAGTTCAGTTCTCTGCTCTTTGGATGAACTGTGTAAAACATTTCTTTAAAAGACACAATGTTAAAAATATTAAGAAAAACGTCTACAAAATCTGGAGGGCTGCCTTCTCCTCAAAGGGTAAAGCTTGTGGGATAGTGGGGAAAGAATTGAGGGCCCAGAACTCTTACTTTGCAGCAAAAGATAGATAGATGCCCTTCAAAACATGTCACATTCTTAACGTGTCTTGCTGAAGTAGCAAGAGCTAAGGGTGACTGTGTAAGAGCAGGAGGGGTGCCAACTCCTGTGGGGTGGGGGGTGGGGGGGAGATTCCTACTATGCACCCCAACCTGCATGAGAATGTCAGATTTTAGAGCAGCTGCCATTAGCCCCAAGGGCATCAGGACTCTGCCTCTGAACCAGAGCTGCTTTCCCGACTAACTTCAATCTGGAGAGATGGTAAGTTATCTAACCGGCTCTTCTTTTGGCGAGACTGTTCTTTCTCCTTTATCAGAGCCCCCCATGCCCTTTGCAGCTCAGAGTCATCTTCCTCAGTGCCTGGTGCCCTGTGATCCACCTTCTTTGTGTTCTTTTCTTTGGTCTTGGGTGCAGATCCTAAGCGCGTCCATAAACTACCTGTTTGGGTGAGAAGACATTTCAGTTTTGGTGGTCAATGCTGAGAAGCAGGATAATACTGAGGAAGAAGGGGCCCTGCCTTTCTCAGGAGGGGTCTGTGGCTCTTGTAACCTCTGAGCAGCATTAGGAAGGCAATCTCATTTCCCTGGCTATCAATCCCTGCCTGCAAACTGAGGGATCTGGACCCACCTGGGGTCTCACAGCTAGGGGACGTGTGCCTCCCATGCATATCAGAATCACCTGGGAGGCTGCTTATGCTACACCTGCCCCTTCCTGGTGAGACTCACCAGTCTCTGTAGAACTTCATTCTGCTGGGAGTGGGCCATTCCCAGATCATTACCAGCTATAAATTCTGCAAACTGATAGACCTGCTATACTGTACACTTTCAGAGATTTGGCCCACTATCCATTAATTTTTAAAATATACTTTATTAATATCTAACAATAGAGAAATATGTGTTTAGAATTTCATAGCATACTACACTATAAAGGCAATTAAGCATTTTATTTATAAAGAATTTAACAGTCTGAAAAAATGATCACGATAAAATCCTGTATGAACAAAGCAGAATATGTATACAGACAAAGATGTGAATAGAGACTTAAGCCTAAAAAGTATTTGCGCTAAATAGAATCAAGGTTGGTTTTTTTCTATTTTCTAAATTTTCCATACCCTTATTATTATAATTATGACAATGACTATAATGGAAGAGGAAAAGTAATTTATTTTTGACATATGCTATTTCCTGCCTTTGACCAACAAAGTATTTCTATGCTATAGTCTGTTCTTACCCAATTCCTACCCCCTCAGTTTTAAGTGTTACCAACCTGATTTCTTCTCCCGAGTATCAGAGTAGAGACCTTTAACATCTTGCCTGGGAACACCCAGCCTACTATGTACATCAGAAAAAGGCTCTCTCCGAAAGACTGGGTTACTACTAAAAGCCTTTTCTGGAGAATATGGTCTTTTTCCTAACCGCTGGCGTATATCTAGAAAAAGAAAAAAAAGTATTACTGTGTGTAATGTGTGTGCTTTGTGTGCTTTGCTAACGATACTGTCAACCTGAGATCCCTAGAGGACCTGGTGCCAAATTTCACCAAATGACGACAAAGAGCCTGACAAAATCAAACTTATAAAATCCTTCTCTCAATAATCAGCCTGGATTCCCCCTGGGAAAGTTCACACATAGGGACTTTCAGTGGAAAAGAACGCTCAGCTGACTGCTCCAGAAAGGAATTTCTGACACGAAATCAGCTATTTTTTTTGTGCATGTGTTTTTTTAAAAGTAGAATCAAGCATACCAAAGACTTTATAAATATTACAGCTAACAAACATTACTGTAAATTCCCTGAGGGGAAATCTTTCAACATATAAGGAATTCCTAATAAACTTACTACATCTAACAGTAAATGTATTGAGTTTGACAAAAACCAAAGGATCAAGGAAAGACATGTCAAATCAAATTTCTTTTCCCTCCCTCCAATCCCTCCAAAAATCTGTCCTCTTGAGTTCCCTCTAACAATAACAGCAACATGTTTACTAGCAAGTCACTGTAGTGGGCCTTTCATCCATCTTGTTTATTGTCTCAGAGAGCAGCATCCCCAGCTTTCTGGTTTCTCAGGTCTGCCCCTTAAGCTTCTTCCCCTTTGCTCCCTGACTCCCTAGTGCCGAGTCTTCTTCCTTCACAAGGTCTGATATTCTCATCCATTCCACCTCCACTTTCCTTGATCTAGTTCGGGCCCTTGTTACTTATTTAACTCGCTACCCTACCCAACCCTGCCACAACTTATCTTTCTAAAATAGATTTAAGATCAGGTTACTTCCCACCTCAGAAAACCAGGTTTGCCAACAGAGATCCCACTCCCTCCTTCAGCCTTGCTCTAAAGCCACTTTCTTTAAGAAGCCCTCCACAATTCCCCATGTAGACCTACCTCCTCTCTGTTCTCCCACAGCCCACTGCTTACAGATCTATTAGAGCACTTACTCCATTCTGTTTTGCAGTGGAATTACCTGAATGTGTGCACTCGTGTTTCTCCATCTAAGTTCTATGATTACTTTGGATCCCCTCCAAAGAGTCTAACACTCCCAGCATCTAACCAAGGGCCTGGACACACAGCAGGCATGGCCAAGTACTCACTTTGCACATGTATACTATCTAGTTCAAATTCTTGACCATTTATACAACAACCCAACTTAATTTCTATCATCCTTATGTACAAAGTATATCAATGACATACAGAGTAAAATAATTGGGACAAATATATTGAAAGAATGATTATTTTTCATGTCCTAAAGTTCCTAACTTTAGTTTGGGTTAGTGCCTAACCCAAAATTTAGAAGTGATGAGCTAGGACAACTAAATCAGTTCATTACTGGCAATGTTTTATCCAAGTACCTATCTCCACCCTGATTTGCTTTCCGGAGCTCAGAAACACAACTGAACAATACCTGACTTATTATTGCTGGCCGGTGGCCGTGGACGTGTATGCTGACGTTTTTCATCTAACAGATGTCGGACATCTACAAATTTCTCAGTTGGTAATTTGTTACCAATTCGGTTTTTGATATTGCTTGTGGATATAGTATCTGCCCTCATGGAGTTCCTTAAAAAAAAAAAAAAAAGGTACAATTAACCAACTTCAAATGTGGGATAATGACTATGCAATAATCTCATATACTTTGGAGAAAACAATTTAAGTAACCCAATCTAATATAGCCAATATTCATTCACTCACAAATACCATATACCAATAATTATTTGCTTACAATAATCATATGATTCAGCCTGCTATAAAGAGACCAATCAGGGCAGGTAGGTTTCTGAGTTTTCCAGGGTGGTCCCCACAAATGATATCTGTAAACTATCAAAGAATGTGTAATTGCGAATCCCAGTCCCCTCCCTTCTGGGACAAACGTTAAGTAAGGCCTGCAAAGGGCTCACAGATCTCTGTTCACCCAGGCTATGATTTTGCTGTTGTCAAGATACAAGAGTCCTCAACCTTTTTTTAAAGGGCAGACTTCTCTGTCAAAGACATCTGCTACCATGCTAGGCACCAGCATTATTCTGGCAGCATTCAACACTGGAGAGTTCTCTGAAAACTAAAAATAAGGATATAAACAAAGCCATACATATGTTTATCAGCCTGAATTGTTTTTCCCTTCCCCAAATACACTACCAAAAACACTTAAGAGAATCCCTAGACTCCAACTTTGAGTTGTGCGTATGCTATCTGCCCTCAGGAATCTGTTCATCCCCACTAATCATCAAAGAAATACACATTAAAATAACGATTTTTTTGGTCCACAAAATTAGCAAAAATTAGAAAGAGTGGTTAAGACTGGTGAGTATGTAATAGGTTATAAAGTGAGTAAAACCTATTTGGAAGGAAATTTAGCAACACCAATTTTTTTTTTAAGATTTATTTGTTTATTTTGAAGAGTGAGAGAGAGAAAGAGAGCGTGTGCATGTGAGAACAGGGGTGGGTGGGGAAGGACAGAGGGAAAGGAGAGAGTCTTAAGCAGACTCCACACTGAGCCCGATGTGGGGCTCGTCGATCTCACAACCCTGAGATCATGACCTGAGCTGAAACCAAGAGTTGGATGCTCAACCAACTGCGCCACCTAGGCGCTCCTAGCAATACCACATTTTTAAACATATATGTAGTTTTGTGCAATAACTGGAATTCAAGAAATTTATCTAGTTAGTGCAACAGTAAGAAAATAGAAACCTAAACGTCTCTCAATAAGGGATCGGTTAAATAAATCATGATACTTTGAAACAACGTTACTACATCTGGGTGAAAAAATAGCAGAAGTCTACAATATATTAAACAGAAAAAGCACACTGCAAAACAATACAGATACAACTTCATTTTTGTAGAGCTATACCTATAATTTCTCCAAGCGTTATGTATATGTGTAAAATTAGCAGGAAACTTATTAATTCAATTGCTAAGTTGTTATTTTAGGAAAGATGACATTATGGGTGATTTTCACTTTCTATTACTGTCTATCATTTTTATAACAAGGATTACTTCTTGTATATTTACAGGAAAAACTGGATGCTTTTATTCAAATTCTTCAACGAACTGAAATTAAAAGAGATAAAAGTGATTATAAAATTAAGAGAAGTCAAGAGAAAGCTATGAATTAGTATTTAAAATAAAATTAAAAACTAGCATTACTAAAATGTATTTTTACCTAATATTTTTCAACTGAGATTCCACTTCGTCAGCATACATGGTCATTTTCATGCTTTTCTTTGGTGAAGGAGTGGAAATCATTTTTAGCTCTAGATCATAGTCCATTTCATCGGAGTCTGAACTGCTGGCACTGGACTGCCTAGATGTGCTCCGCTCCCGGGTCTGCTTGAGAGCTGGCAGCTCCTCATGGTATTCCACCACCACCCTGTCATCGGCATCCATGTCCTGGTCCTCCTCTTCCTCCTCCTCCTCTTCTTCCTCTTCAATGGGTTCCTCTGGAACATTTACTAGTCCTAAGAAATTTAACCAAAAAACATTAGGAAAAGCACTAAAACGAACAAATCTGATTTTCTACTCTACATTGGTGACCTTTTTAAAAGGTGGGGTTCCCACGCCCGAGATCCTACTGGAAGATTATCTACATAAGTGCCAATCCAGTTGCCATTCTGACACCTACAACAGAAGAATGGCTAGGTAAAGTATGATCTAGTAACCTGATGGAATATTATAAAGTAATCTAAGGTACAGTTCATTATCATTATTCATGAATTCTGTATTTGCAAATCTGCCAAATTTATTTGTAACTCCATACCAACACTTGTAATGTTGTTTTCCTGTCATTTGTAGATATGTGCAGAGTGGCAAAAAAACTGAATCATCAGATGTGCATATTCCCACCGGAGGTCAAATGAGGCAACACTCTGCTTTCTTGTTTCAGGTCTCATACTGTAAACAAGTGCCCTTTTTGCAGTTTATTAAGTGCCATGTTTTTCATGTTTCTGGGGCTTTACTGGTGATTTCATTTAAAAATTTTTAAAAATGGCCTCCAAGCGTACTGCCAAAGCTCTCTAGAGTTCCTAAGCCCAAGAAGGCTATGATGTGACTTACAGAATAAACATATGTTAAATAAGCTTTGTTCAAGCATGAGTTATAGTGCTGTTGGCTGTGAGTTCAATGTTAATGAATCAATAATATATATTAAATAAGATGTCTTTAAACAGAAACACACATCCAAGGTTATATATTGAACAGCTGATGAAAATGGTGTGACCAGAGTCTCTAAATGGTTTAGTATTCACTATATCAATGATCACAATGACTTTATAGAACATAACCACTATGAATAATGAAAATCAATTGTAACTTTAAAGTTCATGGAAAAAATGCTTATAAGTGGGAGAAGACTATAAAATATATGTTAACAATTATATTTATTATGAAAAGAGACAAGTAAGAAAAGTATAAAATGTAATCAGTTGTTTATGTTAGAGTGCTAGAATTAGGGGCAATTTGCTTTTTAACTTCTTTAATACAATTAAAGATTGTATGATAAGAACATTTTAGAGAACTGAAATTGGAAACCTGTAACTGTGTAACAGAAAAGTATGTGCATTTTTAAGATGCAGATTTCAAATATACAACTTTGGATATATGCATTAAATAAAAAGGATAGACTTCACCTGTCCCTATTATAATGATAAACATGTATACATGTTATCCCATGTTTGTATGCTGACTTAGCAGTTCTACAAAGCATGTAGAAAATTCTATAGATTAAAAATAAAAACAAATCTTTATAAAACATAATGAAAATGCTTCTTTCATAAGCACCAAAAGAAAGAAAGGAAGGACAGAACAAACAAACGAAATGAAACCCAAGTCATGATATTTAACAGAGGCATTCATGTGCACAAGCCAATAAGCGTAAAACACTAGACACAGCAGCCTATTTTCATCATCAAAGAAATAATAAAATCAAGTCATTTGATAAAATAACAGAAGATTTTCATGCAGCTTTTGATATTAACAGTAGAAAAATTGGATTCCTACAGAAAATTTTCTTTCAACTTTTCCTATGTCACATTTGTCCTTTTTTGTTAGAACAGCTTTTATTAAATCATTTGACCTCTTTTGTATGGGCAATTTAAAATTAATTGTGACTTGACTTACTTTCCTATATGTTGGCAGAGGGTGAGGGCAAGGAAGAGAGGATGATAAAGTTTGGAACCTTAAAAGACTGTATTAAGAATAAGAATATGATTTCGGGAGCCAAACATGTGTCTACCCAAGAGCTGAGCAGGCAACTACCGGAATGTCGGTGTTTATAGGACGTCAAGCCAACGTCATCCCCAATCAGGGCTCTCTTCTTGATCACATCCCGCTGAATGCGACGGGAATGATATCTTCGCTTCCTGCAACATTCCAAAACAAGCACATAGTCAAAAACCAACAGGAAGGACCTTGAAATCCACTAATTAAGTTCAACCATATACTGATGAAATGTTAGGTGCTGAAACAGAGACATTCTGCATGAAACTAAAACTCAGCCTTTCATACCATTTACCCCAGAGTTAAGAATCTTGAACTCTTTCTTCTTGTCTTCCTTTGAGTCCACACATGGTATTGACATTCCACTGCAGAACACCAACTGAGGGATTAAGAAAAGCTTAAGTACTATTTAAACTATTGTATTTTAAAGTTTTAGACTCACCAAGAATTACTAAGAATTCCTTTCATGCCTCCGTAATTTGGATTCCCATATTTCATGTAATACTGACTTCTTCTGGCTGCTCCAAGTTCCTTTTTGTCATCTAAAAATTAATTATGACAGTTACCTAGGATTTCCCACTGGTATGAAGACAATGTTGAATGGTTTAAAAAAATGTTTTCCATAGCTGGGATCAGATCAGCACAATCTGCCAACAAAAGGGAAAGATATGCTACAAATATTCACTCTTAGTGCCTACGAAAGCAGTGCAGGGGGTGGAGCAAAACAGAGATGAATGAGGTTAAGCTGCTGTTAAGGAGCTGACTGACCTCATAGAGAAAATACTATAAACAACAATAACACAACATACAAGGTTCCAAGAAGCTTAAGAGAGTTTCAGTCATTATAGCTGTTCAGGAATAAATAAGGGCTTTCTAGAAGAGGTAGCATCTTCCCTGCCCCCCTGAAGATGACATTTGTTTCTGAATGACAACACTCCAATAACAAAGAATCAGTATTAAAGAAACAGATTATACATAACTCCATATATCTGATAAAACATTTTTTTCCAATCTATTATGACATTCCTCAAAATGGCTTAAAGAAAACAGCACTGCACCATTTATGTAGAATGCATCACTTTCATCAAGTTAAAATGCCAGTTAACAGAAAGAAAAGGTAGTCACTGATCATTCACATTTTCATTGAGGCACTCACTGACTACAGAAGATAAATACCAATGCACACGTATCCAGTACTGTAAGTTAACAGTGGCACAAGCCAGAATGTACACCCTTTAAAAGACATGCCCACCAGCTCCTTGGAGAAATGGCTGATTCCAGATCTGGGACAGGGATAGTACAAGTTGAGTCTGGAAAAACAAGATGTTTTACTGTGCCATAAAGTAAGAAAGTGCTCAAAGAATCATGCAGGCATGTCAAAATAATATAGCTTGAAGGGGCTCCATGGGCCAAGTACAAGATTTGTAAATCAAAACAATGACATGAATGAATAATCCACTGAATAAAATAGACTCATGAATCTAAACTGATATAATTAAGTAAAACAGTAAATAAATGGGTAAAAAGAGAAAGTTCTTTCTTAAGCAAAATGCCAACTAATAAATGAACAGTTAAAAAGTCATCAATGGATGCTGAGTGGAAGTATGATGAGCCAAAGTCTATTACATAATCTTAAAGTACCTCCCATAAATTTTTGTACTACAAAGAGAAAAACAGGAGAAACCTGGCAATCATTACCTTAACCAAGTGAGAAAAGTTAACATCTCCAGACATGGAGCAAGTAAATATCACGTGTTTCCTGACATGATGCACTGAAAATGACACAACAGCACTTCTGTGGTACTCCTGCCTAACATGCACAGCCCAATTTAATCAGGAGGAGATAGTGAACAAAGCGAAACTGAGGAGCAGTCTATAAAATAATGAGCCTAGACTCTTTCAACATGTCTCAATCAAGAAAAATAAACCAGAAGAGTATTCCATATTTAAAATTCATACACATTTTAATGCACACTAGAATCACTAAGCACAGAGAGCCTAAGAGGTTTTTAACTCCTTAGAGAATGAAAACTGAATGGCACTATTAGCAATGTCCAGGAGGATATTGCTGTGATGAATAAAAAAGTATAATTTATTGTGCTTTGGTGAATGCTGTGAAAGGTGTAAGCCTGATGATTCACAGACTTGTACCCCTGGGGCAAAAAAAAAAAAAAAAAGTTATAATTTAAAAATGTTTTGATAGTTCAGAAGATAAATTGGCTGAGAAGTACAGAAAGCAAACAATCTTTAACAGAAAATAACTTACTTTAGCCAGAAATCACAAAAGTATACAAATAGCTAATATTCACCTTCAAAGTCTGAAATTCAACTCAGGCAGTAAGCTATCATTTCACAAAGCAAAGAACATTATAGTTTGAAGGGACTTTGAGATTATTTGACCTAACCTCCTCTTCAAAAAAGAAGGATGTCACTCAAAAATACAGGACTTAGAATAAAACTAAGAATCAATGCCAAGTATCACATTTACCTTTTGTAGCAAATCTCATGAATAACCTATTTCCTTTAGCAAGTTTGTTGGCTGGACGAAGATCATTTCTTAGCAGAGACTCTTCTTCTACTTGAGACAACGTGTCCAACTTAAGAAAAAAGAGCATTTTCAACATAAACATTAAAGCTTTTCATATTTATTTAGTAGCAAAGTCATCATTGAGAAAGCACTCTTTAACAATTCTTGAAGCATGACAGCACATGTTCTTCTGAAACATTTCTAAGTCACAGGTCTTCCCTGAACACCTTGTCTAAAAGAAGAGTCTCCATCATTCTCTATCTGCTTACCCTTCTTTATTTTTCTCCATAGCACTCCTCACTTTCTGACATTATATATCTGTGTATCTGTATATTGTCTGTCTTCTCCACTAGAATGTATGTTCCAAGAGGGAAAGGACATTGGTTTGATGTTATATCCACAGGACCTAGAATTTGGTATATAGTAGATACTCAATAAATATTTTTTAAATGAATACACTATAATATTTCCAACAATAGCACATGCCCCATTAGGAAATATTCCATCACTTGTTTTTTCTTAATTTTACTGATTAGGTAACATTTCAAAGCACTTCTCAATAAAGTCATTTTCTTTTATACAGAAGTATGAGTACTATTCTAAGATTTCAGGAAAAATCACTCATTACAGCCATCTGAATGTAAAGGCCAGGAGCCTGATATAACCTCAAAAGGTTTAACAGTGAAAGCCAAAGGAAGAACACAACTTAGTAAGTCCTTAAGCCTTAAATAAAAGAAAGCAAGCAGCTTTTTTACACTAAAACCCTGTTTATATCTTTGCCCTATTACTAACCTCTATATCACTTGAGTTTTCATCTTCAACTTCTCCTTCTTCAGCCTCATCATCATCTGAACTGTCTTCCTGCTTCTCTAAAATACAATATAAGGGACAAGATAAACCTTAACATAACTCCATCTCACGTAACTTGAAAGTCCAATATTTTCTCCTATTTACAGATGATCCAAAGCATCACAGCTTATTTTAGAAATAACTGACAATGAGATGCTATATAATGCTCTGCACGGAAACCTAAATCAACGGTGTAAAGAACAGGACATTCAGCCCTGAAGTCCCTCCTTTTGTGTTGTTACCTTTTTTACTTTTCTCAGATGACCTGTCCTCATTGGCATCCCTGCTTCTTATCTTATCCAGGGCTGGCAGAGAGCTCATATTGATGAGGGCTCGTGTGGCTGTCATTTCATCCAGCCAAACCACATTACCTGAAACAAAATGTAAAATAAAACATGACATCACATTCAAATGGTTAAGTTTTTAAAAAACAGAGACCGCAACATATTCTTGCTATGCCCTCATTTAGCTACAGATCAGTATCAGTAAATGTACGAACCAAATAATGAAAGTAGTACAGAAAGTGGTAGTAAAACCTCTTTGATGAAATTAGCCTAGAGCTGCATTCCCAAACTAGGTTCCACAAAATAACTGTAAAGTATTCCGTGAAAAAAGGTTCTGTATATTAAAACTGCCTGACTCAGTATTATATAGTGTTAGCAGTTCTTGTGATGATGATGATGGTGATACAAGAAGACACTGTCAAATAAATTTGGATTATCCTTTATACTACTGCCCTCCACAGGGAAGCCATCTGCTGTCAGTGTGGGTGATGATGGTATCCATGGAATATATACAATGGAGGCATGACAGCCACTTGGCTTTATAGTAACTAATTTAGTCTGCTTCTTTAAGCAAGAGAATTTAGCAAGAAAAAGGTGTTGAGAAGTCTTACAGAAAATAAATCTACTTAATTTTGTTTAAAAGAGCATTTCTCAAACTAAAGTTACCCTTCCATTCTCAATTTCAGAAAAGAAGATCTACAGATTCTCACTTTTGTTACAAACATGCTACGTGGCCTTGGGCAAACAATTTTCCTTCTCTGTTTCTCAGTTCTGATGTTCAACATAAGTTAGTAAAACTGGGTAAATCTAAAGGGTCTCTCTGACTCTAATATCCCTTAGCGACAGTTTTAGTAACGTAGATCAGGAGTTAGCAAATTATAACCTGCAGGCCAAATCCAGCGTACCACTTATTCATTATTTATATTTGTACCAGCTTTATGTAGGTATAAGTAGCTAAATAAATCATAATAAACTACACATCCACCATGCTTTTTGTAAAAAAAAGAAAGAAAGAAAGAAAGAAAGAAAGAAAGAAAGAAAGAAAGAAAGAAAGAAAGAAAGAAAGAAAGAAAGAAAGAAAAAAATTCTGTGGAAAGCAGCCAGGCTCATTCAGTAACATATTGTCTATGGCTGCTTTCGTGCTACAATAGCAGAGCTGAATAGACATAACAAAACAAAGACTGTATGGCTTGCGAAGCCTAAAATATTTATTGTCTAGCCCTTTATAAAAAAAGTTTGCCAACCTTTGATTTAGATAGTGTAAGTTAAGCAAAAGGAAAAATGGAGAAAACTCTTCAACTCAGTCATGTTTCTTCTTTCAATGAAAACACTGAATCAACATCTTCTATAAAAAGCAGCTGGGAAAACCAGGCAGCTATTCAAGGTACAACCTAGCAGGTCAGCAAGCTGGCAGTAAGCAAAGCCAGACTAGAAGTGAATTAAGACAAGAAGCCAGCAGAGTGGTTACCACAGGTCATACCAGACTTGGCAGTGGGGAGGCAAGTAAAAATTACAGCTAGTTCACAATTTGGAGAGCTCATAGGTTAGCAGGTAAAGTTTCAAAGCAAACAGAAATGAGAGGTCTCATACAGTGTCAGAGGGTTCCAGTTTAGTTCTAGATCAGATACGAAGGCAGAGCTAGCCCTGTGAAGAGCTATATGGGAAGGTGCAATGACAAAATCTAAAGCCCTGAACACAGAGCCCCAAGTCTATACAGCACTATCCACCCTGTTGTTGGGAAATTGTGGGAATTAAAGAGGCCTCAATCATGTACACAAGACTCAGATGCCAGCAACCAACCTCCTAGATTCCTGCTCATCACATCTGAGCTGACATGGAATACGATCTGGCAGATTGGCTAAGGCATTGTGGTTCTCATCAATGGGCAATCTTTCTCCCCTAGACTAAAGGCAGAGGTTAGGGAATAGACGAGTAGTCTCAATCACAAATATTCAGCATCTGAGATGGCAAAAACTTTTAAAATCATAAACAAAAGCATATTCAACAAAAAACTTCCGTGTACTTACAGGAGGTATCATCCAACCATTCAATGTGAGCAGGAGGATATTCTTTAAAATAGGAAAAGATATCCTGGGTACTCATCTCATCTACTCCACAAATGTAGATTGTCTCCAGTCTCACTTTGGGGATTGCTAGAAATACAAGACACAATGAGATGACAGAATTTTCCCACCTGCTATTGCACATCCCACTAGTAGCCCTATGTAACAGTTCAGATAACTTGTGTTTAGAAAAGAAATATGCTAGAAGAGATGATAATTATTTCAAAAGAAATGAGATATGACAGTAAGATAAACTATTTTAATTTTTATCACAGAGCAACAGCATTAAACAAATGATCTAATTCAGAAAAGCATATTAGGCTGAGAAAGATTAAACCAATGGTGTTGGTAAAACACATGATACCCCTCCCCAAATTAACCTGTAGTAATTAAAGCAATACCAAATTCAACAGGATTACTACTTCAACTTGACTAATTCTATAATTTCAGAATACATGTCAAATAGAGATATACAATAGCCAAGACAATTCTGAAGAGATGCTGCTCCTAAATATAAAGCAAAGTATAAAATTTAAAAAATCCTACAAATCAATATGATAGCCCAAAATAAAAATGAACATGAGTATACATTTTACACAAAAGGAAATACAAAAGGCCAATAAACATATGAAAAGACGGTTGATCTCACTAGTAATCAGGAAAACGCACATGGAAAACAAAACACAGGCTTTCATCGCCCATCTGTTGTTTAGTACAGCCACCTTCATTAATTAGCTAAATCTTCTGGATAATTTGCTGCCACTTCTAACATGCTTGCTGCTTTACCGTGTGCTTTTTAGGTTATAGAAATGGATGGCCTGATTTTCCTTAAACCTCATGACCTAACCTCTGCTAGCTTCAAACTTTTCTTCTGTAGCTTCCTCACCTCTCCCAGCCTTCAAATAGAAGAGTCAGGGCCTTGCTCTGGATTAGGCTTTGGCTTAAGGGAATGGGCTGGTCTGATCTTTTTGCAGACCACAAAACTTTCTCCATATCAGCAAAAAGGCTGTTTCACTTATCATTCGTGTGTTCACTGGTGTAGCACTTTTAATTTCTCTGAGAACAATCTTTCCTTTGCATTCATAACCTGGCTGTTTGGCACAAAAAGCCTAGCTTGTGGCCTGTCTTGGCTTTTGATATATCTCCCTCACTAAGCTTAATCACTTCTAGCTTTTGATTTAAAGTGAGAGACGTGGACCCTCTTTTCACTTGAACGCTTAGAAGCTGTTGTGGGATCATTAACTGGCCTAATTTCAATCTCGGGGAATGGGGACCCAAAGAGAGGGAGAGAAACGGGAGACTGCCAGTTGGTGGAACAGTCAGAACAAGCACAGCATTTGTTGATTAAGTTATCCATCTTATAAGGGAGTGGTTTGTGGCATCCCAAAACAATTACAATTGTTAATTATAATTAACAGATCACAGATCACCACACCAAATACCACAATAATGAAAAAGCTTGAAATATTTGTAGTAATTACTAAAATGTGACAGAGATTCGAAGTGAGCAAATGCTGTTGGAAAAATGGAACCAACAGACCTGCTCAACACAGGATTTCCACAAACCTTCAATTTGTAAGGAAAAAAAAAAAGAGGCAGTATCTGCAAAGTGCAATAAAGTGCAATAAAATGAGGTGTTCCTGTACAATGTGATGACATTAAAAAAATAAAACAGAAACTCCACCATACATTTTCTAAGGGTAGGTATTTGTGTATACAAATACCTAGAAAAAGGCCTGGTATTAATTCACACTGATAACAGTTGTTACCTCTGGAGAGGAAGAAAGGTTGAAGGCTATAGTCAAAAAGTAACCTAATGAAAGACCTGTACTATGAAACACCAATGAAAGATTCAAGATGATGCAAAGAAATGGAAAGACATTCCATGCTCACGGGTTGGAAGAACAAATATTGTTAAAACGTCTATATTACCCAAAGCAATCTACAGATTTAATACCATCCCTATCAAAACCCCAATAGCATTTTTCACAGAACTAGAACAATCCTAAAATTTGTACGGAACCAAAAAAGACCTCAAATATCCAAAGCAATCTTGAAAAAGAAAAAACTACGGAGGCATCACAATTTCAGAATTCAACTTATATTACAAAGCAGTCATAATTAAAACAGTACAGTACTGGCATAAAAACTGACACAAAGATCAATGGAATAGAAGACAAAAAACAGACATAAACTTACAATTATATGGTCAACTAATCTTCAACAAAGGAGGAATGAATATATAATGAAAAAAATGTCTTCAACAAATGGCACTGGGAAAACTGGACAGCCACATGCTAAAGAATGAAACGGGACTACTTTCTTTGCCCATACACAAAAATAAACTCAAAATGGATTAAGACCTAAATTTGAGACCTGAATCCATAAAAATCCTTGAAGAGAGCATAGGCAGTAGTATCTCTGACATCGACGGTAGCAACATTTTTTTAGATATAGCTCATGAGGCAAGGAAAATAAAAGCAAAAATAAACTACTGGGAGTACATCAAAATAAAGTTTCTGCAGAGCAAAGGAAACAATCAACAAAACTTAAAGGCAACCTACTGAATGGGAAAAGATATTTGCAAATGACCTATCTGATAAAGGGTTAGTATCCAAAATATATAAGGAAATTAATACAACTCAACGTCCAAAAAATGAATAATCCCATTTAAGAATGGGCAGAAATGTTTGCTTTGGCTGCACATATACTAAAATTGGAACGATACAGAGAAAGTGAGCATGGCCCCTAAGCAAGGATGACATGTAAATTTGTGGAGCCTTCCATATTTTTTAATGGTAAGTGAAATAAGTCAGTCAGAAAAAAACAAACACCATATGATTTCACTCATATGTGGAACTTAAAACAAAGAAGTAAAGGGAAAAAATGACAGAGAGAGAGACAAATCAAGAAACAGACTCAATTACAGAGAAAAAACTGATGGTTACAGGGTGGGGGGGATAGGGTGGATGGGTTAAAGAAGTGATGGGGATTAAGGAGTGGACTTGTGATGAGCACAGGGTGATGTATAGAATTGTTGAATCATTATATTGTACACCTGAAACTAAAATAACAGTATATATTGACTAACTGGAATTAAAATAAAAACTTAAAAAGGGAAGGGGACATGAACAGACATTTCTCCAAGGAAGATATACAAATGGCCAACAGACACATGAAAAGATGCTCAACATCACTCATCATCAGGGAAATGCAAATCACAACTACAGTGAAATATCACCTCACACCTGTCAGAATGGCTAAAATCAGAAACACAAGAAACAACAGGTGTTGACAAGGATGTGGAGAAAAAGGAATCCTCTTGCGCTGTTGGTGGGAATCCAAACTGCTACAGCCACTGTGGAAAGCAGTACAGAGGTTCCTCAAGAAGTTAAAAATAAAAGTGCCCTACAATCCTATAATCATACTATCAGTATTTGCTCCCAAAAAACAAAAACGCAAATCCAAAGGGGTACATGCAACATTATTAATAACAGACAAATTAAGGAAGCAGCCCAACTGTCCATTGACAGATGAATAGATAAGGAAGATGTGGTGTATACAGGGGAGCCTGGGTGGCACAGTGAGTGAGTCTTGGTTTTGGCTCAGGTCATGGTCTCTTGGTAGTAGGATCGAGCTGTGTATCAGGCTCTGGGTGCAGTCTGCTTGGGATTCTCTCTCCCTTTCCCTCTGCCCCTCCTGCTCATGCTCTTTCTCCTCTCTCTCTCAAATAAATAAATAAATAAATCTTTTTTAAAAAATGTGGTGTACACACACAGACACACACACACAGGAATATTATTCAGTCATAAAAAAGAATGAAATTTTGCCATTTGCAACAACATGGATAGAGCTAGAAAGTATAATGCTGAGTGAAATTAAGTCAGTCAGAGAAAGACAAAAACCATACAATCTCATTCATATGTGGAATTTAAGAAACAAAAGAAATGAGCAGAGGAAAAAAAAAAAGAGAGAGACACAAACCAAGAAACAGACTCTTAATCGTTACCAGAGTGGATGGGGGTGAAGGGATAAGTGAAATAGGTGATAAGGATTAAAGAATACAAGTATCATGATGAAAAAAAAATAAAGTAAATAAAGGTCAGATCCTCCAAAAAAAGAACCTCAATCTCACCAGGATTGTGTTATTTTTTTACTAAATACTTCAGTACATATATCTCACTTAATCTTTGTAGTTGTGAAATATGAAAATATTATAAGTTTTTTTAAATACCTGTGTATCCACCATCTAACTTTATGCTTAATTTCTTAAGATTTGAGGCAAATAAAACATCACGTACAAAACAGGCCTGTGTAACTCCTCCGCATCCCTTTTCTCCCTCCCTTCTCTGAGGTAATTTTGTTAAGAATTCAATGTTCAATATGTTCAGGTATGTTTTCATATACCTATTTAAAACAAATGAACCTATGGGCACCTGGGTAGCTGAGATGGTTAAGTATCCCCAACTAGTAATTTCAGGTCAGGTCATGACCTCACGGGTCATGGGATTCAGCCCCCACATCAGGTTCCGTGCTCAGTAGGGAGTCTGCTTGGGATTACCTCTCTCCTCTCCCTCTGCTCCTTCCTTGCTTGCACATTTTCTTTCTTTCAATAAACAAATAAATCTTTAAAATAAACCAAAAAACAAAAGCAAAACAAATAAACTTAAAAGTGTTTAAGTATTTACTTAAAAGTATGTGAATATATTCAGATAAAATATGTTTAAATACTTGTCATTTTGTCATTTTGAAGAGTAAAAGATAGGTTTAATTAGAAACCATACAGGTATGGTCAGACTAAATCAGGTGAGTGCTTTCCTGCCAGCCAGATTCATGAAGACAGAGATACCATCAAGACTTAGGAACTCTGGCAAGTCTTTATTAGTGACCAGCAGTTCAACAGTGAACAGAGCCCAAATACAACTGAGATAGATGGTTGTCCACACTGGACAGGAGCCTTCTTAGTTCTTCCAGCTAAAGGAAGAAAAATCCTATGGGAAGTAAAGACATAGTTCTGAAGAAGGTAACAAATAACAGAAGAGCTCCTGGTGATGGCAGCAGGAACAGACTGAGGATCAGGGAGAAAATATCTTGTAGGAGACTTGCTGATCTGATAACAAGGATTTAGTCATAAATGAGATAAGCAAAGAAAATAAAGACCCCCCCCAAATGACAAAAATAAGTATCAAGAATATCACAGCACTGTTCTATCAAAACATTAAAACAACATTTTAAAAAATCCCTACAGTTGAGGAAATAGTTTAAAAATAAAAGGAAAAGAGTATAAGGAACAAAGCTTTTAGCCTCAGATGTCTATATTTTGAAGAAGAGAGAATAACATAAAAATCTAGAAATGGGCAATGGACAATCGTGGTCAAAAGCAGCAAGTAAGATGTAAAAAAGGGATGCAAAAGCCAGAGAAAAACTACTTTCAGTCAGCTGGAGGATAAAAAAGGTTCATTCTAAAAGAGAACCAAACTGACTGACAGTGACAGTGGCAAGATCCATTGGAGATGGAAAGTGTTAAGTTAAAGCTTTGATGGAAGACTGCCAAAAAAGAATGCTCAATACTTCCTCACCTTGCTGACAATGCCACTGCCTAAAATAAAACAACAAAAAAGGCACCTAGATTTATGTCCAACCAATGAGAAAGGGCTAATTGCTGATGTGGCAGTGAACACATGCACTGGGGAATGAGGACTGGACATTTACTGAGTACTGACTTATAAGCAAGGTGGTGAAGGCATCATCTTTGATTTCGTAGCAGGAAAGAAGACAAAGAACGACAGATAGTAGGATACAAAACTCAAGTTTATAGGAAAGCAGATTTCTGAAAATTCAGACAAAAAGTAGCCAATTCCAAGGCCTCCGATTAAAATGATCAAAAACTTTGGGCACCTGGGTGGCTCAGTCAGTTAAGCATCCGCCTTCGGCTCAGGTATTGATCCCAGAGTTCTGGGATCGAGCCCTGTGCTGGGGTCCCTGCTCAGTGGGGAGCCTGACTCTCCCTCTCCCTCTGTGTTCCCTCCCTCTCTCTCTTGCTCTCTGAAATAAATAAAATCTTAAAAAAATAATAAAAATAAAATGATCAAAAACTTTGGAATACACTAAATATAGTAACTCAAAGTATGAGAGGTGATCCCCGAAAAAGAAAAGGCAGCAGAGCTTAGGGGACCACAACCTGCCAGAGAACAAACATGGAAGATAGAGAGTAAATTAATAATGACTAATGTAAGAGAATGAATATAAGAAATATAAAAATCTAAATGACTAACATCAGGCTACATAATGACATGGAAAATGCCGATGATCAGCTATCAAGTAAAAAGGAAAAAAACCAAAAGGACTACAAAAGGAGTAACAAAAATAAAGTACACACTCAGAAAGGATTAAAAGGAAATACACGAAAAATGCTGACAATGACTGGGTTTGAGTGGTGGACTGTGGGTAACCTTTCCTCTTACTCTACTTTCCAAATTTTCTTTGATGAACATGAATTGTTTGTATGACATCTAATGAGGAAAAAGTTATAGTCCAGAGTAAACAGGCTCATCAAAAAAGCTAATGGATTTGCTTTTCTTTTAAGTATTTGGAAAAACATTGCTTCAGCAAGATGATGCAAGAAAAAGGGCAGAACTGTTGCTCTATTGTGCTATTCTAATAATTGACAGTAGAACAGCTATTATTACATAAGAACTAAAATCCAAGCTAGATGATAACAGCTAAGAATTAGTTTTAAATCTAGGTTTAAATTTAGGTTTAAGGGCGCCTGGGTGGCTCAGTGGGTTGAAGCCTCTGCCTTCGGCTCAGGTCATGACCTCAGGGTCCTGGGATCGAGGCCCGAATCAGGCTCCCTGCTCAGCGGGGAGCCTGCTTCCTCCTCTCTCTCTGCCTGCCTCTCAGCCTACTTGTGATCTCTCTCCCTCTGTGAAATAAATAAGTAAAATCTTTAATAAATAAATAAATAAATAAATTTAGGTTTAGATCTTCTAGTCAAAAATTACATCCCATTGCCCTGACTCAAACACTTAGCTGTGATTTCAGAAATAAGCAGTAATCTCTAAATTACGTAGGTAATCTCTAGAAAGTTGCAGAGGAGTAAAGTACCTTAAAGCCTTAAGAATGACTAATCATGTACTGATTCTCATAAGAGGAAAAGAGAAATTATTTTCCAAATCACAGACTGAAAAGATGTCATTCTCTGAAATAAAACAAACAAAAACCCAAAAAGAAACAAAAGACGTTTCCAGTTTGACGACCTCCCCATGAGAACATGCCCCTCACGAAGGACCTCCTGTACCCATCCCTGGAAGAAGGAAGAGGAAACTAGAAGCAGCACCTGGTGTAGAACCCCAACTCCTACTTCATGGACATCAAGTGCCTGGGTTGCTACAAAAGCACCACCATCTTTAGCCACACACAAATGGTAGTTCTCTGTGTTGGCTGCTCCACTGTCCTCTGCTAGCTCACAGAAGGAAAAGCAAGGCTTACAGGAGGATGCTCCTTTAGGTGGAAGCAGCACTAAAAGCACCCTGAATCAAGATGAGTGGGACACTATCCCAATAAACAGATCCTGGATTTAAAAAAAAATTTTTTTAAAGTTTATCAGACAGAATCCATGATTCCTTAAGAAATCAAGTCTTTCCCATAAGAAATGACAAGAGTTTACACTAGTCTCTTTCTTTTTTGATAGGGTTACCAGACCTATAAATTCAAAGACTACTACAGATGGTGTTCTACCTCAAGTTTATTAAAGCATGTAATCTAGTTTCTCATGACAATAAAATGATATGTGGGCCTGATAACTGAATAAGACTAATAATTCATGGATCTGTTTCATGGCTTGATACAGGATTATCTTGTTTAAGATTTACCAACAAGATGCAGATGCAGAAGCCATGCATACCAAAGTGAGGAATAAGTATAGTTAAGATGTTGAAAGGTAGTTATGATAAAACCAACACAATAGGCTGAAACAGTCTTGAAATCAACAAGATGTAAATTGGTAAGGATAAATAAAAAGGTAATTCTTTAAAAATGTTTCAAGTACAAGATGGGAAGACTGTTTTGATGGGTGCAATTCCTGGGGAAAAGCCCTAGGTGCTTAGGTGAACTAGAAGATTAATACAACACTATGAAACAGCTAGGACAGAGACTACAGTAACATTCCTGCCACACTCCCCATGAATCCAACCATTTCTGGAAACTACACCTCACCTTATGTAGGGCATTTTGAGACTAGAAAGAGTCTAGAGGAAGGAGACCAGAAAGTCATGTCACATAAAGAAAGTTTAGGGCACGGACTGCCAATTCCCTCACCAGAAGGTTTACTGTGTGAATTAGGAAAGGACTTAATGTTGTTCTAAGAGTCACACGGTAACTTATAGACAGAAATTACTAGAAAGCAATTTCTGCTCAACATGAGGAAGTATCCAAAGATAAGACTGACCGCTTCATAAATAGTTCTCGTGCCACCACTAGGAAATGTTCAGGCAAAGGCCAAAAGACCATTGAGAACCTTGCCAAAAGGCCTGTAGCACTGGGAAGGAGGCTGGGTCTAGATAACCTCTAAGTCCCTTCCAATCTTGAGAGCTTTGATCTTGGGAATAAGGAGACTCAAGCTCCTTGACTCTGGGGCGCCTGGGTGGCTCGGTGGGTTTAGCCTCTACCTTCGGCTCAGGTCATGATCTCAGGGTCCTGGGATCAAGGCCCGCATCAGGCTCTCTGCTCGGCGGGGAGCCTGCTTCCTCCTCTCTCTCTGCCTGCCTCTCTGCCTACTTGTGATCTCTCTCTCTGTCAAATAAATAAAAAATTTAAAAAAAAAAAAAAAAAGCTGCTTGACTCTGAATCACTCAAGAGTAGCAAGAACTCTTGATGCAGAATGGTCTAGTGCAATATACCCCAAACTATGCCCCTGAATGCTGGCAGAAAGGTTAGGAACACAGGCCTCGGTCAGACCAACCTTCAAATCCCAGCCTTGCTACTTACCTAGCTGTAGGACCTGTGTGAGTTTCTCAAACTCAGCACCTTAGTTCCTCATCAGTAAAAAAAATGATGAATACTGTCCCCTCACAGCATTCCTCAAAGGATAAGTTAACCACATAGCAGAGTGATCAACACATAATAAGCATTATTGTTCCAATGAAGAAGAAGGAGGAGGAGGAGAAGAAGAGAAAGAAGAGGAGGAAGAAGAGGAAAAAATAACTTGACACCTGGTGTGGCTGTAGGAGTCAAGATACTTATTCCCATTCTCCCAAAAGGCTAGGCCACTTAGATGACTGCCTGAAGATGGAGAACATTAGATAATGATAACAACATTTATTGGGCACTTACTATATGCCACTTTAAGAACTGTAACATTATAATAAATCCTCTCAATAACCATATAAAAACTACTATTCATCTGCCTTTCCAGATAAGGAAACTGAGGTTTAGAGGCTAAATAACTTGCCCAAGGTCACAGAGTTAGAAAGTGACAGGTCAGGCTTCAGAACCCACGCTCTTAACCATAACATTAAAGGGTCTCAATCCTGACTATACATTAGAATTACTTGGGGAAACACGAAAGAACTATCTCTGGGACCTTTACAACCCCCCACCATTCTAGTTTAAATTGATATGGGATAGGCTGCAGGGTTCTCCACAGAGTTCAGTCAACACTATCCTAGACCATGCTGCCTCCTAGATGAGATTTAAGTTTTAGTGAGCAACTTGCTCTAGCTGACATCCCAGGTAGACCTAGTGCTTTCTAGAAGTATCTTTAGAACCACGAAATCAGGTTTGCTTTTCCAAAAAAAAACCCCAGAAAAACAAAACAAAAAAAATTTTTTTTAAATTAAAACTTAACCCTGAAAGTGATCCTTTTCAGGTGGATCCATTTTCCCACTTTATAAACAAGGAGACTGAGACCTAAAAAGGTTCAATAACTTGCCTACATTCACAAAGAAACTGAGACTGAATACCAGGAGGGCTTACCATGCTAAAGAGTTCCAACAGAGGTGGGAGAGAAATTTGAGTGGGTGATTAGGGATGCTTTATGGAGGAAGTGACTTCTGAACCAGATAAAGCATGGGATAAGGAAGGGCTAATCACCAGACTGAAAGGCATGAATAAGATCAGAACGAAATGTCACAAGATGGGACACCTGGGGGGCTCAGTTAGTTAAGCATCTGCCTTCGGCTCAGGTCATGATTCCCAGGTCCTGAGATCGAGTCTCACAAGGGGCTCCTTGCTCAGTGGGGAGCCTGCCTTTCCTTCTGCCTGCAGCTCCCCCCTGCACTTGTGTGCACGCTCACTTGCTTTCTCTCTCTGACAAATAAATAAAATCTTAAAAAAAAAAAAAGATGTCACAAGAAATGTTCAAGGACTAGAATAGCTGTGGTAAAACTATGGTGCTTAAAGGTGGAATTGTGAGAGGCCTCAGAAGTCTACTTGAGCCCAGACTGTACAGACACATGAATGCCAATCTGCACAGCTGTTCTGTTTTCCTAAAACAGAAATCCATTCAAGCAGATGCCTGGAAACCCAGCCTGCATGCAAAGCAAGGTCATATTTCCAACTTGAACTCATGATGCAGAAAAAGAGGAAAGCAGCATCCAGAGTTGAGCTCTGTATCCAAACTACTCTATCCAGTGGGATGCACTGAGGACTTTTGGGTTTATGGTATCATATACATACTATAAAGGCAAAAGAGCAAAGTAATTAAGAGCAAGGCTTTGGAGTCAGAAATCCTGGGTTCAAATCCTGACTCTTCTTTTACTAGTTGTGTAACCCTGGGCATTTATTAAATTTCTCTGAGCCTGTTTCTTTCTTTGTAGAGTAGGGATAAAAATACATTCCTCCTAGGGTTGTTGTGAGAAATGAATAAGAAACAAATGTGTAATGTACTAATTAACATGGTGCCTGGTAAGACAGCAAGTTCCCAACAAGAGAAACTCACATAGCAAAGCATTCAAAGGGATGCCTATTAAGCCTTTCAAATACCCAAATTGGCAAATACCAGTGAAGGAGACCTTTTGTAGTGATGCATTTATATCAGAGTGAAATAACATGGGGTGTGAATTAAAAATGTAATAATTTTTCCTTTTATTTATAAATTGCTTTCAAAAACTGGGGCAGATTACTATATATAATTCAGGGCTAGTTCTAGGAAGCAAAATATTTACCTTAATAAAACACAAAAATAAAATTACAAACCTGTATCATGCAACTATTAATGGCTTTCCCCTAAAATTCTGGTATTCCTCTGACTCCCCTCAAAAAACCTACCAGTGAGATACACTTCCACCACATTGTTTTAAAAGATTTATTTATTTATTTGAGAGAGAGCGCATGCATGAACAAGCATGTGGGGAGAGGGGCAGAAGGAGGACAGAGAGACTTAAGCAGACTGCACTGAGCGTAGAGCCCAACATGAGGCTCAATCCCATGACCCACTGAGATCATGACCTAAGCCAAAACCAAGAGTCGGATGGATATTTAACCGACTGTGCCATCCAGACGTCCCACACTTCCATTACATTTAAAGGCAAAGAAAAGTTAACACTTCCATGATTAAAGCAGAAAATGAGAAAGATTCTGTAAAAGTATAAGTTCTAATCTCAGCTCTGCCACTAACTGGGTGACCTTCTCTGGGCTTTCTGACACAATGATCTCTCTTCCAGCTACAGCATCTAAGACACAGCTAGCAGCAGCTCAACCTCATTTTATTTTTTTTTAAGATTTTATTTATTTATTTGAAAGAGTGAGAGAGAGCATGAGAGGGGGGTGAGGGGCAGAGGAGAGAAGCAGATTCCCCGCTGAGCAGAGAGCCTGATGTGAGGCTTGATCCCGGACTCCAGGATTATGACCTGAGCTGACGGCAGACGCTTAACTGACTGAGCCACCCTGGTGCCCCAGCAGCTCAACTTTAAACACATCACTCAGAAATGGAGGCTTGGCAAGCCCCTTCCTTTCAGAGAGTTTGGATGGGGACTGGACAGGCAAGGGAAGGCCAGAAGCACAAAGCCATGGCAGGGAAAACCCACATTCTCTGGGGAAATGCAGGAAAATATCCCCCAACACATTGTACCTTTCTTCATCATGTCTCGGTCCAAGGCTACATTTCTTTGGGCAAGATTTACTTCTGATCGAAAATGGAAGCGCTTAGCTCGCTGTTCCTTCTTTTCAATTGCTTCCTAGAAGGTACAGAAAAGGCCAAAGAAGTGACACATAGAGGAGGAAAGTTAAATCACAAATGTAACATAATGCTTTAGTGACAACCCTAAATTAAATCAGAAGAAATAAGCAACATTGTGCCTTTAATAATTTTTGCAGAGACACTGGGGAGGGTTTGTGCTTTGGTGAATGCTGTGAAAGGTGTAAGCCTGATGATTCACAGACCTGTACCCCTGGGGCAAATTATAAAAATAAATAAATAAATAATTTTTGCAGGGAGCTGGATATTCACAGTCAATGACTGGGAGAGCATATACTAATACTGCAATAATTTGTAATAATCTCCATGATTCGATGCTTAGCACTGTGTCTGGGGGATGGTAGGAATTCAATGAATATTTATTGATTCAATGAGTAATGAATGCTTTAACTCTGACATTTTACTTATTATTAGCAATCATGCAAACAAATTACAACTAAACAATCTCACTCCAATCTTCCAGGTGTAGACACTGAGGTACAAAAAAGTCAAAAGGTTTGCTGGAGATACTCTGGCTGGGGTTGGGGGGGGTGCAGATCTTCTGATCTCAGTGCTATTTCTAGAAGCCCCACCACCACCCCCATTTCACATCATCTGTGTACACGGTAATCACACCTATCACATTATGTCTGCCTGAGCAGTCCACTTCTTAAAGCATTTTCCCTGTTTAAAAATAACTTTGAAGCAAAGGAACTCTCTCCTCTATTCTAGGCTTGTGTCCATGGAATTGCCAGTTTTCATCTTTAAGTGACAAGAAGCACAGATACTTCAATGAAAAACAAAATAATCAGCTTCATAAGTTTTTCTACAAGAGCTAAAATAAGTCCAGGTCCAACTATGGGTTTCTGATAGCTCTTAGGAACTCTTCACTAATTGTACACTGACTTTGCCACACTAATTGAAGGTCTGACTATAAGAAAGCTTGTGGGGATTGGTAAAGCACCAACACTTTGTTATTCCCCAACAGTTATGATAATTTTCTTCACTGAAGTCTTCCCAGTGCAAACAACAAATCTACCTTTCCTTAGTGACAACTTAAGTCCCAATTCTGGGGCTACCACCCTTTCCCTCATACATGATTCACATAATGGCTAACTGTACAAAAGTAAGAACAGAAGAATCTATTCTTTTTCAATTACAGTAAGAAAATATCTTCATCTTATTCTATTTTCTTGCCTGTCTAAATGATGACTAGATCTTTCTTTTGGCCTTTAAGCAATCTGAGACAGAATGAGACCCAGATAAAATATAAAAAGGTAAGTGTGACATATTTATTTTTATTTTTGTTTTTACATATTCAATATAGTTAAACAGTACTATTACTCAGAAATATAATTCAAAATTCTGTTCTAAACTTAATTGCACACATTAAAATCAGAATGAATGTCTAAGTTTGGATACCACCGATTAAAGCAACAAATGTATCCCGACTGTTTATAATAAGGAAAATAATAAGTTAGGCTCTGTAAAGAGGTATAAGAAAGCTGATAATCTAGTAATAGCAGTCACTAGATAAAAGGCAATACTTCCAGGTACTGAGAATAATTCAGCTGACTTGGCTTTCAAAGTTTAGACAGCCCCACAATCAGGGCATCCTATTTTTCTATGCCTGCAACCAGTGAAGAATAAAGACATTTACTAACAGCTATACCAGGTACTTTTCATGTTTTGTTTCACTTAAAGTGGAAACAGTATTAAAAACAGTATTTAAAAACACATTTTTAAAGAGCAGAGATAACATAAAAAAAGCATTCCCAGTGCAGAACTTTTTCGTAGATATGGCTAAGCACAGGCAACTAGGTATATGGATTTTATCTTCTCATAAATGTAAGAACACACATGCTGCCTATATGTTTTCAGGATGCATGAAGGCATCATTGTGTAATACAAAATTTAAGTTAAAAAAAGGTTTTAATCAAGCGACAAAAGAAAAAAGGAGGTAAAGAGTAACTGCTGTTTCACAACTCCTATGGACCAAGTTTATTAAGTTCACCCGTTTATCAAAATGAATAAATAAATTATGGTCTGTCTTACCTTGGAGGTGACATCAATTCCAGTGATGAAGCTGCCAGCCTTGTTTTCATATCTTCTGCTTGTGTCCTAGCACAAGGCGGAAGAGTGAGAAATGCTAACAGCAACTTAAGAAAACTCATGATAAAAGAAAGCCCTGTAACAGATTCCTTTTGTATAGTCATTCCTTTCAGCAATCCTTCCTCACCCTGACAACCTTTTATATGAGCGAAGTCTGTGTCAGGAACTCCAGGTAGTACACAATCAATCTCTCTAACAAGAAGTCTTTTCTAGATCAGACCCTGTCCCAAACCTTAACTAAGTCCATCTGCTGAAGGTATTTATGTAAATGAAAATACAGGCTTTCATGAAAAATGTCCAAGTTAAGTAACGCACACTCACTCATCTCCCCAGCCCACATAGGACAAATTCATCAAGTCAGACCACCAGATAGAGCACAAGTCTTCACCAAAATGCAGAAGTCCAGACTCACCTAGACCTCCTGGGAAAACACAGCACAGTGCAATGAAAAGAGGATGGGATTTGGAAGCTGAAGACTGAAGTCACAGCTCTGAGATTCACTAATTACTTGGCACTGTCCAATTTCTTTAGCCTTCTGGGCCTGGGTTTCCTCCATGGTATCTGCCTACCTTCCTGACCTCTTTAACTGCTCTCCCATTTGCTCTACAGAACTTTCCATTTCTCCAACAAAACAATTTTGTTCTCATCTCAGAGTCTTTGCACCTACTGTTGCCCCTGCTGGGAATACTTTCTTCCAAACGTGCATACGGTTGGCTTTTTGTCACTCAGGTTTCAGCTTAAATATCACTATCAGAGGACTTCCCTGACCATCCTATCCCATTTGGTTTCCGGCTCTGCACACCTTCCCTGTTTTCTGCACTCTCTGTTGCATTAACATGTTTACCTTCTTCATAGCATTTACCACTATTAGAAATCCTGTATTCGTGTCCTCCAACTAAAACATACAACTCCAGGAGAGGGCGTCTGGGTGGCTCAGTGGGTTAAAGCCTCTGCTTTCAGCTCAGGTCATGATCTCAGGGTCCTGGGATCGAGGCCCACATCGGGCTCCCTGCTCAGCGGGGAGCCTGCTTCCCCCTCTCTCTCTGCCTGCCTCTCTGCCTCCTTGGATCTCTCTCCCTCTGTGAAGTAAATAAATAAAATCTTTAAAAAAAAAATAAAACATAAACTCCAGGAGAGTTTGACCTTGATCTTGATCAAGAGCCTAAGATTGTGCCTGGCACATAGTGGGGGATGCAGTAACTGCATGTTGAACTGAACGAATAATGGGATAACATCTACCTCACAACTGCAGTGATATTTAAACAACATAATGTAATAAGTCGTAAAATGCCACCACGTTAATTGTTGTTACCAGAGTCATTATAATTTGCTACCTCTAGTGATCCTATCTTCTTCGCCTTTTCCCACAATTTCAGTTTAAAAGCCAGACTTGCTGACATGTGGTAAAAAGTAGTTCATGTTAAATGAGAAACTAAGTACATATGAGCCATGCAGGCCCGAGACCAGCCCTAAGAACGGGACATAAGACCATGAGACCAAAAGCAAAACACCTCTCCCCAGCTCCCATGTGATGAAAGACGGACCACGCACCACTGCTGGTTCGTTTATGTTTTGATCTAAGGGTCACATGCTGGGGCCACGGTGTAGGTGCTACGAAGCAAGTGGAATGGAGACAAGATGACTCTCAAGTCACAAAAGAAACACTAAGTTTCTGCTGCTGAAACCGCGAGTGCTATATTTTAACAAATATCAGCTCCAATCGAGACCCTGATGCAGGCGTCACCCGACCGTTCCTCCGGTTCCCGCCCGGGGCCCCGCCTTTATCTCAAGCCCCCAGACAACTCCAGTCCCTCCTCGCTCACGCCCCTGCACAGCCTGGCTCAAAGAGGCAGTAAAGGGGGTGTCCTCAAATACCCCTTAGTCTCCCCCATCTTCTCCAGCCCCCTCAACACCCATTTCCGGGAGCCCTGGCGTCCATTCTCCCGCTCCCCGTCCTTCGTCAAGCCTGGCGCCTCCGCCCCCTGAGCGCTCACTCCCCTCTTTTCCCCTTCCCCTGACTTCCCCCGGCCCAGGCGCCGGCCGCCTCCCCTTCCGGCCGACTCGGCCGCGGGGCACTAGCTCCGCGACCTCCTCCTCGCCCCCGCCCCCCGCCCTACCGGGATCAGTTCTTTCAGCGAGCGCCGCACCGGGACAATCTCCAGCTCGCCCTCCTCCACCTCCATGGGCTCCGGCTCGCCACGCTCCAAACCGGAGTCCGCTTCAGGAGACGGGAGCCCTAGAGCCGGCCCCGCCGGGGCCTCTGCCTTCACCGACACTCGCAGGCCCCGTACGGCCGCCATAGCCGCCTGCCGGCCGCACCACTGAGAGCCCGCCTCGCACACTCGCCGGCTAGAGCGCCGCCGCCACTGTCCACAGAACAGTCGCCGCTGCTTCCTAGAATGTCGCCTACTTCGGCAAGAAGCCCCACACTCCTCCCTCTCAGCGCCGCCTCCCCCTGGTGGCAGGAGGAACCCAGGACCGCTGGAGCGAGACCTGGTGAGGAGAAGGCGGGCCCGAGTGGGGACGCGGGCGGGGCCTGATGGAGGGGGCGGGGCCTGGGTGAGATCGGAATTGCCCTCACTTAAAATAGGTACGCAGTAAACCTGTTATAAAAGGCAGCTTTACTAAATGATCATTACATGTCAGTGACTGTTCCGACTTCTTGAAATTGCTAGCACCATTTCACATATGAGGAAACTGAAGCATAGAAATTTATCCAAGGTGACAGGCTATTTATTTACTTTTTTAAAAAAGATTTTATTTATTTATTTGACACAGAGAGAGAGATCACAAGTAGACAGAGAGAGAGGGGGAAGCAGGCTCCCCGATGAGCAGAGAGCCCGAAGCGGGACTCGATCCCAGGACCCTGAGATCATGACCTGAGCCAAAGGCAGAGGCTTAACCCACTGAGCCACCCAGGAGCCCCTATTTATTTACTTTTAAAGCTTTTCTTTGTTTGTCAGAGAAAGAGTGTGCACAAGCAGGGGGAGCAGCTGGCAGAGGCAGAGGGTGAAGCAGACTCCCCGCGGAGGAAGGAGCACGCCAGGGGACAGATCCCAGAACCCTGGGATCATGACCCGAACGGGAAAGCAGATGCTTAACCAACTGAGCCACCCAGGCATCCCTATTTTTTATTTTTCTAAGTAGACCCCAGTATGGAACCCAATGTGGGGCTTGAACTCACAACCCTGAGATCAAGACCCCTGAGCTGAAATCGAGAGTGGATACTCAACTGAGTGCCTGAGCCACCCAGGGTTCCCTATTTTTTATTTTTCTAAGTAGACCCCAGCATGGAACCCAATGTGGGGCTTGAACTCACAACCCTGAGACCAAGACTCCTGAGCTGAAATCGAAGAGTGGATGCTCAACTGAGTGCATGAGCCACCTAGGCGCCTGGGTGACAGGCTATTTAAGAAATAAAACCTGAATCTGAGCTTAAGGCTCCAGGGCCCTGGACACCTGGGTGGCTCAGTGGGTTAAAGCCTCTGCTTTCGGCTCAGGTCATGATCTCAGCGTCCTGGGATCGAGGCCCACATCGGGCTCTCTGCTCAGCAGGGAGCCTGCTTCCTCCTCTCCCTGTCTCTCTGCCTGCCTCTCTGCCTACTCGTAATCTCTCTCTCTGTGTCAAATAAATAAATAAAATCTTTAAAAAAAAAAAAAAAGGCTCCAGAGCCTTGGTCTTTAACTTCTAGCCAATCCGTAGGTTTACAGCCTACTTGCCTTGCCAACCTTTGTCTCTTTCAAGTCTCCCAATAATTGGCCCATTTGACATACATAAATATCGAGACTCCAGAAGAGTAGTGAGTTGCCCAAAGCCCAGAGTTTGCACCCCAATTTCCTGTTTCCCCAGGGCTCAGTGCACTGTAAACTCCTGAGCATGGTTTCTTGCAACATTTCAGATAGCCTGGTTGGGAGACAGGGACAGACAGGGAGACAGACTTGCAGAGGGCACCACTGGTCAGTTTTTGCTCTAAGTCCCGATTTTGCACCTTCCTTCCTGTGTTACCTTGGGCTAGATCTGGCCGCTGTCTGGGCCTGTCTTCCCATCTGATGAGGGTGTAAGTGGGACCCTAGGGTCTCAGAGGCCCTAATAGTTCTAATCAGGGAAAAAAAGGAATTATAAACCAAAGGAGGCCATAATCAGCATCAGACATGTCTGGGTTTCAAACTGACTGGCTCTGCCCCTTACACCATGTGTGACTTTGGCAAGCCACTTAACAGAATCAGGAGGGGTAAGGAATAATTTTCAAAAAGTCAAAAAACATGACTTAAACATAAAACACGTGTCAAAGCTTTTATTCACTGATTAATGAATGAGGACATCAGGAAGATACCAATACTAGTTCAAAAGAGAAGTTGAGAATGAATACCGAGTTGGTCAGTCAAAGGAATGCTGAAATGATCTTAACAACAAAGGTTAAAGCCCTACAGTGCAAGAAAGTGCAACCTTTGGGGTTCCCCCTTATCAGACAGAAAATATTTGCATTGCTATTGGACAAGAATCATTTACTCCTTATAAGTTTCCTATGAATTAGCCTCTACTCTTGCAGAGTTGTAAAATACTCAGAAGTAAAGTAAATCAGAAGTCAAGCAATGGTACACGTCCCTAGAAAATCAGATGATCCCTAGGTGGAACGGACATGTTGAATAGCACCTGACGCTACCCTGAGAGGATATCATTATAGTTCTTTTTCCTATTCCTTTTTCCTATTTCCAAAGTCTGGATGATTTCATATTAACGGAAGAAACCAGGAGAGTGGAACACTGGACGGAGACAGGAGAGAAAGTTTCACGAAGGAAGTGATCAAGTGTCAAATGCAGTGGAACTTGGCTTGGGTCTAGAGGTTTGTTGACTGTTGGTGACCTTGAGGAAACCAATGCCCATGAAGGAGAAAGTAGATTATTGGTGGAATATGAAAAAGTATGGATAAGTCTTTTAAAAAGTTTGTGAAGATGGAGGCTAGGGGGCAAGAGAGGATATTGGCAGGGTCCTCTGCAGAATTCACTTTTTTTTCCTTTGACTGAAATCGGCCACACCCTCTCCTTTCTCTCCCATTCATGGAGGATGGGAATAAAAATAATAGAAGCCTACCTCTCCTAGGGTAACAAAAGAAAAAGCAATTAAAAGGTAATATAAGTTTCTAAGGTGAAATCAAATGCTACCTGAGGACTGGTGACATGGTCCACTGACCGGAGGTGATGCCTATTCAGAAATGTTCTTTAATGCAATTCTAAATTGGGCACGCACAACCCCATGCCTCACATCCCTGCAGTTTATGTCTATCCTTGGAACATGTGCAGATTGTTAGTTAAGGAAAACTTTCCACAGTTAAAGGAAAGCTCATGAGGCAGCTGGCCCTGGTGACGGAGTTGTATCCATGTCCCCCAACATCCTACACAGCTAAATTCTTGAAAGGACTATCGTCCCTCATTTTCTCCACCTGACTTGACCACTCTGTATCATAGATGCTGATGGTCACTCCCTAGTCCTTGAAACCACACACACTCTTCCATTATAAAGCCACACTTGGTTTTCCTTTTTCACCTTCCCCGCTGCTCCTGCTCCAGTGCCTTTTCACTTTTCACTTCATTTTTTACTTTTCACTTTTCACTTCCAGGACTCAGTCCTAGACCCTCTTTCTTCTCACCACATGCTCAATGTCTAGGCCATCATATTATATCCATGGCTTCCAGTTCCCCCACCATACATACCCCTAGGTCCCCCACATCTCCATCTCTAAATCTCCCCTCTCCTCTGAGCTCCAGACCCACATATCTAACTGCCTACTACACATCTTCCCTTGAATGTCTCAAGGCACCTCTCTTCTCCTACATACTCCTCTCGTCCATCTGCTTCTTTCCATCCTTGTAGCTACCATTCCTCAGCTTCTTTCCATCCCAGCCATCATCATATCCTATCTTGTCTGGACACTGCAGTGGCCTTCCCACTGATTTCTCCATTTTTCTGGTTCCTCCACCCTCATCCCTCCTCTACACAGTAGCCAAACTGATCTTTTCAGGACACATTATCCAGGCCTGCCTTCCATTCCAGCTTCATTTTGTACTATGTTCCTCCTCACTCCCAACATCACCACTCAGGTCTTGGTTAGCACCAGGTTCCCTCCTACCACAGGGGTCTTGCATAGCTTGGTCTCTTGCCTGAGCTTTCTTTCTTCCTCCTTGGCCTAGCTAGTTCTTCCTTAACTTCAGATCTCAGCTGGAGCCTCCTTTCCTCTGGGAGACCTCCCAGCTACTCTTAGAGAGCCACCACCACAATACAGTTCCTACATATCATTCATATCAGTTTAAAATCATCCACATACATGCATGACAACTTGATTAATGTCTGTCTCTGGCAATGAACTGTGAGAGCCATGAGAGCAGGAACAGTGTTGATTTAGCTCATTGTCTAACTCAGTGCCCAGGTATAGAAGGCCCTGGACATATACTGAAACGATGGAGGGATGGATGGATGGATGGGTGGGTGGATGGATGGATGGATGGGCATATCAAAAGAAAATGAGACTTTTGCCCACATTAGATTTAAAAACATGGAACACTAGATCTACCACCCACCTTTACCAAAGTCTAGACCAGGGCTATTCAATGTCAACTGTCACTGTTCGTTAAAATCACCTACGTAAAGATACATACTTGTAACTAGTAGATAAATAAGTTCTGGAGATGTAACACACAGTGCAGTGATTATAGACAACAAAATTATTATAAATATAAAACTTGCCAAGAGACTAGATATGAATTGTTCCCACCACTAGAAAAAATGATAATTATGTGAAGAGACAGAGGTGTTAGCTAATGCTACAGTGGCAATCATATTGCAATACAAATGTATCAAGTCAATATGTTGTGTACCTTAAACTTATAGAATACTGTATGTCAGTTACATCTCAATTAAAAATAATGAAAAAACTTAAAAAATCAACAAGGAAGCTGAAAAGATTACATACTGTATGATTCCAGCTCCATGACATTCTGGAAAAAGCGAAAATATGGAGACAGTAAAAAGATCAGTGATTGACAGGGGTTGGGGGTAGGTGAAGGGTGGAGTTTGGAGGGGAGGGAGGGATGGATGGGTGGAACATGGGGGATTCTTAGGGCAATGAAGCTACTCTGCATGAAACTGTAAGGCTGATACGTGATATACATTTATCAAAAATTACATAATGTACTACACAAAGAGTAGACTCTGAAGTAAACTGTGGTCTTTACTATCTCATTGGTTGTAGCAAACATTCCATAGTAAGGCAAGATGTTACTAACGGGAAACTGGGCGTCAGGAGAGGAGGCTGAGAGGGTATGTGGGAACTCTTTGTGCTTTCCTCTCAACTCTTCTGTAAACCTAAAACTGTTCCAAAATATAGTGTATTAATTAAAAAATAAATCCTGACATTCAGACTACATCCCAGACCAATTAAATCAGAATCTCTGATGGTGGAGCCCAGGCATCAGGGTGTTTTGTTGTTGTTGTTGTTGTTGTTTTTCCCCCAAAGCTCCTTAGGAGATCCTAGCATGTAGGCACGTTGATAATTACTGTTTAGACCGAATTGGGAATGGGAGGGGCATACCACAGCTGGGAGCCTTCCCTCAACTTGGGGGTGGGTTTCCCAGGAAGGTAGGTAGATATTGGGACAGCTTGCCTTAAAGAAGGAGACGGGAGCACCTGAGGGCAAGGGGATCCTCTTCGTGAAAGTTCCAGTGCCTTAGGGATTGTCCCCTGGACTCTGGAGGAGACCAAGTATAAAGACTTAACCAGCTCTTTCCTGTGTTGCAGTTCCCCATTATTCCAGTTCCATTCCTTCGGCATAGACCCCTGTCTGGGCCACGGGAGGTACGCGCTTGAGGAGACCAAAGGTCTGTGGGGTGGGGGTGTCACAAGGCTCTTAATGCAGACACTATCAGCTAATTGAATGGACCATGGCTAGGAAAGTGACCAGTCTTGTTGGGAATGGGACAAAATGAGCCAGGTAGTAACAGGAAAGAAGGAGCCAGAGCAGAGGGCATCTGAGAGAGAAGGCAGGAGGGGCTTCCTCCTACATGCCCAGGAGTGTGAGGCAGTAGCCTTTGGAAAGCCACGGGGTGGAAATCTGGGTTATAGCTACAGGGGAGGCCTAAATTAGTTTGCAGGCTGGGGAGCAGGAAGAGGGGACTAGAAAAAGTCAATGATATACGGGCCACAGAAGGGCCTTACTAGGGATCAAGTATAGAGGGGGAAGACCCTATCTTGTGATTCAGCTGAGAGATGCTCTTTGAATGGACTTCATCATGGTGGAACAATCAGTGGGCAGATATAGGTTGAGAAAGTGACTCAATCAGTGGGTGAGGTTACAATTCCTGGGCCCTGAATTCCAGTCTTGTAGGAGATGGACTAGACACCAGGTCACATGCCAAGGGTATCTCTGGGGCTGTGGCCAGGGAAAGATTCCTGGAGGAGGTGATTTGGAGATGGTGGGGGGCCTAGGCAGTGGGGAGGGCAGGGAGATTGACCACAAAGCTGGGATGGGCTGATGACAAACTGGTCCGCTTGACGTGGGAGGGGACTGGTGGCTGCCCTGGAGAATGAAAGGATTGAGACTTTGTTCCCTGGAACATCCTAGCTGGAGAAATAAACAAGTCTGAGATCCCAGAGGGAAAATCCAGGTCTGTGTGTGTATGACAGAGGGGACCTGGACAGGAAATGATCCTTTAAACCATGACCAGGAAGTCTAGCAGGATGCTGGAGGGGTGCAGGGAGTCCTTGCAGGCCAGGACTCTGTTCTGCCTGCGGGACGGAGGGTACCCTTCCCCAGACCCTCCTGAGCCTCATTTGACCCCCAGGGTCCACCCATTGCATGGTTCCCCCAGCCTCCCTTGGCAGAGTCCCAGTGGCCCAGGAGGCAGGCCTGCTTGTTTGCCCAAGGGGAGGCTATGTAGGTGTGTAGGCCTCTGTGTGCATGCATGTGTGTGTGTGTGTGTGTGTGTGTGTGAGAGAGAGAGAGAGAGAGAGAGAGACTAAGTAATCTGTGGGGTGTTTATATGGGTCCCAGTATGTGTCTGGGTGACCCTCTTGAAAATTGGAAACCACAATGGCCTTGAGCCTCCCTCCCTCTTCTCCTTCAGGCTGAGACCATATAGGATGATAGGTATTGGGAAGACCAGAGGCCAGACAAAGTACCTGTAGGTTCCAGAGCCCAAAAAGATTCTCTGCAAGTAATCGGGGCCTCTGAGGACAAACCCGACTGCCCCCTAGCTTCGAGCTAAATCCCGCTGGCTTGGGCTCAGCTCTCCTGTGTGGTTGGGCTTGGAAAGGCAGCCTCTGTCTCTGGTTTTCCTAGATGTCTTTTACCTGTATAGCATTCTCCGTTTTCCTGTCAGCTGATGTGGGAAGACCTGGGTGGGGTGGGTGGACAGGGGATCTGGCCTCTAGTCTGGCTCTTCCCTGACTTGCTATGTGACTGAGTGAGACTGTTTCCTGGGCCTCAGTTTCCCTACCACAGTGTGCCTCCTAGAATGGTTGTCTTCATGGGGAAATGACATTGTGCGCCCATGGTCCTATTCAAAGCTCTTATGCATGAGGATCTGGCCTGTCAAATCTAGTCCCGGGGCTTGGTGACCAATGCTTGGGATAAACCAGCCCTTTGGAGGGGGCCCTGACTTTGACAAGCAGAGGCAGGGATAGGGGAAGGCAGAGCTCTAGAGGAGTGGGTGGGCCTGAAGAGCCGTGGGGAGTAAGGAGTAAATGGAGTGTGGGGCATGGTCAGGAGAGCATCCCAAGGGTAGCAGGGCTGATGGCAGGGGCCTCAAATGCCAGGCTGACCATTGGAGAAGCATGGAAGGGATCTGAGAGTGATGGGCATGGTCAGGTGTATGCCTGAAGATTGCTCTGGTAGCCAGTAAGAGGATGGATTAGAGTCCTAAGGGCCAAGGCCAAGAGACCAGTGAGGAAGTGAAAGATGGTGGGGAAGAAGTAGGGATAGACCTACTTACTGGCCTTGGCATTTGGGAAACTTCTGCTTGGCTACCATTGCTTCTCTTAGAGAGGACTTGGTATAGTCCCTCCTGGGACCTTCCCAGGATGACCAGAAAACATGCAGTAACAGCTTTGGTATCCATTTCTCAGAGGGAACAACTAATCAACATGTTGGGTAGTGTTTGGCTTGGTCTCCTTTCACCCAGCTGGGTAAATACCAATCATGCAAGATTGCTGAGCCCATGGCCTCTAAGGCTGGTTCCAGAGAGCCCCAGAAACAACAAGTTCTTTTTCTTTCAAGGGCCTCACTTGCTGAGTACTTAATATATACTGAGTACTGTATCAGATGCTTGGCATAAGGACTTCATTTAATTTCACAAGAAGCCCCGGGGGAGGTGCTGATATTATCCACATTCTACCAACAAGGAAACCAAGACTCCTCCAGTGGTTTGCCAGAGGTCACACACAGCTATTAGATGGTAAAGCTTGGATTCAAGCTCAAGGCTGTCTGACCTCACTGAAGACTCTTTTCATGGTGGCCATGGATGACCTACTATGAGTAGGGAGCTACAGGGTGCAAAAAGTCCCATGCCAGTGCCCAAGGACAAAGCGGCATGGTAAAGACATTGAACCTGTAGGGATTTCTATGCTGCTCCACTGGGACTTTTGCTCCATGAGGAGTGGTGATGGCTCCCAAGGACCAGACCTTGAGCTCCCTGGGCCCCTGTGAAGCATGGGCATCGCATTGGCTCCTAAACATCCTGTTCTTTCCAAGGAAGGGCCGCAGAACCTGCTCAGGAGACTGAGGCACATTCTTGACTGTAGTTCCTCACTCTCCAGCGTCAGCCTTTCTCCTGCCCTCTCCCTCCTTGTCTCCTTCTCACTCCCTGCCACCCCCCACCCTGCTCCAGAGCTCCTCTCACCACTGTCCTGCTCAGACTCTTCCAGAACAACTAACAAAGCCAGTGGTCCAGCTGGTGAGAAAGAGCACACATCCAGATATTGAAAATGTACACACAAAGTTGTTTTGTTTTGTTTTTTAACTCAAGAAAGGGCTTTTATTGTTTTTAACTCACTTCCTGGGAAGTTAATTTTTAAAACACTCTTACGGAGTTTGTTCGTCACTTGTGCTACATTCAGAAACAATAATGCCAACCAAAACCTTCGGTGATGGAGTGAGCACCCCATCCAGGCTCTGACATGGGTGGTGGAGCCAGGCCCACCTCTGAGGTCTGTGAGGGCAGGCCCTGTTGACATAGGTCCTTGAAACTCCCACTCTGCAGTCCCCACTGTAGAGATGCTCAAGGAAACTCGTGGATCTGTGATGAGCCTTCAATGAACTCTAAAAAAAGTGTTCTTAAAAACAGTACCAAATTGTTTTTAAGCCCCGGGTTACAATGCCTTAGTGCAGAGGAGCCAGGGAGAAATGTGGGTCCACTGACAATGAGCCACATTCGGCTCAGAGCCTTAAAGACACACAGAAACTATGTTACAGACGCACGTGCCAGTGCAAGACATGCAGATGTGCTGTGTGCAGCAGATGGGCACGCACGTGCGTGTTAAGTGCGACGTATACCCACAGGCACGAAGATGAGCAGGACACAGACGCTCCTCCAGCCCAGCCTCCCTTTCTTTTTCAGCACCAGCCTTCCTGCCGTAGGAGCCCCACACAGGCAACTGAAATCCCTCGTTGTTTGGCCCATGTTTTCAGGGGAGGTACCAGAGGCCTGTCTTATTTTCCTTTTGGGGTCAATCACTTGAGGATTTGGGCAGTAAATGCCAAGGCAGCCAAGCACAGATGCCAGGGTGAAGATCAAGTCTGCCCCAACATGGCCAGGTCCACAAACAGATGCTCCGGCACACCAGCTCTGTGCAGGCCGAATGTCAACTGTCTTGGGGGTGAGGCAGTGGCAGGAGGCCCACGTCTCTATGGGCAGTGGCCAGCAGGCACACCCCACCAGGGTCCCCCTTCCAGTGCTGCCTCCAACCTGAGCAGTTTGTCCTTCATTGTAGGAACATGAGGGCAGCTTCCGGGGCCAGATGCGTATGCCAGTGGAGGATCAGAGTTCGGATTCCAGTTACTTCAACATCTGCAAGGCCACAGCCCTGTGAGCCCAGGGCCCTTGGTTGGGCCTGCCCCTGGTGTCTCTTCTACAGGGGAGCCATGCAGGGAGGGAGTAAAGTGGGCAGGGAAGGTGGGTGCTCCTGGCTCAGGCCTCTGCCCAGAGCATTCATTTAACCCATTCTCCAGATGGCACCTAGTGTGAAACCATCAAGGAAGGTCAGTCCACCCCACCTGACTTGCTAAATAATGAGGAGTGTGCTGGAGACCACCCAAAGTTGTGGGAGAGCTTTTTAGATGTTCCCAAGCAGGCCTTTACATACCACCACCCTCCTGCCACAATGTTAAAAGTAAAAGACAACAAAAGAAGGATCTGAACTCTCTAATGCTGGCCCCTGCCTCAGTGAGGCCCAGGAATACCCCCTGAGGGCTCAGAGCCTCCATATCAGCATTCTCAGTAGATGAGAGCTCTTGCAGGACTCCCCTGAGGTGGGTAAGGTACAGCCCTCCAGGTGCATGAGGCAACTGAGCCAGGCCTGCCTGACTCCCAGGGGGAGGTCTCTGCTGTGGTGGTAAACCAGGCCTCCACCTGCTAGCTTGGTTTCCTACTTCCTGCCTTGCCAGACAGCCAGGTGGGGTTTCTAAGGCACCCTGGGTACCTCTCTTTCCCACAGGATGGATCCCCCCAGGGAGAGCCAGGACAAGGAGAAAGGCCTCATGGAAGCCCTGTCCCCAGATGACGAACATTCCAATCCCGTCCCTGGACTTGTGCGCTGAGGTCATGCAGCATGACAGAAGGAGGGGGGCCAGAAGAGGGGCCACAGTCCTCAGCCCCCTGCCCGCGGGGGCGGCTGTTGGCACGAGGGCAGTGGGCCTTTGGAGGCGTGGGATGAGCGTGCTGCTGGTGGCCCTGGGTGCATGCAGGGGCTCAGGACGCAGCCTCATCTTCTTGGACGCCGGGGAGCTCCAGGCTCTTGCCCCCTTCACCACACCTGTCTTTCCTGTTCAGGGGATACCAGGGGCAGAGGACCTCAGGGGTCAGCACATGCACTCAGGAAGACACTCTCACATACACACAGCCATTCCTTCCCACAATTTCTCCACCACTGCCCCCTACCCCCCACCACCGCCATTTCCCCAAGTTCCCAATTGCAGTCTTGCCCCCTGCACTGTGGCCCCTGGCCAGTCTCCCTATCCTTGGTCTCAGCTCACAAGCCTCTGTGGTTCCCTGTTGCCTGGAGATGAAGTCTAGACTTCCCAGCCTGGCTTCCAGAGCTGCTCACAAGCTGACCCAGCTGACTCCCTTGCATCCTTGAGTACCAGCTAGGTCCCAGGCCTTCCATGGTGGCCTAGCTCAGCCCCCATCATCCTGAGTAGAGGGGCTTTGGTTTTGTATTTTCTTTGCCTTGTTCACAGGGCAGTCTCCCTATCAGTCTTGGAAATCTGTCACATACTTAGTGGATTCCTGTATCTGATTATTTCCTGAAGACTTTTCTTTTTAAATAACCAATGAATAGATTTCGATATTAAAAAATCAATGCCATTTAACTCTACTGAGGAGCTTCACCAATTATCCCAAAGCATAAAAAACAAGAGTCCATCCAGGACAAATGTTGGGACTTTGATGAGGTAAAACCTGCTTTTCAAAATTAAACTTGGGTCACAGAATTACAGAATTTTATAGCTAAAGAGGATTAAGCCCAATCCTCTCACAGTCCAGGTGAGTAAACTGGCCTTCTTCCCCATTAACATGTCCATGAAAGGACAATGATTAACGACTGCCTTTTTCAGTTGTATTCTAGGGACCGGGTTCCGTGCCAGACATGGACTAGTCTGTGACTGCCCTGTGCCATCACTAGGGGGCGCCAAGTCACAGGCACTGAGCTGGAGTAACCAGCCATTCAGGTTTGTTCATCATTGTGGTCCTACCTAATTGCCTTTCCTAATGCCTTAGTAACAGCTTCCTCCTTCACTCTCAAAAGTGGCTCTGTTTGGGTACTAAATATGTAATCCCCGACACTAAGCCCAATTCCAGCATTGAGGCCACAGACCTAGAGGAGCCCAGGGAATCCTTTCTCTTCGCCCTGGCCACCTCACTGAAGAGACAGGGAACTGAAAAGAAGCTCAGTACTGTCAAGGCCTCTCCAAAGACCCACCCCTCAACCTCCACTGGCCAGGAAGTTTGTCAAGTGGAGGGCAAGCAGTTGGTATACGGACATTACTGAGTGCAAGCAACCTCTGGCTGGAGCAGACACCAGCTTGTCCACTGTGATGGGCCTCACACAAAACCAACGTTTGGGCCCCTGCACAGCACAAGTGATGTGGAGAGGCTGAGGTACCTGGACAATGTCTGGCACCCGCCTTTCTAAGGAGCACGCCTTCTCCACACAGCGGGTGGGAGGGGCAGAAGGGGGGGGTGGTGTGTGCACAATGTCTCCCCTCTGCAGTACCCTTAGCAGGCCAGAGGAAGGCAACCAGTGTCCCAGGACCCCCTTCTGGTCCAGGACCCCCTCACGATTTTCTCTCTATGGGTCTGTGCACAAACTCCAGCAGGCCTCGTTGGCATCCCAAACTGACTTTTATTTTAATGGAAGAAGGTGGAAAAGCTGAGGATGAGGCTCACCAAGGTGTGGGGAACTGCTTTTCTGACCTCTTGTAGGAGGCGGTGAAGGCACATGCCTGGTTCACAGTAAGGAGCCTTCGGGAAATGGGGGTTCCTCTTCCCCAGCCCTATCAGCCAGCCAGCCTGTCCATCCTTACTCGTTGGACAAGTGTTTCCAAAGTGATGCCTGAGCCCATAGCCTCAGCAATGGCTGGAGAGAGCATGGGCTACTCGGGAAAGCTAACACTCCTCCAGGCCAGGAAGAGTCTGCAGAAGTGCCTCTCCTTCCACAGACAGGCAATCTTATACAAGGAGCAGACACGAGGCCTACAAACCTCTACTAGGCTGCCACGTGCTGAGAACACAGGTGCCAAGAGGGCCCTCCTCAGAGACCTGGCTGAGTCCCCAGGCTCCAGGATCAGCCTGCACAGCCCAGTGACAGTGAGAGTCGTGGGGATACACCACAGCCTCCAGCCAACCCCAGGGAGCACCTTGTAGGCCTCAGCCCACTGGTACTTACGACAGTAAGTTTCCTGGAGCAGACATAGATCGCTCTTCCCTCCGAGCTTGGGGCTCAAATGGGTTCCCAAAGGAACGCTTTCTCAGCATGGACTTAACCAGGATCTGGGGAGGACACATCAGGGTGAGGAACACAGCACGCCAGGCTCCCAGATACAGTGGCAGCCTCCACTCTGACTCCCTAAGGGGAAGGCCCTTGGGTCGGCCCCGCTGAGGCTCCCTTTCAGTCAGCAGAGAAAGGAAGAGTATTCCGAGTGGAGGAAACAGCAAGAGCACAGCATGAATTCTGGGAATGGTGAACTCAGCAAAACTGGTGCGTGAGGGTGCCCAGAGGCCAGGAGCAGACTGTGAAGGGTCTGGAATGCCAGGCTGAAAGCAGGGGCCTTATCCTGAGGACATGGGGAGTGCAATCAGGAAATGCCTTATAGCTGAGGTGGGAAGGATCGAACAGAGGAGAGGCTGTGGCAGGCAGAGCAGCGAGGAAGCTGCACAGTGGCCTAGGGGAGATGCCTGGGCAGGGAGATGTTGTACCCTGGCTCGTGGACTTCGTCCCTCCTCCTGCAGCAAGGACAGTTCTAGGCCCCTGTCTACACACACATATGCCTAGTGTTGCTGCATTCAGTTTTTCTTCTACTCATTCATTTATTCATTCACTGAATGCGACCAACTATTTATCAAGTGCCGACCATTTGCCAGACACTACTCTAGGCACAGGCACCACACTGAGGTAAAAAGTCTTGCCCTCATAGAGCTTGTGTTCTAGTTGGGGAGACAGGCAGTAAAGAAGACAAATCAAATCAGTAAAATATATGCTAGTTAGTGGTAAGGGCTAAGGAGAAAAAAAGAAAACAAGGTAGGAGGATACAGTATGACAAAGAGGAGGTGGGATATTTAGATAAGGGGCCAGGGAAGGCTCACTTCTCACTGAGGTCACCTTGGAATAAGGCCTGAAGGGAGTGAGGAAGTGAGCCCTGCAGATATCAGGCAAGCGCACCCCCCCTAGGAAGGAAGGTTCTGGAGCAGAAGCTTACATGGCACATGGTTAGAGCTGAGCAAATGGAGGGGAGAGAGGAGAGGTAAGGCAGCGGAGAGATAGGGGTGGGAGGTGGGCAGTCTGTGCGGCGTCTTCTAGGGTGGTCAAGGCTGGGATTCTTCCTCTGAGTGACATGGAGCCTAAGTGAACAGGGTCTCAGCTGAAAAGTGACATGGTTAGTCACTAAGACCATCCCGCATACTGACTTGGGCAGCAACCATAGTGGGAGTGAGGGTGGAACCGGGAGACAACTTGGGAGGCTAGTCCAGTGGTTAAGGAGAGGGACAGTGGTGGCTAAGACCAAGGAAGTCGCAGTAGAGATCCTATGGGAGCTGACTGGTTCCAGGGACCTCGTGGAGTCCTGGAGCTCTACAGATCATAGGAATGAGCAGGACTTTGGCCACCTGGCTCTAGCTGGGCCTGGACCCAGTGGGGAGGGCCCATGTGCACAGGCCTGATACAGTCCCCAACATCACAGGGACCAGCTCTCCCTTTGCCTTATAATTACCCTGACTCGCTGTGATACTTCAGTGCAGGGCAGGCCATGGTTCTCAGTGTCCCCAGAAAACCACAAATGGCGACGAGGGGCTACATGAGTAACTTCCAACAGTTAATATGGAAACTGTCCAAAGGAAGATGAAAAACCTAAACTGTGAGAGGAAAGTGGAGGGAGCACATGGATGGGCTCCAAGGGCACAGGTCCACCTCTCCAATTCAAAAGCTTCCTAGGCCTTCTTACCGTCATGTCCTTGGCACCTAGTAGAGTGCTTGGAAGCAGGGAGGGGAGGAAAGAGGAAGAAGGGGAGGGGGGAGAAGGGAAGGAAAGAAGAAAGAAAATAAAGGAGAGAGGGAGGGAGAGAAGGAGAGAGGGAGGGAGGGAGGAAGGGAAGGAGGGAGAAAATGCTTCTTCCAGTCATGGTGAATGTTGACACTCAGTGAGGGCAGTATATTTCTTTAAATCATTCACTCTCCTCACCAAGCCTCCTGGTCTCCCTACCATGAGGCTGAATAACATGACCTCTTTCCCTGCTGCCCTCCAGCAGGGCCTTAGTATGGAACAGCATTGGGACTGGGAAACCAGATGGCCCTCTGTCCCCCAACAGGGCCCAGCACAGAGCAAGTCTCAGGCAATGGCAATGCCCACCTTAGGCCCTCCCAGGACAAGGGAGCCTTCTGCCCCTCACCCCCTTACCACCGTGGTCCAGCTGGGGATGAGCCTGACTGAGTTCTTCACCTCCTCCTCCGTGACTTCCACCACACTACAATGCTCTTCCTCCGAGGGAAGGGGCTCTTCCCCACTCTTGGTCACCCAGGGGTGCAACTGTGGAGTTGGGAGGGCAGGGAGAGGTCAGACAGACAGACACCTAGTCAGTAAAGGACCATGGGCATTCAATCAGCAATTGCCTTGAGGGGACCCAAAGCCCACAAAACCCAAATCCAAACTCAATATATAATCTACATATCTCGGTGTAGGGCTTTCTAGAGGGAGAAATTGAGGCCTGTTTGTTGTGTCCAAGACCACCAGCTCAGCCCAAGACCTCTGGCTCCCCAACCTTGATGTCTGGCACCCCAATCCTTGTTTCAGGATTCTTGTCTAGCATCTTCAGGATTAGGTCCTTGAGCTCCTCACTGACTTTTGGCCTAAAAGGGGGGGGGAGGGAGATGAGGGAAAGATAGTTAGTGAGGATTCTTTCCTGCCCACCTCTCCATCCCCACCTGCTCTGGGATTCCCTCAATAATACACACCAGGGCAGAGACACCCCCAACCCTCACTTCTTTAAGAGCAAGAGGGCTACCCCAAGGTACCAAGGCACAAGGGGAGAGTTTCAGGACAACTAGATGGATATCCTTCTTTCCTGAACAGGAAGTAAAGCCATCTCCCTCAGGAAGCAGGGGCTACAAACACAAATGCAGTCCTAGGTACTGGGGTACTGGACACCCCCTGGGTGGCAGAAATGGTGAGGAGAATGTGAGAAGAAGCATTTTATGGGACACCGGGGGCCTTTGCCCCACTCGCCATCTTATCCTCTCCTCTGCCTGGGAAGTAGCCAAGAAAGATTCTCATTTGACGGAGGAGGAAACTGAGGCCCAGAGAGGCTAGTGGGCTGACACATTGCTACCCAGAAGTGTGCGGGAACGGATGAGAGACTCAGGGGAAGCGGGAGCAGGACTCTCAGCCCCACGTTAGCCTGGACTATTTCTGCCCAAACTCCAGGCTTCTTTGCTACCAGCATTTTTGGGAAGCCCATCTGTCCAAGCCTGCAGAGAAGGAACTCACTCTTGGGACTGTTGACCTTGGATCCCCCTGCTGTCCTAGACACTTGATCCCTTTTACAACTCCTGGACATGAAGAAAGAGACCTCTGGCATGGGGTATAGCAGGAGGGAAGGCACAGAAATAGGCAATTATAGGGAAGGTCTAGAATCTAGTTGGCTAGTCCTGTGTGGGAGGAGGTGGCAGAGGTCCTTGAATGCCAGGGTCAGGAAAGAGCCTCTTCATGTGGGCTCTGTGAAGCCTTAGAAAAACTTGAAGCAGGAGACATGGTGAGATATGCTGTGCTTTATCAGGCTCACCCTGGGTTGATTGTGGTGGCCAGACTGGAAGGAGGCTGGCAGCAGGGAGACCACAGACAAGGTAGCTAGACAAGGCCGAGAATCAGTTAGGGGAACAGGTGTCAGTGGAGTCAAGAGGTATATGAGGTAGATTCAACAGGGCTTGGGGACCAGACTGGGAGTAGGCACAAGAGAGCTAGAGTCATTGAGGACAATACCCAGGCTGGTTTCTGACCTGCCCTGGGGACTTTGATCAGACGGCAGAAGGGCCCTGAAAAGTAAGGAGCTGTGGTAGCCAATATCATAATCAGAAGAAGCACAGATGAGCAGGGAGACCTCTCCAAATAGTCTCTCTGGGCTCAGAGACCTCAGTCACAAAGGAACGGGGAGGAGGGAATGGCTTCAAATCTTAGACCCACTGATAACTCTCCTCTGGAGCCTTCACTTTTCCATCTATAATATGGGGAAGCACACTGCTATCTTGAAGCCCTCCTACCCCATATGAGGAAAGTAGAGGTTCCCCATGGTTCCAGGGTGTGTGTACAGTTCATGCCATTAGCCCCATGGAAGCCTTTAAAGAAGGAGCAGTGTGAATGTGTGACCTGGGGTCATTCCTGCCCAACTCCTGGTCTCAGAGTTCCATTTGTACAACGGAATCCAATTAGACATCTCAGAGACCTTGTTCTACAGTCCCACCCCTCCATGTGCTCAGGGGCACTCTCCCAGGAAACAGCACCCCCATCTCCGGATCTGCAGGCTAGGGTGGGGCCTTCAAAGGGCAAATACTCTGCTACAACTCAGATGCGACTCCCTGGGGGTGGGCAGGAGCCCCCTTGATGGGCAACTCACTCCTCAGGAAACACCACGGCCTCATTCTTGATCTTTCTGTGCAGGGCCAGGATGTAATCATCGATGAATGGGCACTGTTGGGTGGAGAAGCAGACAAAGGATACAGGCCCAGGGCCTCAACTTTCCCTGGGGGACTGACCCTATCTCTTGGTGCGGCCAGAGTTGGGGGCAGCTCTGGGCTCCTTAACAGAGGGGAGAAACCTTGTCTAACTTGTTCAGGGCCTGGCACACAGCGGGTGCTCAACAAACACTGACTGAACAAAGGAGTCATTGAGGGAACTATGAGGCTGGGTACTGGCCTTCCAGCCACCTGCAGAAAGGCCTCTGTTCCCAGGGCTTGGAGTCTGCAAGCACATTTACTGAGATGCCCTCCTGCCTCTGAGTGCAGTCGCTAGAGTGGGAGCACCTGTGGACAGGAATTTCCACCAAAATCTACCAGTGTTGAGTGTTCCCCAGGCCCAGCCTGCCCCAGAGCAAAAGTCGAGGACAATTTGTAGAATGACCAAATGAAAGAATGGATGGCATCAAGGGCCAGAAGGCCAGGGGGTGCTCTGGCAGAGAGGTGGCAACAACACCATCTCCCACTGGGCTGTCTACTATCCCAGGACTCCTTCACTTGACTCTCCTCTCAAGGGTCAGGAGAAAACAGAAAAGAGCTTTTCCCTCAGTCTTCTCTGAGTCAGGGGAGCCCTTTCAGAATTCACTTGGCTTTAGGACACAAAGGAAGGGCCTGCAGTCATCATTCATCCTGGTTCAGCTCGGCCCAGCCCACGGTGCCGAGGGTCTGGGCCTGCCCAGCTCCGCCAGCCTACCCAGCACTCACCTTGCCATAAACAAAGCAGTATAACGTGACCCCAGTGGCCCACACATCCAAGGCCTAGGAAGAAATAGCTCATATCAGTCCCTCAAAAAGAACCAATGCCCCTTGCTCACCTGGCTCCCATGGGCTATGGGAGAAAGCATACTGGGAAGCTCCTTTCTCAGTCATGGATTCACTCAACAAATACTCCCACTCACTTGTACTCTGCCTGACCCTGTGCTGAGCACTAAGGACATAGGGATGACCAGAACAGGGCCCCTACTTCTCAGGGATTCCAAGTCCCCTTGTAACAGAACCAAACCAGATACATTTCTAACTCAATAGGTGCAAAACTACCTTTACCTACAGGGTCACATTTGCAGTACCCATGGCTCACCCCAGAAATCACGGTATATACTAAACTTAGACTCACTAAACCAGCTCATCACCCCTTTTCCTGATAATCCACTGGAGAAGTCACCATCTACCTTCTTCTGACACCAGAAACGGCCCCTGTGCATACCTAGGCCCTAGCCTTCGGTCACCTCCACAGCTGCTCATAGCTCCCCCAAATCCTGGGTTCTAACATCTGCTTTCTCTACATTTTCCCCTTCTGGAACCCCATCTCCTCTCCTGGTTTCCACTTGCTCTCACATATGAATGATTCTCATATTCCTGCCAAAGGCGCCTCAACTGAATCCAACCGGGGAACCAGGGAACACCGGACAAACACAAACTGACATCATTCTATAAAGTAACAGGACTGTTCTCTTCCAAAATGTCAAGTTCAGAAGAAACAAAGAAAGGCTGAAGAAATCTTCCAGATTAAAGGACTCCAAAGAGATGTGATAATTGAATGCCGTGACTAACCCTGGATCAGATTTTGGGCCAAAAAAGGCGGGGGAGGGGCATTAAAGGACAAGATCCACACAACTGATGAAATGTGAATAAGGTCATTTAGGTAATAGTCATGTATCAATGATACATTTCCTAATTTTGATAATTGTACTGAGGTTATGTAAGAGAATGTCCTTGTTCTTAGAAAATATCTGCTAAGGGCGCCTGGGTGGCTCAGTGGGTTAAAGCCTCTGCTTTCGGCCCAGGTCATGATCTCAGGGTCCTGGGATCGAGGCCCGCATCGGGCTCTCTGCTTGGCAGGGAGCCTGCTTCCCCCTCTCTCTCTCTCTCTGCCTGCCTCTCTGCCTCCTTGTGATCTCTCTCCCGCTGTGAAATAAATAAATAAAATCTTTAAAATAAAAAAAATCTTAAAAAAAAAAAAAAAAAAAAAAAAGAAAATATCTGCTAAAATATTTAGTGATAAAGGAGGATAATGTCTCCAACTTAACTCTCAAATGGTTCAGAAAAATGTAATATGAATCACATAAATATAGGGAGAGATGGTGAAAAGGTAAATGGGACAAAATGTCAATAACTGGTGAATCTGGGTAAAAAGATACATGGGAGCTTTTTGGTATTATTCTTGCAATTTTTTGTAAACTTGGAATTATATCAAAATTAAAAGTTCTTAAAAAAAACTCCATCTACATCCCTGACCTCTCTTTTGAGCTCCTCCACACCCACACACATGTCCAAATGCATCTGGACCATTGCCTTCTTGGCAGGTGAGAATAGAGGCATGTGCCCAGAAGAACATGCTACACTGCAGCCCCCTGCTCAGAAAGTCGTGCCCACTGCCTAAGTCAGTTAGGAGGAACCACAAGCCCCCAGGCCTTCTAAACTCTGCTCAAGCCCTGTCATGCCCCTTTCCCTGTGCCCCTCAGTGCTCTCGTATATTTTCTGGACTCCACCTCATGCTCAAATCCTCCCTGTTCTTCAAGGCCTAGGTCAAAACCTGCCACCTCCAAAAAGTCTGAGGGGAGCCTCCAGCTTCTTCCCAAACATAAGCTCTCCTGCTCTTTTCCACCATCTCCAGAAGGACAGAGAGCTGGGCTGTCAACACAGAGCACCTGGCAGAAAATATCTGCAGGGGAGACCTGGGGCCATTCTACTGAAAAATGAGAGGAGGCCAAAGTTGGGGAGTTTTTCAAGACTCCAGGAAGAGGCAAACAGGGAGGAGAGGACCCTGGTTCAGTGTTCACTCCTGAGACATAAGGACCCTGACACCCTCGGGGTGGAAACGAGGCCCCACTGCAAGCTATCCCACCCCTCCACCTGAACCCCAACTCAGCCTAGGCCCTAGAAGCCACCTTCCCACTGAAGCTCTGGCCAGAATCAGAAATGGCTTCAGGGGCCATGAATGCTGGAGTCCCGGCTGTGCTGGACAGCTGAGCGTCGTTCCCCTCAAACTGGTTGCTAACGCCAAAGTCAGCAATTTTCACATGCCCATCATCTCCCAGGAGCAGGTTGGATGGCTTGATGTCCCGGTGGATGATCTTCTGGCAGTGCACTGCAGAGAGAGGCAGCTTGAGTGCTGGTGTGGGGGACCGATGCCTGGAGCCCCCACCACCGCCACCACCTGCCCTCACCTGGCCAGAGAAGCCCATCTCAAACTCTAGGTGAGAAGCAGCAGGGGGCCATCCCAGCCCATGCACACACTCTTCTCAGGAGGACCTCAAAAGGGACTTTAGGGCCCTCTGCTCCACTATGCCATGGAGACACCGAGGCCAGCCCAGGCTGTTAGAAGCAAAGCCAGGATTGGACTCTTAGGAGTCTTTGGACTCCAAGTGGAGTGCTCTCTGTGGCAATCAAGACACCTGTTGCTGAAGGGGCCATCAGAGGAAATCGGGAAGGGAGGCTCTCCATTGGCCATCTCTGGCCTTCCCTCATGTTATCTGCAAATCCCAAAGCCTGTCGAAACATATCCCCAGTCTCCTCCCCCACCTAGCCTGCTCAGAGATGTTCTTCCTTCTTGGACTTAGGGTGGGAATAGTGAGGTATCCTGCAGAAGTATTGTCTCAGGCTTAGGGACAGTGGACTCAGTGAGAGAGGGCATTCCAGGCCTTGGGACTGCTGGGATGAATATGGCTGGGGTAAGGAGTAGCCTTCTCCAGTAGGCTGAGAGCTCACCTTGCTTCCTGGCTGCAGGACTGCCAGGAAAAATGGGCGTCTCAGGCTGAGATGTCCAGAGATGTCCCAGCTGAGAGAAGGCACTGACTCTCCCCCCAGCCACCCACTTATGGGCTCCCCATTCAACAAATACCTTCCCCTGGACCAACAGATCCCAAGGTGCTGGAGAGGGGGGAAGATCGGAAGATGGAAAGGGCAGGAGGAAAGAAGAGATGAGAGTGGAGGAGAGGAAGGCTAGGGGCAAAGGGAGTGAGTGTCACACAACAATAACCAAACCAGTGGTCCTAAGGTGACTGCCTTCTAGATACCAGGTGCACAGGAGAGATTTGACTCATACCCATTGGAGTGCAGAGGCTCAAGGGGCTGTGTATTTGACCATGGAAAGTGGTCTCAAATTCTTATCTCAAACCCTGGCCTTTCCCCTGAACTTGGGTTCTTTATCCATGTGGGTATCCAGCAGACATCTCAATGTAGATCTCAATATTTCTCAATAACATGTCTAATTCAGAACTTGATTTTTCTGTCAGCAACGTACCTCCCCCCCGCCCCGCCCCACCCCACCAAACGAACAAAACAGAAGACCCCTGTTCCTCCTCTAGTCTTTCCTAATCAGTTAATGGCCGTTATCGGTTGCTCAGGCCAAAAAACCTCAGGATCATCCCCAACTTGTCTCTTTCAGACCCCATATCCTATTCATCAGCACATCCTATGGGTTCAACTTCTAAGATATGTGCCAGATCTGACTGCTTCTCATACCTGCATTGTTGCACTCACCCCATCTATAAGAATCAGGCCTGGGGCTCCCTGACCACAGAGCCTTCCCCAAGCAGACTTGACCCTCCCTTCTGAGGACCAGATTCACAAGGACAGAATCAAACCTTCAGTGCCTGGTACCTCCAATCATCTGTCTGTCCAGCCCCTGGTTCTGACCAATGGGCTCTGGGAAGCCCTTCACTATGATTAACTGGCTTTTGATAAGATTTTACCCAAAAGCCAGATGGGATTAGCTTATTTTTGGGTGGGTGGAGAACAGAGGATGCAGAGAGAACAGGCCCTCAGCTGTGGGGAAGGGCCTAACCTGGTACAGGGTTGTGGCTGCCACTTGTCACACCCAGGGTGAAATGCCCCCTTCTCATAAGTCTAGACCCTTGACAGGACTTTCTGCAAAGCCCTCCTCTCTGTGTGCCTCAGTTTCCCCATATGTACAAAGAAAGTATTAGTTAGAAGGCACTGGAGTGACTTGAATAAGATAAAGATAACCCTGGTTCCTGTCATCTAGCTAGGTCCTCACCTTGTTCACTCAGGGAGAGGATATGCTCCTAATAAACCAAGCTAAGATTTTAGAGAGATGGGCACCACTCCTGTTCCCCAAACCAGGCCAGAAACTTAGGTGTCTGAGGGCCCTCCCCTCCCCACGACCAGTCAGTTATCCAGTGCTGTTCCCACTCACCTCCTTCAGGTCTCCTCCCCACTGACACTGTCCTAATCCAGGCCTTACCATCTGTCACTTGGGCTGTAGAAAAAGCCTCCTTCCTAACCAGCTGGCCACTTCTTGCCCTTTATTTAGCCGCCACACAGCTGCCAGAAAGAGCTTTCTAAGATGCAAATCCTATCATGCCCCTCCCTTCTCAAAGCCCTCAGGGGTTTATAATGCTGACAGGATAAAATCAGGAAAGTCCTGTATGGAGGTATTGCCAGCCCTCATGGTGTGGCCTGAATCATGTTTCACCACCCTCAGCCCAATGCTTGAACCAGATTTTACTTCTCCCCATTCTCAAATAGGACATGCCCACTCCCCTCTGTGCCTCTGCTATACAGTTCTCTCTGCTTGGCATACTCTCTCCCACCCATCCCTCAGGCCTGGCCAATGAACTCCTACTTATCCTTCAAGAGCCTGGTCACAAGTGGCCTCCTTCAGGAAGCCTCCCCTCAGTACTCTGACAGCCCTGTGCCTCCCCAACCTTAGAAGGCACTGCATTGTATCTGCCTGCTTAGTTTCTCGTTCCTCCCTCTAGGCTGTGAGGTCCCTGAGTTCACATCTGGGTCTCTGTCATGTCCTTGCTTCTAGTTGTCACTTGCAGGTACTCATATATGAATGAAGTGAAGTACATGAAAGAGTGAAAAAGTGAATTCCAGAGATAGAGGCTACACTAACATCCTCTCTCCTGAGCTCTCATCACCTTAGGGCCCTCACAGTAAACACACCCTTCCTTACTCACAGGACCCATGACAGAACAAGACGGCTGGACATAAATCTCTTCCTTCCTATATCTCCGGAGGTCCTGTGGACAGGTTAAGCCTTGCCTAAGAACTCAGCGGAAGAGATAAAGACAGAGAACACCCAAGGCACAGCCCAACTCGATGGTGACTAGCTACCACAAAGCAACTGACAGGCATCCAGGGACATCAGCCACCACTCCCTTCCCCTTCCCACCGGAGAAGCTTGGCCCCGCCCACAGCCCTGCCACGCCCCCAAATGAAACTAACTGGGAGATCAGCGCTGACAGACAAGAACTGCAAAGAGCTAGCTGAGCCTGGGCTCCACCCCTTCCGGTGTCTCCCTCCCCTGTTCCCTGTTCCAGGGGACAAGCAGCCCCCCACTCACAGTACTCAAGGCCTAGGATGATGTCCCGCAGGTAGAGACGAGCTTGCTCCTCCAGGAGGGGCTTGTCACTGGGTACCTCCATGACCGGCCTATAGGAAGGGAGGGGAGGAGCAGTGTTCAGCTTAATCCGAATGAGTAAAAGCAGACAGCTGGTGAAGGCAGACAGGGGCTGGAACATTTAGGCCCCTCAGGACTTCCGGGGAGCCCTCTATGCTCAAATTGCTCCCCAGAACCCAAGACATTAGGTATTTCTCCCATATAATGAAACAAAACACACACAGACCCAAATATCCCTTTACAATCATTATAATTTCAAATTAGCTTTATCTTAATTTCTGATTGGCTTGGTATTCCCTCTTCTGAGCATTTAATTATCCATAACCAAACTGTTACAAAGATGCCATTCAGAACAGTGTTTTTCAAACTGTAGGTCTAGACCAAATAGAGGGTCATGAAATCAATTTAGTGGTTGGCTAACACTTTATTTTTCTAATGAAGCAGAATTTATCAGAGTGTATCACATGTAATAAAGATATATAATGTTTTGTAAAACTTTGGTTTCAGTTACAGATATGGATGGCAATGTAAAACATATTAAGTTGAATGAAGGTCAAAAATGTTTGAAAGCCTCTGAATCTTAGAAGGATGCTACTCTTAGCAACCCCACTCCCCACAGTGAGACAAATCACTATATTCAAGGTCTGGACTGTTAGGGCCTCTGGTCCACCCAGGCCTGTGTCCACTACCCCATGTCTGCTGCTTTGCAAATACCCTGGGGAGGACAAATAGGGCAGACATGAATTAGAACTATGCAACCTTGGGCAAGCCACTTACGTACTCTGAACCTCAGCTTCCCCTCTTGTAAATGGCAGCAAATGGAGTCCCACCCACCCAACTCATAAAGTTATAAAGCTGAAAGAACTCTTTGTGATTTGAATCCAGGTAAGAACACCTTCTCTACATGTTTGCTTGAGAAACACTCCTTCTTTTCCCTCTCCTCCCTCATAATCTTTCCAGTTCTTCAAGGCCTGGCTCAGAACCCACCCCCTTTCAGAGGACTCTCTGAATGTTCCAGTCTCACTGACCCCCACCAGACTTCAAGGAATTGCCCTCTTGGTCTCTTGTTTTCCCCCAGACCAGAGCTCCCCAAGGGCAGGGCCTTGGCCTCTGCTTTTTCCTGGAGTAGCCGACCCTGGGACTAGGGACACAGGGAGGGAAAAGAAGGCCTGGATTAGACTTGGCCTGCCTGATTGGGAAGGGGAACTCACCCCTTTCTCAGGAGGTCAAACACTGAAAGAAAAGAAAAGAAAAAGTGAGTAAGATGCAGTCAGGCTAACAAAGCAGGTGATGGTCCCTCCCTGTTCTGGAAGTTAGGAGAGGGTCAGGCATCCAAGCATATCTGAGGAAGGGATGGGTCAAGGGTCCCAGGGTAAGGAAATGGGTGAGAGTAATTTTCCTATGAATTCCTTTCCTGGGAAGTAGGTAGGTAACTAAGGCTTGGAGGAGGGGCAGGAATTTTCCTAAAGGTCATAGCAGATAGATAGGCAGGTAGGACAGGGAGGGAAGACTAAAGCTTCGGCCTTAATTTCTAAGCCAGTGTTCTTTCTGCCCCATTTCAGGGCCTCTAAACCCAGCCATGAAATTAACATTAATAACAATCTTGTATATAATGACTCATTCACTCCTCATATCAGCCCTATGAGGTAGGTGTCCCCATTTTACAGGTGAGGAAACTGAGGCAGAGAACTATCAGACAGGGTCTGGGAACCCACATCACACAGCCTGCTTCCTGCATCTACCTGAACCACTGTCTCTCTGATTAGTGGAGTGGGGGCTTAGGAATATTTGTTGAATCTAATAACTGGATATTCCAAGCCTGCACTGGCAGGGATGGGCAAGGGAATCCAGGACTTGAGAACATGTTCACACAGCCCATCTGAAGGTCATGTGTGTCCCTGGGAAGCCCTTGGACTGACCCCAGGTAAGCTGCTTTGGGAACGAGCTAGGTCACTTACCCAAATAGAGATTGTCCTCAGCTGGGTCATCCAAAACCTAGTGAGAGGCAACAGACATGGGAGTAGGGGTGGGGAAGGCACGAGGTGGGAGTCCCAGACTTCCCTGTACTCACCAGCCTTGGGAACCCCAGTATGCTCTGCAGTGTGACCCAAGAACTGTGCAGGCACCAGATAGATGAGGCCTCAAAAATCACTGACTCTCACCCTGGCCCGCCAAGAGACATCCTTTTGCTCTTTTGCCCTCCTGCTAGGATGAGGAGCTCACTTCTTGCTTCTAGGTAGCCCCTTATCTCACTGAGACCTTGAAAACATCCCAGACCAGCCCAAACTGACCCCAGAAACCCCCCACCCAAGTCTAGCTCTGTCTTTAGAGGCCTTTGCCACATCTACTGTGAGAACCCTAGGTCTGTGCCGAGTGTTCCTAAGCACAGGACTTGGACACGAGTTCCCATCCACTCACCACTGCTTCCTACCTCAATCAGCTTGACCACATTCACATGGTCCAGCTTCTTCAGTATGGCAATCTCCTGGTACACCCGCTCCAGGGGCAGCAGCTGCTTGGGTGGTCCTCCTTGGGTGGACTGGGACCCTCTTGGGGGAGGGCGACCTGTGACCAGGAAGGTGCATTAAGCCCCTGTTGCAGGAGGCTGGGCCTCACCACAGCCCTGCAACCAGCCTCAAGCAAGAACCTTGTAAGACCGTGGTCTTGTCCCCAACCCACCAAGCACATTCCCACCACCAGGCCTTTGCTCATGCTGTCCCCACCTCTACCCTAGCCCTAAAAAAAAACTAGCTAGGGACCAAGGTCCCCTCCTCCTCTGCCCCCAGGCAAGGAGCTCCAAAGCACAGGACCCAGCAGATACATACGTGGAAAGCCATACTGCTTCAGTAACTTCTTTTTGGAAAGAACTTTCATTGCCTGAGGAGGGAGGAGTAGAAATGTCACTTGTGTGTAGCCATCAGAGGCTAGAACAGGTTGGTTATATGTGGATAGAGGTCCAGAAAGGAACACTTGGTGATGGCCACCAGAACTGAAGGTATGGCCTAGGTATGTGAGTAAGCTGGGTTAGGAAGGGGCCATATCTGAGTCTAGGCCTAATCCCTACATCCCCGATAAGCCTTTCTGGAGCTCTCCCCTAAGAGAGGTCCAGCCTCCGCTGGCATATTCTCAGCATCAAGAAGCTTACTCCTTTTACTAAGCATACCCTTAGAGACAGGAGCTCACTCCCTCTAGAGGCAACCTTGTCCTCTGTCTTCCCAGCATAGCCACTGCCCACCTCCCAGGCTTCTGGGACCTGGCCGGCATCCCATCCCCAGACTCACATAGTGCCTGTCTTCACTTTCGTTGTAGGCCAGCCTCACCACGCCGTAGGCACCCTGGAAATAGGCACTGGTCAGCCCCACCTGCACAGGGCAGCCCTCACCCCACCCAGTACTAGCTCAGGAAACAGGCAGCCTGAACAGCTCCGGCCCTCTCCCCCCACAAAGCCCATCTCCACCCCCACCACCAGCTGGCCCCCAGGAGGCACACATGTCTGGCAGACAGGGAGAGGACTCCTGTGCCCTGGTCACTGCCTCTGTCTGGCTCAGCACAGTTCTATGCTCCCTCAGTCCCTCTTTGTCTTCCATTAAAAATGAAGGAATCAGGAATGGGGAATCATTTCCCACCCCTCCCTGGGTATTTCCTAGAGGACAAAACTCTCTTCACTTCTAAGCTGCGGCCCTTCTGGCTCTGCCTTACATTCCCAGGGGAGAAGGAACTGTCAAGCTGAGGGTCCTGACAGGCTGCCACCACAAAGCCTCAACAGAAAAGTCCCCATGGCCTGTCCCAGTCCTACCTTGCCAATCTCACTCTGTAGCTTGTATTGGTTCAGCTGTACACAGTCCTGGGGGTAGGGGGCATAGAGAGAGGAGCATCAGGTAAAGCTTGACCCAAAGGCAGTACTGATCCCACCCCAGGAGCCTGTTCAGGGCCCAATCCTGGCTCTGGGCCCCTCATTCTCAGACCGCACATCTCATCAACCTTTCAAGTTTGGATGGAGGGAAATGTGGCAGTGTCCATGCCACCAAAAGCAACAAGAGGCCTTGGATAGTGTTTGCAAACATGAATGGTGAGCTGTACTTTACTCCCTAGGAAGTGGTGAAGGATAAATGCACTGACTCCTGCCTGAATACGGGCGTCTGGGAGAACTACGTCTGTGAGAAACACATGAGCAAGTATTTCTAGAGGCAGCTAAATGCAAGGTCTTGGCTGCATGGACAAGAAAGATGGGGAGAGCCTTAGAGACAGGAGACCAGAGCCCTGGCTCAGGCATGAAAAGGCCAGTCTCTGCAACCGGTAGATTGCTCGCTCAGGACTAAGATTCACTTTCAGATCTAAGTGGCAAGGACAGAGGAACAGAAGCAAGACTGGAGGCTGGAAGCACGCTGGCAGCTTCTGAGTCAGAGGAGATTCTAAGAAGCAGGATTAGAAGCGAGGGCTAAAGCTAAGTTAGACTTGTGGTGGGGAGGGCAGACATACTATTTATCTTCAAATCTCTAAGAGCACTTCTTGGGGGACCAGGGAGGGGCCTATTTCTGAGGCATGGCCTGAGGGCAGGAATGGTGGGACTTACAGGAGTGACTGGCTCCCGTGATTGGCTCAGACGGAGCTCCCCTGGTAGGAAGAGCCATACTGTGAGAGAACAAGCTCCTCACCTCTGGGGGGTATGCAGAAGCAAAGGCTAGGCAGCTGTGTGGCGGGGGCCAGGACAGAAAAGCATCTTCATTGAGGACTACAGAAAAGCTCATGAGGACCCCCTAGCTCTGCCCCACCAACCTCTGCATCTGAGATGGCCACATGGTGGGATTCAATGGTGGGCCTCCGCCAGGCCCGTGGGGAGATGTGGCTGGCAGGCCCTGTGGCATAAGGCCCAGCCTGGACCTCCAGGCAGCTTCCTGCTGGCCGCTCTTGCAGGGAGAACTTCCTGGCTGAAAGGCTGGGCCGGGCAAGGGGGGCTCTTGAAGCACCACTGGGGATCACGGAGGCAGCTCTGGTCCTTGGTGGAGGGTCCACACCATTTCTGGCAGGCTCTGGGCCACCTCTGGCCTCCTCCAAGTGGGTCACATCAATGGCTGCCACTCGCTCCACCAACTCTGCCCGGGGGTCCTGGCAGCAGACTGCTGGGCCCCCCTCCATTGCCACAGTTAAGGGAGTCCTCTGTGCAGCCTTATTGGGAACCTGAGAAAAGAGGACAGAGAAGGCTTCAATCCTGGCCATGGAGTATGGAGGTCAGATTTCCAGGCCCTTCTCCTATTGTAGCCACAATCCTTAGGTCCTACCATCATGATTTTGCCCTACCTGTTCCCTCTGCCTGAGTTGCCAGCATCCAAAGTCAGGTCTGTCCCTACTACCTAAAGGAATTCTAGGAACTCATCTGGCTCTGCTGCAGAGCAGCCCTCTAGACCTCAGTCCCCCCATGTAAAACAGGTATGGTCATATCTGCCTTGCCGGCTTCACAGGGAAGCAGGGAGAAACTGCTATTCTGAAGTCAAGACAGACAGACATGGGCAGAATTCTGGAGGTCCAGCAGCATTGGGAGAAACAGAGTCCAGGGTCAGCTCAGGCCCCATCCAGCAGACAGCCCAGTGACTCACCAGCCCCACCCTTGACTGAAGAGTATTCCAATGCTGCTGCCTGGAAGCTGAGCTGGGCACTGGTCATGCAGAGGCCTCCCTGATACTCCAAGCCAGTCACTTACCTCCTCCAGGAAGGCCTCTCCAGGACCACAGAGCAAGTTTGACATCTTCCATTACTCCCTACCCTGCCTTAGCAGAGTCTGCAGCCTAGGACAAGGTTCATTAGGGGAGGGGCTGCTGCTTTGGTGGCTGTTAGGACAAACTCCAGTAAATTAAGAGGTCATTCCTTATTTTTACTAGTTTTTTCCTTCCAGTTTATTTGTGTGCCCAAGATATTTGTCATAGCTGCTCAGGCTGAAATGCTCCCCATGGCCTAGCCTTACACTCACCCTGACCCTGCATTCTGAGTTCCAAATCAGGTGCCAGGCTAAGGACTGAGCCCAGCTTGACCCCAAACCAATGTCCAACTCCAGCCCCAGCCCTCACCTTCCACAGCCCTGGGCTGAACCCTGACTCCAGGCTGAATCCTGACATCAGACTGGGACTCCACCTTTGCTGGAGGCTGAGCATTGGCCCCACCCTAGCCCAATGTCCTTCCTCCTGCCTGGGCCAGACTCAGCATCTTCTAAGCAAAAGGAAGTGAGTGGACTCCTGATCCTGTGCTCTTCCTGTCTGGTGCTAACTTCCTCTGTACTCACACAGTGACTCTGTACTCCCTTGTTCCCCATCACCTTGCTTTGACAGATGTCAAGGAGGTAGGGCTCACTACAGCCCACTGGCCACAGAGGATCTTAGACTGGGTTCCAATCCTGCCTGCCAACCTACTGTGGGGTCTGAGGCAGGCTCCCTCCTGACTCTGAGTCTCAGTCTCTCTATCTGTTCCATGGATGCAGGACCTTCTCAGATTCCCTAGGGCCACAACAAGGCTTAGAGATGGATAGTGGACAAGGGCGTCATCCAGAACCCCTGTGCTTGGCACACAGTGTTAAATGAGTGGAAGCCTAGAGGGAGTAGAGTGGATGTTGACATGCAGAAAGGAAGGGCGAGGGGAATCCAGACTGGCAATAGGAGAAGACATGAAGGCTGGACCTAGAGGAATGGTGAGCCTAGAGCATCAAGGATGCCTCCCTGGATGAAGTGAGAGAATGAGTAGGACTGGAACATATGGAAGATCTCCCTGGAGGAGGTGAGGGAGGCAGATAGGGCTAGAACATCAGGAACGCCTCTCTAAAGGAGAGGAGGAAGGTGAGCAGGGCTGAAGCATCAAGGAGTCCTTCCTGAAAGATGAGGGTGGGGATGGGGACAGTGAATGCAGCTGATGTATCAGGCAGGCTTTAGGAACCAGGCCACTTGCAGGAAGCAAGAGGCCAAAGGTGAAGGGAACCTTCCGAGCCTGGCTGGCCCATCCCACTGACCCCTGTAGATGGACCACTCTGCTGCCCCTCACCCTCACTGCATATAGCCCCCTTTCCTTCTACTAGAATATAATATCCATAGATTAGGGCTCTGGTCTGCCTTGTCTCCATAAGATCATTGGTATCTGCAGCAGTACCTGGCACATGGTAGGAGCTCAATAAATATATGTTGAATGAATGAGTGGTTGCCATAGTAATCATTATACAGTGCTATCTGCCACAGACCTGGGAAAGCAGCCTCAGAAAGGGGACCCCACCAAGCCTGGGGCCCCAGCATGGTAGGGAACGAATCAGTGTCAGCAGCTCCAGCTGTCTGGTCTGCAGCCTCCACATGGGCAGAGGCCACAGGCGCCCCAGCCTATATAATTTGCATATCATTTCCCTGAGACTGTCATCCCAGCGAGAAGCCATCCTCCTCTAATTCCCTTCCTTCCCTTTTCTCGGATGGGAAAGTGAGGCCCAGCAAGGGCCAAGGATGGGCCCAGGCTCACACAGTAAGTCAAGGCAGAAGTCTTTCTCCTCCAACCTGAGGTCCTGTTCCCTGGTTAAGGGGCCAGGCTCAGAAGCCAGGCTGCAGGCTCCGTCTCTTCCTGGTGTCGGCCCACAGGCAGGTGACTTCACCTCCGTGCCCCAGTTTTCCTCATCTGTGGAATGGGGCTAATAGGACTCTCACCTCACTGGGTAGTCATGGGGCGTAAAGGTGTGAACACTAACCATACCGGGCTCAGGACTGAGTCTGCCACTGGGGAAACTCCGTAAAAGTAAGTTGTTGTGCTGCTGTTGTTGCAATTGCCTAGGACACGCTGTGGCCCAGATGGATGTGCAGGCGGCATGAGGCGGCTAGGAAGGCTGACGTCAGGCCCTCCACCCTCCCTCCTGGCTGGATCAAATTCAGGTGACTAAGCATGCCTGCGCAGGAGGCAGTGGGGAGGCCCCAAGTTCCAGCCTCATGTCCAGTCTACAGGGCCTAGCACCTGAGGCTATGCACCTGAGGACCTGTGTCCACACGTGAGAGAATATGTGCGAGCAGGGATGTGGGCTGGGGTCATGGTGTGTGTCTGGGAGGGGGGGGAGGGGAGAAGAGTCCACACAGAGAAGCTCATCTGCATGGAGACAGAACTCTAGCTGTGTGGTCTACACAGATGTATAAATGTGTTAATGTGCCCTGGGTGCCTTCAGGTCCTCGTGTACATGTGCTCCAGGATAGGAGGTGGGGTCTGTATGAGGACCACAGAAACCTGATCTCAGGTCAAGTCTGAACTTCTCACATGGGTACCTGTCCACAGGGCTGAGCTGTGTGTCCTGGGTAGACACTACCCCTCTCTGAGAGGCCACCCAGGGGGGCTCTCAAGGGCCTCCCCAAGCTGAGACCTCAGTAGACACTTTGTTGAAACTGACTGGGTAGGCGACTAGGGGCTACATGGGCAAATAGAAGGACTGACAGAAAGGCTAGGACCCAGGCTCAGGGCCCAGCATGGACTCAATGGGCATGGAGAGCCTTCCAGGGACCAGACTAGTCTTGTACCCAAGAATGATCAGACTCAGGCCCTCTCACTGGGAAAAACTACCCTAATCCTGTCCTCCCAGACTTGGGCCGTGTTGCCTTGGAAAAGTCACTGAGACTCTTGGAGCCTCAGTTTTCTCATATGTGAATCAAACAGGGCTATAGAGGGAAGTAGACAAGATCGTGGACAGAGAAACAGTTTGTGCCTGAGTGCTACGGGGCTAGGGTGTATCTATATCTAGAAGCCACCAAGAGAGAGAGCCTTGAGGTACAATGTACAATCCCGTATCTGTCCCTGGTTCCAGGATGGCCTGGCCCATTAACCCCCTGAGGCTCTCGCCCAGGCGTCTAGCTACTTCCAACATGCAGACCCTGGTTCCAGATGCCTACTTGGCCTGGCCTCCTCCTCAGGATATACCCCATCCACCTGGGTCACTCAGAGGAGGCCCAGCACAGGAGAGAGACCAAATGTTCAAGCACCCCTCCTGGGATGACTTCAGGCACCACTCAGACCTCATTCTGAGTTCTAGAAGGCTGCTGTGACTCTCAGGACCAGGCTGAGGAACTACCATCCAGGCAGAGAGGACATGGCATGGCCATCCAAAAACTGGCCAGAAGGGAAAACTGCAAGGAGATGGTCTAGCCATCTAGGCCAGACACAGAAGGTGGCCCTGACATCGCCAGGCTGCCTGACAGGAGCTGTGTTTATGCTCCTGACAAGTGTCTGGACAGCCCTGGCAACGGGCACCCTCTGCAGCTCCTGCCTCCGCCCGGGATGACTCAGTTCTCCTTGAGGGAGGCCCAGGCATCTAGTGCCAAGTCATGCTTGAGGATGCCTACTGTGAGGACGCCCCCTCCCGTCATCCCTGGAGAGGCCCCAAGCACTGTGGTGGGCTCCGTGCCCAATTTGGCATGGCAACCCTCAGTGCATCTTCAGCACATCTTGGCTGATGGGCTCCAGGCATCACCTCCTATTTCTGCCCTTCCTCATCTTCCATAGCAGGTCTACACTTCCAGCCCAATTCCTTCCAGCCAGCTGCCTCCTCCCCACCATGTCCCCAGGGAGCTCAGACCCACAGGGTTCCCATTCAACTTAGCATTTCCCCCAAGTCTGCCCTTCCTCCTCTGCCTGTTGCAGAGGCACGTACTGTCCTCCTCCCAATTCTCCAGAAACCCAGGAGCCCATCTTCCCCCTTTCGCCCATCCCTGCTTCCCTAACCCCACACTTAATCTCTACTCTGGCTGCATCACACCACTAGCAGCTTCCAAAACTGCAGACTCTGTTCTGCTGCCAGGCCTTTGTACAGGCTGTGCCTTCTGCCAGGGACACACCTCCCTCTATTTTGCTGCTGGAGGATAGCTCAGGTATCTCCTCCTCTGGGAGCCCTCCTTGATCTCCCCATTGCTGGGTGAGGTCACTAAAGTGAACCCCTTACGAAGTCAGGATTTAGACCTCTGCTTTTCTTTCCCACTGCTTCTGCCACACAGCCTCCCCATCTCCAGGCTCATACCCTGACCTCACCCCACGCCCTCCTCCACACCAGTTGCTAGATGGAATATTTCTAACATGCAAATGTGGTCACAATTCTCCCACACCTGGCCTTCCAGGAACTTGGAATCTGGAGGACAGAAGAAGAGGAAACCTAGCCTTAGACTGGGGGCTCACAGGGTAGGGAGCAGCCAGAGACACAGACTCCTGGGATGAAAATCCAGAGTCACTCATTCATGCACCAAATAGTCCATAAGTACCTGCATATGTGCCCAGAGTCACTCATTCATGCAACAAATAGTCCATAAGCACCTCCCATGTTAGGTGCTGGGAAATAAAACAGTGAACCACAAAGACAAAGTTCCTACTTCCATGCAATTTAATCTCTAGTAGGGGCAAGAAGCAACAAACAAGAAAGGCAGTAATTAACAGATGATATATGCCAAGTGGTATGTGCTATGGAGAAAAATACAATCATGTAAGGGGAATCAAGAGTGAGGGGCTGGGGGTACTATTTATAGTGTGGCCAGAAAGGCCTTTCTATAGAATGTGAGTAGAATCTGAAGGAAGTCAGGAGTCAAGCAGTGTGCACATCTGGAAGGGCATTTCAGGCAGAGGAACCAGCAACTGCAAAGGCTGTCAAGGGATAGTGCTCACACTGTCTGAGGAACAGCAAGAGGCTAATGTCGCTGGAGTGGGGCTCTGCATGTGAGAGGTACCCAGGCGAGCAGGGTTACACCAAGATGAGAAGGCCCAACCATTCGCTGTGCCTAGCCCAAGAGACAGCTTTCTGGAGGAGGTGGTATGTAAGTTCATGAGTAAGGATTTCAGAGGGGGAGAGGACGGAAGCTCTCACTGTGCATGACAGAGAGCCATTTTCAGGCTGGGACTCAGGGCCTGGCTTTGGAGGGGTTTGTGGACAGAGACCAGGAGGCCTCAAAAGCCAGAGGATGGTTTTGAGCAGGGCAATGACTCAGTTGGATGAGGTTTAAAAGTGATCCCCCTGCCCACGGTGGGGACTGAGGGTGAGGGCAAGGAGGAGGCAAGGGTCCCAGAGTCTGTGAGCCTAGGACACGGTCTGACACACAGTGGGTGCTCAGTCTGTACCTGCTGAATGAAGGAGTGAGGGCTGTGTGGGCACCAGTGCATCCTCAAGGACACAAGCTGTGTGATCCCTCCTGACACCCAGAAACACAGCCCCGTATGCACCCACAAAGGCACGGTCCTGTGCCTGGGTCAGAACCTTTTCTACACACCTCTGTACCCTCAAGACAGGCACGTAGCCCTCCCAGAGCCGCGCACGCCGACGTCGCACGCTGCCGTCCATGTGATCAGCCCTCACACGCCACTCCCCCCAGTCATGCACTCCCCTCACACACACAGGCACACTCCTGTGTGCACGTGACACGCACACCCACCTCCAAACACCACACACAGGTCCCCGCACACGTGTGCACCCGTTGAGCCACCAATTCTATGTCTAACAGACCCCTGAAATCGCAGTGCCCTTTTCTTCCAACCCCTTCACCCAGGCCCCAACCAGGGGAACGACTGCGCAGCTAAATCCACTAGCCACATCTGTCCCATTCATCCATCCCCCGCCCCGCCCGCCCCAGCCCGCATCTCCCCAGTTTTTGCAGGAAGACTCTGCGGAGAGCCGTGTAGGAGGAGCACTCCGCGGTGATCCACACGTGGGTGCACAGGTCTGGGCCCACTCAGCAGAGACACGGCCTCCCACCCACGGCTGGGGCCGGCGTGGGTAGTGCGCCGGGTAAGAACGCAGTCCCGCAGACTAGAGCTGGGGAAGCGACGCAGATGGCGGAGCGCGCGTATAGATGCGGTCCCGACTGCCGGCTCTGAAAGAAGCGGGCCCCGGGAGGCACCTCGTAGATCCGGCTCCCCAAAGGAGGGGAGGATCCCCGCACCAATGCGGTCCCAGAGGCCCTAGTTAGACGCGGCCTCGTAGATCATCCCTCTTCCCTACAGGCTCGGAGCGGACGTTCAGGCGTTCGTCCGCTCCCGCTCCCCGCCCCACGTCCCCTCCCCACCGACACCTACCTCGGCGCCTGGCGACAGTCTCCGCGGCCGGGCGGGCAACCAGGCTCGCTCCCGGGGTTCGCGCCCCGCCCTACCCGCCTCTCTCGGGTTGGGATCTCCGAGCTCAGACAGCCGGCGCCGCGGCTCCAGACGGCTCTCCCTCCCTCGCCCGCCGCCGCGCCCCGCCCTCGTTCATTGGTCGTGCTGCGCGGCCCGCCTCGCCGCCCAATCAGTGCCCGGGACTCCCGCCCGGCTCCTGGAGGGGCGGGGCCACGGCGGGCAGTGTCTCTGGAGGGGCCCCTCCCCCTGCGGCGGGGCTGGACCTCTTCACGTCCCAATTAAGGCTACCTGGGCTCCCCCCAAATCCCTCCAAGCCTCGGCCTGGGCCTTTTAGCCGGACCTGGAGAGTCCCAGTGCTTAGCTTACTCCCCAGAACCCTTTGTCTCCATCCATCTGGGCCTGGCTGGGAGAAGGGTGCAACGGGGGGGGGGGGGGGGGGGGGGGGGGGGGAGGGGNNGGGGGGGGGGGGGGGGACACGGGTGGCGATGCGCGGTGCCTACTAGGAGGGGGTCAAAGTGAGATCCGTGGCTAGGATGAGGCAGAGACTGAGCGCCAGGGAGAAAGGCCTGGAATGGTAGACTCGGGAGTTTAGCCTTAAGCTGGGGGCGGGGTGGTAGGGGAAATGGGAAGGGGTTTATCACAGTGCTGGGGTCAAAGTAGGATTCATGTTTGGGGAAGAGCTCTATGAAACGGGCTTAGGAATGGCCTAGCTGGGACAGAGGTCAGGACGTCCTGACCTTCACGGTGGCAATTCCTGGAGACTCTGCCCATCCCAGTACCTCTCCTCTGGATTGCTCACCAACTCTTGGTTCGGTTATGCTAAGTTCACTTGTGAACCCCATGGCACCTCACCCCACCACTTGCCCCAAACATATCATTCCCCAAACCTGGCCTCTTGTGTCCCTGTCTCAGTCTGGAACCAGAATACTGGGAGTCACCCTAGCCCCAGCCAGCCCTGCTTATTCTGGCTCTTAAGTATTGCTGGAATCCATTCATTTCTCTCCAGCTCTCTGCCTCTCTCTTAGCTCAGGCCACCATCCTTGTGTACCTGGATTGCTGCAGCAGCCTCTTCGCTGGCCTCCCATCCCTATCCAGTCTCACTCCTCCTACTGGCCTTTCTCCACTTGGCAGCCAGAGCAATCTTTCAGAAACCCAAGTCTAACTAGTCAGCTCCTGCTTAGGAATCTTCTGTGGCTCATCAGTACCCTGAAAATAGGCCCAAACTAGCCCTCCATGATCTCAGCCCTAAACATCTACCTGTCTAACTCCTTTCAGGGCTTGGTTCGATGTCCCTCTGCCAGGAGTCCTTCCCTATGACATCCTCAGTGCCCAGCATGGGTTAGCAGCTCCTCCTAGGGATTTCTTTGTACTTAGCATCCATTTACCTGCGTGTTCCCCCTCTGGATGCACCCAACATACAGTCTGACACATCATGCACATATAGGTGCTCAAAAGATGTTTGTCTAATGAATAATTAGATATGGCACTTAGGTCAGATGTGTGGAACTAGAGTTCAGGAAAAAGGGCTGGGCCAAAGAGACAGTTTTGGAAATTGTCAGAAAAGACCCATAATTATAAGTATAGTCATGGGAAAGGGTGAGATAACTCAGAGCAAATAAAGCAGAGGCCAAAGAAAGAACACTTGCTTTTAAGGGGGAAAGATTTCTGTATCAGGTAGGATCAATTTTGACTCAGGTAACAGAAATTCCACATAAGAGCCTCAGAGAAGACAATTCAAGGTTAGTAGGTCAGCTCTGCACCACAAAGACCTTCCAGATGTGGCTCTTTCCATTTACTGCTCCAGTAACCTTTGGGTGTCACTCTTGTCCTCATGGTTCTGGGTGGTGGTGGCTAGAGCTCCAGCCATCACATATGCATTCCAGGCAGTTGATAAAGACAGGATGAAGAAGAGGGCAAAGGATCTGCACCAGCTCTCTTTTAAGGAAGTTCCTGAGGGGTGTCACATGATACTTCCACATATATCCCATTAGCTAAAACTTAGTCACATGACCAGACCTAGCTAGGAGAGGAGGCTGGGAAATGCAGTTTCCATGCTAGGCAGCTCCGTACCCAGTGAAGAACCAAGGATTGCATCACCGCAGACAGAAAAGACACCCAGGGACAACTAGCTGACTCCACCATTGAAAGGGAGGCTGGATTGGAGAGGCAGAGTGCTACTGGTGTGCCAGGCTCTGTGCTAGGCACTTTACGGATCTTATCTTACCCCAACCTGAGTAGAGGCTATTATTATCCCTGACTCATAGAGAAGCTTGGAAAGTTAAGCAACTTGCCTAAGGACAAACAGTGACCCTTGTCAGAGCTGCAGTTGAAAACTGTCCTTTCCCTGTATACCCATCTGGCTGGAAAATCCAGAGAGGGTGGGTTCTAGGAGCTGTTGGAAGGAAATCTTTCAACAAAGGAGGGCTTGGTCAACAGTGTCAGAGACTGACAGGCCAAGCAGGATATGGGCTGAAGTGTCTGCTTGGATTTGGCAGCAAGGACACTGTTGGTAATCCCGACAAGGGCATTTGGGAGAAGTGGGAGTGGGGGCTGGCAGCTAACTGCAGAGGGTGGGATGCAGAGGGAGGTGTGGAAGTGTAGGTCTTTCTGGAATGGTGACAGGAAGGTAGAGCAGGAAGAGCTGCCGAGGGACAAGGGCCAGGAGGAGGCAGAAGGAAGGGGCAAACGCAGGTATTGTAGAGGAGAGGCAGCCTCTCTCTGCTAGGAGGCCTCTGGGCTGGATAGAAGGGTTGGATACAAAGAAGGAATCCTCTGATCATTCAGGAAGGAAGGGGGCAGGAGATGCCAAAGCAGGTAGGACTGGGGAACAAAGGGAGGGAAGAAGGAGTTCCTGTCTTGTAAAAATCTGAAGGATGATTCTTAGCTGGGGAAGAGGGTAGAATGTCAAGGGCCTGAAGGACAGGAAGGGGATGGCCTGTGCTGTCCAATATCGTTTCTTACTGCCACTAGCCACGTGTGGTGATTTAAATTAATTAAAAGTAAATAAAGCTAAAAATTCAGTTCCTTGGTTATACTAGCCACATTTTAAACATTTAGTGGCCACATGTGGTTGGTGACTACTATTTTGGGAAGCACAGATAGAGAATGTTTCCATCACTGCTATTGGACAGCACTGGTCTAGATGAAGTGTGGTGACGAGGGGTTCCCAGAGACCCTGCCTGGCCATAGGTCCAGTCTGCAGGTCTTGCCCACCACAGGGCCCCTGGAGAATCCTTCAACACTATTTCCATTCAAGACCTCCCCCCTCCGCTTTGGGATTCCCCTCAGGTCTCTCTCCTGGAGCAGCCAGACCCATTCTTATTCCTGCTTTCCTGAGGCCACTTCAGAGAGTATCTGCTGGTCTGAGTGCCAGGCCTCTCAAAGCTGTGTTAGGGGTACATGCAGGACCAGAAAGAACTCCAATGTTTGGGTACAGTGGCCCATAGACAGAGGCGAACTGACCTCCAGCACTGACCCTGCTGGGGTCAGGGCCAAAGTGTCAACTCACCACTGTCTACCAAGAGATCCAGAGGACCTCAAAGATCTCCCAGTTCAGCCCCGAATTCCATAGATGGGGACACATAGTTTCAGAGGGGGAAAAGTGGGGAAAAGTACAGAAGGCAGAAGTTTGTCCTCATTCCTTTTATTGTACTCACCCCTCACGTTCCCCAGATCTTGTGTTCAGACAGAATTGTGCAGGGCTTAGGTGCTGAGGCTGGGCCACAAGCAGGGAGCCCAGGATTTGGCTAGGGCTCCACCCCAACCCGTAGCTGAGTGAGGATTCATGGCTAGAAGCGACTGTCCTGGCCTGACACACTTAGGGAGAAGCCTACTTCCATGGAGGTGTTGTAGCGTGTACCATGTGTCTGTACTTGAGGGCATAGTTCTGTCCAGATGGTTGTGTTTGCAGGGCCCAAGCTGTTCAAAGCCAGAGTGTGGATGGGAGGGGTTTGTGCATGCACATGAGAGTGTACATGGGGGTGTGTACATGAGACCCCATGTGGCTTGTAAGTACACCACACACCTACTCAAAGCCTGCATCTGCCAGGTCAGGCAAACCCAGGCTAAACCTGATACCCAGTTGGGAGCGGTTCTTAAACTTTAGTCTTTACAGTGGCCTGGGGAGTTTGCCATCCTTGCGTCTTGGTGGCCAGCCCTAGAGATTCTGGTTTGGGAGATCCGAAGTCAGCCCAGGTGCCTGCACTGTTGACAAGCTCCCTAGGAAAATCTGGGACTAGTATGAAACAGGGCTCAAGCAGAGCTGTCCAATAGAACTTGCTGCGATATTCTATGTGGTCCAATATGGCAGCCATTAGGCACATGTATCTATTTAGCAGTTATAATGTGGCTGGCTAGTTTTAGGAATTGAATTCTTTATTTTATTCAGTTTAAATTAATATAAATTTAAATGGTCATTGTGGCTAGTGTCTGCCATATGGGAAAGCATGAATCTAGAGACACGAGGCTGTGCGGTGCATGAGAGCCCAGAGCGAGAAGCACACAGCTCTGATAGAGGAGTGTGAGGGGAGCCCTGCTCAGCCTCAGCCCTTCTAGACCAGGCTGAGGCTGGGGCAAAGCTCCCTTGGGGGTTGTGGAGTTGGGGCCAGAGCCCAGACTTGCACAGGTCCCTCCCAGTGTCCCCCCTGAGCTGTCAAGACTAGGGTCTGCCTGGCTAAGAGGGTGGAAAGCTCCTGCAGAGACCATTCTGTCCTGGTTGGGACCCCACCAGGGCCCCCGCCTGAAGCCTCGTGCTGTGTCCAGTCATGAGTCAGGGGCTGAGGGTCAGGATGTCTTCATGTTCTCTTGCAAGCTCAGGGTGGAGCTAGTGGCTGCAGGGTCACGCTCACCCTATGTAAGCATTGGAGGGAACAAAAATTCAGCCCCAGGGAAGCAGCTGCCCCCCCCACACACAGACATGTGGGCCTAAGGCCTCAGAAAGGCCCCAAATCAGGGAGTTCTCTTACCGCCCCAGGCCCCATGTGCTCTGCATACTTGAACTTCTTCTGCTTGTAGTAGTGCCTTTTGGGCAGGATGTGGAGCAGCAACAGGTCACAGAGAACAGTGGCCTGAGGGCAGGGAAGGAGCAGATAGAGCATGGGAATCTGGGGGCAGGGACAGAACCTTCCACATCCCACATCAGTCCTTTCCGGCTGTGGGGGGTGGTGCGGCGCTGGCTCAACCCTGCTTTTTCTAGACCTCAGGTTCTGGAAGGGGGGATGAGGCATTGCATGTCCCTCAGGAGATCAAGACCACCCCATCCCACCTCTGTCCTGCCCCAACTCTGGGCCTCAGTTTCTTTAGTCTGGGGTGGTGGGGTGGGCTCAGTAAGGATGGGGTAAGAGACTTATTGCCGCCACTGAGATGTGGAAGGGGAGGGACCTTAGTACAGGGACTGACCCTAGCACTTACCACCCCAAAGATGCCAATCCCAGAGCCAATGGTCGTCATTGTGGGGATGATGTCAAACTTCCCAGCCTGGTGGCAGGGCCCAGGGAGAGAAGGATTAACAGTCAGTCAGAAGGAGCCAGGTGGAAAAGGCCTTCCTCAGAAACCCCAAGGCCAGACCTGGGGCAAGGAGCTCCCCCTTTCTACCCTCTACTCCCACCATTAGCTGGCTCCTCGGCCTGCTCCCCACAACTCTGGCTCTACATGGGGACCCAGCTTCTGGTTAGAAGCCCTCGGTTTTGACCTTGGCTCTGCTTCCTGGACACAGGGAGGTAGTGGAGGAGGTGAGGTCACTGGCTGGAAAGACCTGCCCTCGGTGGGTACCTAGGTCCATCTGTTATTAGCAGTAAAACTGCTGAATGAAGCCCAGTCAACTTCCTGTTGTCTATAACCATGGACACCCAACAACCACTTGCAGGAACAAAGAATGTGTCTCTGTCCTTCACACTGGACACTCACCTTGCCATTTACAAGAATGTCAAAGCGAATCCCAAACACCTTGAAGAGGTGGCGGTGGTTGATCCCATTCTCCACGAAGTGCCTGGCAAACCTTGGGGAAAGGGTGAGGTTGCAGAAAAGGGTGATGGAGGACAGTGTTGGGTCCAGTGTTCTGGGAGTTCAGCAGGAGCCCTCAGAGGTCCATCAGGACAGTCCCATGCCCCCAACACCCCAGGTCTCATGCCAGGAATGCTGTATTCAATCCTCACCCTAACTCTGGATGTCAGTGATTTCCCCCATCAGGCCTGGCCAGGTGGGCCTCAAAGGGTGGGGGCTCAGGCTGCCAAGGTCTTGTTCCCTGCGGACTCCCTGCTTGGCCAATCCCAGGAGAGTGGGAGTTGCCCAGGGACTTCCTCTGCTTTCTTCCTGGGGACACTTACTGGGCCTCAAGGGGTTCTGGGAGTGGAAAACCAACAAGAAAAACCTCAACGTTCTGGGAGCCCAAGGAAGAGTGGAGGAGGGGGTGGGTCCTGGCAGGCACCTGAAATTGAAGCCCGGAGACAGGTTTTTCTCCTCATATAGACCGTGGAACTCATAGATGGGTTTGCAGTGCCGCACATGCCAGTCCAGGTCACAGTTCCAGTCAATGGTGATGCCGACCGCCCCACCCTGCAGGCACACCGGGTGTTTAAAACCCAGGGTTTCTGGATCAAGAAACTCCTGTCTTACACTGGTGCCAGCAATCTCTTGAAGCAGGGAGGTTTTTTTGTTTGTTTGTTTGAGAAGAGACACTGAGAAGCTGCTTCAGGGTGAAGTCCTGTCACTCTCTCTGGCCCCACCTCCAACCCATCACACTCAACTTTCTGATGGTTTCTCGAATATACCAAGTTCTTTCTACCTCAGGGCCTTTGCACACACACAGCTTCACAAGGCTGAGTCTTTCTTATCCTTTGGTCACTTTCCCTGAGAGGCCTTCCCTAATGACCACCTCTAGTCTAAAAACGTGCGCCTGATCAGAGAAATACAAATCAAAACCATAGCGAGATACCACCTTACGCCAGTCAGAATGGCTAAAATCAACAAGTCAGGAAACGACAGATGTTGGCGAGGTTGCGGAGAAAGGGGAACCCTCCTACACTGTTGGTGGGAATGCAAGCTGGTGCAGCCACTCTGGAAAACAGTATGGAGATTCCTCAAAAAGTTGAAAATGGAGCTACCCTATGACCCAGCAATCGCACTACTGGGTATTTATCCTAAAGACACAAAGGTAGTGATCCTCAGGGGCACGTGCACCCGAATGTTTATAGCAGCAATGTCCACAATAGCCAAACTATGGAAAGAACCTAGATGTCCATCAACAGATGAATGGATAAAGAAGATGTGGTATATATATACAATGGAATACTATGCAGCTATCAAAAGAAACGAAATCTTGCCATTCGCAACGACATGGATGGAACTGGAGGGTATTATGCTGAGCGAAATAAGTCAATCAGAGAAAGACAATTATCATATGATCTCTCTGATATGAGGAACTTGAGGGGCAGGGTGGGGGGTTGTGGGGGGTAGGGAGGGAAAAATAATGAAACAAGATGGGATGGGGAAGGAGACAAACCATAAGAGACTTCTAATCTCATAAAACAAACTGAGGGTTACTGGGGGGTGGGAGGGTAGGGATAGGGTGGATGGGTTATGGACATTGGGGAGGGTTTGTGCTTTGGTGAATGCTGTGAAAGATGTAAGCCTGATGATTCACAGACCTGTACCCCTTGGGCAAAGAATAAAAATAAAATTTAAATAAATAAATAAATAAATAAAATAAAAACGTGTGCCCGTTAGCCCCTCTGTTTCCTCCTGGAACACCTGTCACTTTGAAATCATATATTTATTTTGTGTGATTATTAACCCATCTCTTCTGAGACTCTAAACTCCATGAGGGTGGGGCTGTCTGTCTCATTTGTCACTGACTCCTGAGCTCCTAGTGAAAGTCACAGTGTGGAAGGCAAGTAAATAATGCTGAATTAAAGAGTGAGTCGAGGGCGCCTGGGTGGCTCAGTGGGTTAAAGCCGCTGCCTTCGGCTCAGGTCATGATCTCAGGGTCCTGGGATCGAGGCCTGCATCGGGCTCTCTGCTCAGTAGGGAGCCTGCTTCCTCCTCTCCCTGTCTCTCTGCCTGCCTCTCTGCCTACTTGTAATCTCTCTCTCTGTGTCAAATAAATAAATAAAATCTTTAAAAAAAATAAAATAAAGAGTGAGTCGGTAAAGACCTGGGCTAGGAAGAGAAAACTTGAGAAAGCGAAGCTCCTCTGAGCAAGGTGAGAATCAGGAACAGGTTGGGGGAGGCTGAGCAACAGGAGAGCTGGGAGGTGGTCAGAGCGGGTATGGAGCTGGGCACCTAGGCAGGAGGTAGGTATGCAAGGATCTGTGGAGAATGCCACCGAATACAGGTGGCAGGGAGATTTTAGGAACAAGGAAGTCTAACATTCAGCTTTCTGGTTGTGTGTGTAACTACACTACAGTATAAACCCCCTCCAGGGTCTGGCAAACTGAGGCCGAAGGGCCAAAGTTGTTTACATATTTTCTGTGGCTGCTTTTGCCCTATAACAGCTGACTTGAATAAGGTTGGAACAGTGTCCATATGGCCTGCAAAACTGAAAATATTTAACCTCTGACCCTTTAAAGAAAAACTTTGCTGATCCCTGTTTTGGATAAATGCGTTGTGGACAAGTTTTGTGTATATGGTGATATCACAGAAAAGAAGCTGATTTCCATCCCTAAATAGGCAACTGCAGGAGAAGGCTGATGATGATCATGTTCCCACATACTCAGGGTCACCACACGCCAGGCAGTATTGAAGTGCCATCCCATGCATGAACTCTCTTGATCTTCAAGATAACTCCACAGGCCTGGCCCCACTATATAGGTGCAAAAGCTCAGACACACTCAGGGTAAAAGACTGGTCTCAGGCCACCTTGCTCATTAGGGTCGGAGCCAGGATTTGAACCCAGTCAGACAGGTCTGTGCTCCTTACAAGGTACTGCTTCTCTTGGAACCCCACGTGACTGTACAGATCCCAGATTCTGGAATTTTCAAGATTCCCAGGCAGGGCACAGGCCTTCTCAGGCCATAGGGCATGGAATTCAAGCTGCTTTTATCCCATATTTAAAAAACAGTGTGAGCTCAGCAAACATGCAGGTGAAAATGTCTGTCCGTGACCATTCGTTCTGGGTACTTCCTCTGTGTCAGGGCCATACCAACCAGGCCCTGCTGAAGATTTAGGCCTGACCCTCAGGACCCCCCAGTATTAGGGAATAAATCCCTATATATACTCAGCCCATATCAGAGAGGCTTGAGGGGGGCATCATCTGGAACGGAAAAGCCTTCTTTGACCTGCTGATTCCAGGACCCAGCCCTCCTCATTTGCCTGGCACCGTACCTTCTCAGCCAGGGTGCTAAAATTCTGTCCTGACTCCTGTACCACATAGCCAAGCTTGAACACAGGGCACAGTGGGTGTGAGATCTTGTGATAGAGGCAGGTCCTCATGTAGGCTGCATCCACCTCTTCCACCAGGTTGCGCCTATATGGGGGTGGAAGGCATTGATGGCAGCAGGATGCCAGGTGGGAGGGGGCCCACCATGCCCCAAAGCCCTGGGGATCTCTCACAATCTCCACAAACCCCCCTTCCACAACCCTTGAGACTAAAGGCGGCCCACCCCAGGAGCCTGGCTCAGGCTTCTGCTCCCACAGTGAAATCAGCAGAAGCAGAAGGTGATGGAGGCAGTTGAGACCAGCTGGAGCAGCCTTGGGGTGGGGGGGTGCCTGCGTTTCCACCCCCTTTTCCCACAAACCTTTTGACCTTGAAGCGTGGAAAGCTGATGCTATTCTTGATGAAGAGTGTGAAGTTCTCAGCCTCATGGAGAAGGGCAGGGCTGGAGGACACCATACTCACTTACCATCCCCTCCTCAGGAGTCCCCCATGTGCCCAACAGGGTTTGTCACGGGTGTGGGGGTGTGAGATCCTAGGGGATCTTCCTGGGGCCCTGGTGTGGGCAGGGGGGATGGGTGTGCTGTAATCATGGACTCTCAGGCCTCTTGACCAGGGGCTAGGGGGATGATTGGCTTGGGCCATACAGATGGGGTAAGGGTGAGGTTGGAAGAAGGGAGGACAGATCCTTTCCAGAACATGGATCCAGATGCCCCTTTGTCTGGTCTGGGGTACCTGCTCCCAGCTCCCCAGATGGATAAGGCATTACCGTGGGATGTTGTCGTCCACCTCCACAGGACACCAGCCAAAGATCTCACATGTCTTCACAGTGTCGTTGAAGGCCACACACTTGCCTGTGCGTATGCCTGGAGCAAGGGAGGAACCCGTGGGTATCCACTCGAAGCTGGGGATAGAGAGGAGACCCCTCCTCCCAAGCCTCCCCAGTGATGGGACACCCAAGAACAGAAGCCTGAGGACAGAAATGTGGCTGGGTCTGGGACAGGGCGGGCCAAGTCTAGAATGGCAGGAAGAGAGAGAACAGGAAGGACTTCCTGGTGGAGGAAGCCTGGAGCTAAACAGGGGCTGTGCAGGGGGCAGGAGGAGGTTGACCTTACCTTGGGCCTTCCTTTCTGCCTTCCCTGGAGTGCAGCCACTGTCATCTGTGCATGTACCCCCTTCTGGGTGCTAGGGGAAGGGAGAGGTGGCTGATCCCAGGCCCCTTGAGTAGTGTCCTAAGGAGAGCCCCCTCCCACCGCCAGGGCCCTAGGGAAATCGTGAGGCAGTCTTAGCTTTGGGGTGACCTTTGCTTACAGCTTCCTTCCCCAGTCCCCTCCCAGGATCCCTCTGGGCCCATGCCCAGCTATGCCAGTGTCACCTGGCAGGGAGTAGAGATGTTAGGGCTTGGGGATTGGGTGGGCACCAAGGCTCAGCATCTTGCTTGACACACAGCTGGGAGGGAAGCCTCACTGCCAATAGCAGACTGTTACTTTGTGTGAATCTGTGCCTAAAATTCCACCATAGCATTGCCCTGAGGGAGCCTATCTTCAGTGTCCAAGCGGACTTCCTCTTCCATGTTATTTTCCCCTGTGGTCCAGGAAGTGGGGAGAGGGGATGGGTAGCAGTCCTCACCTCTGCACAGTAGCCTTGAGCCTGGTGGGGGGTCACAATGAAATTGGTCATGATCACGAAGGAGCTGTCCCCCTGGAAATGAGGAGTAGGGGAGGGAAGGGCAGGGCTCTGAGTTGGTAGAAGAGCCCTGAGAACACAAGCACTGGCCCAACAAGCCCCTGGAATCCACATGGTACCCTGCAGCCTCCATACCCCATGATGCCAGAATGGGATGATCTTACAACCTGTTTTTGCCCCTCATTCACAGTCAGGGAAGCTGAGGCCCAGAGGGAGATGGGAGCTGGACTAGTCCAATAGGGAGATTGGACAGAGCCCAACCAGCATTCTGAGCCAGGCCCTGTGGGTGGAATGGGTATCCCTGAGTCAGCTCACCTGGGCGGGGAAGACGTAGTCAGCTACATCCCAGACCTGGGAACCCAGACCTGGGAGCTCCGTCACGGCCAGACCCTTGAGTTTCACAGACACGCTGCTGATGAGGCCACTTGAGGTCTGATAGCCCTTCTCGTAGACAAACACCCACCTGTGGGGTGTTTTGGGGGTTAAAGGAGTCAGAGCTGGGCCAGGCCATTCAAAGATGGTGCAAGGCTATGAGGGCTGCTGCCCTTTCTGGCACCAGCTAGACATGTCAAGACTTTCCCTTCCCCTCTCCAGATGCATCTCTGAGCCATTCTGTGCTTCTAAAGCTACATCTTGGGCTGGGGACAGGAGAGCTTCACCTGGTTCCCCGGGCTGGCCTGTACCTGATGTTCCCCCTTCTTTTTACTAGGAAAATACTAATTCCCAGATAGGGGGTCCACTGAAGGACTCTTTCAGATCCTTTTCCAAGAGCAGGATTTGCTGGGGCCTAGAGGCCAAGCTTCTTTGACCACAATCCTCATGCCCAGAGTGCTCCTTCCTTCCTGAGGTTCTTCCACTGAGAACTAGCAGAGCGTGAAGGCTAAGAACCTGGCCTTTGGTACCCGACAGGAAGGACTGGAATCCCAGATACACTTGTCATGGAGTGTGTGATTTTGGATAAACTATTCAATCCCTCTCTGCCTCAGTTTCCTCATCTGTAAAATGAGAATAACAATAGTGGTACTAATTGTACTTGCTGCGACTTACTGCAGATAAATCCCTTAGAATGGGGACTGGCAGGCAGGAAGCACTACACAGATTAGCTATGATTATCTCAGCCATGCTGGGAGCTCCTGGTGAGGGGGACTGGAAGGGAAACAGATGGGGCAAGTGGCCCTCTAAAGGGTTTGCATTATGTGGCCCCAGTTGAGGCCCTTGTGGAGTGACTCAGGCTGGAGGCCTCCCAGCTTTCTTGGGAAATTCTGGCCTCCCCTTCCTAGCTTGAGGAACCCCTGTTCCTTTGGGTTCTCCACTTTCTGTCTGTGGGAGTCAGTGAAACTGACCTCCCTCCTAGCCTTGGGTGTAGGGGGGGTGGGGCACATGACCAAGATTTGCGAACCAGTGTTCCATCACCATAGCGACAAAGATAGCTCTAAAGATGGACATACAACCTGGAGAGTTTCAGCAATGAGGCTAGGATTTTTCTGGGAATTACTGGGAAAGAATCCTTTCTGTTAGGTAGCTAAGCGAGGTAGCTATAAGACCAAAACTATGGTTAGTCATCTTGCTACCTCACAGAGAGAGTAAGACTGAGAATGAAGCGAACTTAGAGGAAAGTTAGGCCAGGAGATGGGAGAGGGCAATCTCCTGACAATGGTTGAGCACCTGGATCTAGCCATGCTTGACACACGTTAAAAAAATCTACTTCTAGACTTTTCTGCTAAATGAGCTGATAAATTCCCTTTCTTTATTTAAGCCAGTTCGAGTTTGGTTTCTGTTGCTTACAACTGAGAGTCCAGGGTATGGTCCATTTCCTTCAGGAACGACTGTATGATATCCACAATAGCAAACTATGGAAAGAACCTAGATGTCCATCAACAGATGAATCAATAAAGAAGATGTGGTATGTACACACACACATACACACACACACACACACACACACACACACAGACACACACAGACAGGAATATTATGCAGCCATCAAAAAGCCATGAAACCCTACCATTTGCAGCGACATGGACAGAACTAGAGGGTATTTTGCTAATTGACATAAGTCAATCAGAGAAAAACAATTATCATATGCTCTCTCTGATATGAGGAGTTTGAGAGGTAGGGTGGAGGGTCATGGGGGCTAGGGAAGGAAAAAATGAAACAAGATGGGACAGGGGAGGGAGACAAACCATAAGAGACTCTTAATCTCAGTAAACAAACTGAGGGTTGCACGGCAGAGGGTGGGAGATAAGGATAAGGTGGCTGGGTGATGGACATTGGGGAGGGTTTGTGCTATGGTGAGTGCTGTGAATTGTGTAAGACTGATGATTTACAGACCTGTACCCCTGAGGCAAATAATATATTATATGTTAATTTTTAAAAAATGGAAAGACTGCATGGAGATTTAACGCGACTGTGTTTTAGTATGTGTGTCCATTTGTGGTATCCATCAGAGTGTGTAGCTGTGTATCCCTGGGGGAAATCTGTGAGTACACCTGTGGCTCTGTCTGACTGCCCAAGTAGAGCTCAAAGCCCCTCTCCTGTGTCCCAGAGCTCAGGCCTCATTGCAATTCTCTGGGCATCTTAGTCCCAGAGTCAGTGCTAGATCTTTGGGGGCTGTCTCCCAGCCCCAGGCCCCGGGAAGTCAGCCCACCCAGGTCTTCCTCTACCCTCCCACGGTTCCCACTTCTTCTCCAGGCCCCCCCCCTCAGCCTGGCCCAGGAGGCATCCCTCCCAAGCCTGAGCATGATCATTGCTGCCCCCTGCAGGTCCCAAATGGCACCAGGCAAGGCATGACGAACCTAACCTACCCCAACCTTCCTCAGCCTCCTTCCTCCAGAGGAGCTGTTGGGGATGCTGGGGAGATGCTCCATGTTCTGAACCCTTCCACATAGTGGATTGGCCAAGAGTGTGGCCCCCAAAGGGTACCAGAAGCCATGATTCAGGTATCAGCACTACCACTCACCAGCTGTGTGACTTTAGCCTCACCAGGCTAAAGGCTAAACCTCTGAGTCCTGGCTTTCTCAGTCAAGCAGATGTGGTGGCACTTACCTAAAAAACACTGCTGTTCATTCAATAAATATGACCATAACCCTCCTCTGTGCTGAACTGTGGGCTGGGTCCCAGGAAGAAAGCAAGTCTAGGTGACTAGGGGATTTCCCATGAGTTCTCATTAAGGAAATTAGCATGCAGTAGGCACATAATAAATAATCCTCTTATTATCACTGTCTTGAGTCAGTAATTCCTCTTTATACGTCCACTTGCCCCCATCCCCCTGGCTTCTCTTCTCAGCCCAGGCAGAACCTTGTGTAAGCTGTCACAGATACATCATGTCCCCAGATTTTTATCTCCACTTCTGCACTCTCCCTAGAGATCTAATTCTACACATTCATTTAGTGATTCAACAAATATTTATTGACTGAGCACTTATTATGTGCCAAGCAGTGTTCTAGGCACTAAAAATACAGAAGTGAACAAAGCCAACCAAAATTCTGCACTCAAGAATCTTACATACATGTCTATATGACCCAGTGTTTTGTGATACCCATTCCTACTCCCTCCTCTGGTCTCTTGCCCCAGACATCACACAGGTACCTCAAACTCAACTCAAACCCTTGCAGAATCATCTGGAAATTCCTCAAAAAGTTAAATATGGAATTACCACTTGACTCAGCAATATACCCAACAGAACTGAAAATACGTCCATACAACAACTTGTACACCAGTGTTCACAGCAACATTATACATGAGAAGCAAAAGTAGAAACAACCCAAATGACTATCAGCTGATGAACAGATAAATCAAGTATGACATATCCATACAATGAAATAAAAAGGGATGAACTACTAACATGTTATAACCAACATAGAACTTTACAAATATTATGCTAAGTGAAAGAAGCCAGATATGAAAGGCCACGTGTGATTTTATTTCTATGAAATGTTCAGAGCAGGCAAAGTAAGCTGTAGAGAGAAAGAATGGGGGGTTATTGCTAAGGAGTACAGAGTCTCTTTCTGGAGTACATGTTGTAAACTAGATAGTGGTGATTTTGGCACAACTTTGTGATTATATGAAAAACCACTGAATTGAATATTCCTAAAGGGTGAATGTTATGGCATTTGACTAATGCCTCAAAACAAAAATTCAATGGCATCAACCTGAATGCCTTATGCCCCCCACAGAACTTACCCCTCTGGTGCCCTCGTCCTGGAGGATGGCACCATGCCTACCCCATCCTCCTCGAAGCCTGGGTGTCATCCTCACACCCTCATTCTCCATTATCCCCACTTTCTTTGGGCCCCTCTGTCCTCTTGGCTTTCATCTAAGGACTGAAAGGGGTTTTGCCGTGAGAGGCTGAGACATGAGAGGAGCCGGGACACATGTCAGGGGAACTCTGGTGTGGGGTTGGGACGATATGTTGTAGCTGGTGGGGACACAAGGTGCAACCACGGGCAGGAGTTGACCAGACCAGGCAGATGGTATGGGGCACAGCAGCCTTGGGAAGGGGCAAGACCAGACTCCAGGCCCGGGAGGGATTGAGTTTAGAGCTGGGGCCCACACTGAGTGTTTGGAGATTAGTCTACATGTTGTCTGCAGATATATTAGGCTGACAATTTGTGTTTAAACATTTTTTTAATGAGTCACCAAACTCTAAATACCAAGAGGCTCTTTTTGCTCATAAATTCCAATTTCTCACTGCTCTTGAGAAGTCAAAAACTCTAGCTGTGCTGGGCCTATGGCCTGCTGCAGCAATGATGGGCAGAAACTAAGCAGTGGGCACCCCCTTCACACACACACACACACACACACACACACACACACACACACACACACACACACACACACACACACACTGTGGGGCCCACCAGGATGCCTACTTCTGTCTTCCATGCTCATTGCTTCTACCTTGGCATGGCCTCCTCCTCTCCTCCTATCACTGCCCCCACCCCATCCCCTGCCTGTCCTGGGCCTTCCCCTGCTAGACATCCTTCTATGGCTCCCCATGACCTGGAGGAGAAAGCTCATGTTCCCCAGGTCTGATTCAGAGGCCTGAATCAGTGGCTGTGCTCACCCCTTCACCTCCTTTCCCTTGGATCCTTTCATGCTCCACAGCCTAACCTTAGCGACATGTTTGCTATTCCTTTCCTGCCCCCAGGGCCTTTGATCACACTCTGCTTTCTAGCAGGAGCGCCTGGACCAGGTAGACACACAAAGAGACTCTATCAACCAGGATTTTTCATTTCTTTGGCCACAACAATTGGTTTTGTGGTAGGCACTTGGTCTGACCCCTGCTGGTAAGAATTGGATCTGGGACTTTTGCTGCAACTCTGGAAAAGGAGCCCTAGAGATGGCAAAGCTGGTGAGATGTCTAAGCTGGTGAGATGTCAGGTTGGAGCTGTTGGTGGTCATTTTGCCACTATGAGGACAGAGAGACTGCCGAAGAATGAAGCCCAGAGAATAGCAGAGATGGGAAGAGGAGAAAATCCAGGCTGGCTTCTTTGGAGAACCCAAATGGGACCCACCTGAATTCCCCATCTCCCTGCAGAACTTGCTCTTCCTATACCCTCATCAAGGACGACCCAGCCAGGTCTGAAAACTGCATTGATTTTTTTTTTCAGTTACATAAACCACTCAATAGCCCCACTCTTCTCTAGGAACCAAAGGAGTCCTGGCTAACTCATCCTCCACTCCTCACTTTTCCTTTGCCCACCCTGTACCCTGCCTCTGTCCCATGGATCCCAGCACAGCAATTGGCACAGAGAAGATGCAGAGAAATGTCCCTGGATGGATTTTTCCCAGAAATAATTTGTATCTACCCTTAACCCTGATTGGTATGCTCCAGGACCCATTTGAAAATCTCAGAACATGTGACCTTAAGAGCTCTGTTTGGAGGTAGATGGGGGCGGGGGGGTGGGGTGGCAAAGGGAAAGCCAAGAGCAGGCTTGACTGGCTTATAGCCCCCAGGCTTTTTTGTTCAAGGCTGGTTCCACCACTCTGTCATCTCTTCTAGAAAGCCTTCCCAGGCTCCCCTTACCAAGCCGCATTCACAGGGTCCAGTGGGACCCTCCCATGTGCCACAGCCAGACCTCTGTCCTCTCCAAACCAGAGCCCTCCAGGCAGGAGCATAGCCCTGTACACTCCTTGTTTGGGCCTGCTAGGTCATGGATGATAGCCCATGTACTCAGTTACAGAGGGCTCACCACCTCCTAGGAGACAGTTCTAACTGCAAATTAATCATTTTTTTAAAAGATTTTATTTATTCATTTGACACAGAGAAAGAGATTACAAGTAGGCAGAGAGGCAGGCAGAGAGAGAGGAGAGAGGAGGAAGCAGGCTCCCTGCTGAGCAGAGAGCCCGATGTGGGCCTCGATCCCAGGACCCTGGGATCATGACCTGAGCCGAAGGCAGCGGCTTTAACCCACTGAGCCACCCAGGCGCCCGCAAATTAATCATTTTTATTTGAGACGAAAAGAGTGAGATCTTAGCTCAGCCCACCAGGGCGTCAGGCCCACTTGCTCCCTCTATTTGCCATGGACTTCCCAGAAGAGTGTGACTGATAGAGAACACAGCCTCAGTTTGCCTTCTTGGTACCTGCTTGGGTTCTCAGTATCTCAGCCTCTCTGCCTCTGTTTTAGTAATTCACCATCTCTCAGTCTCGGGACCTCTCTCTTCATCCGAGTGGTTGTGCACCAGTGTCTGTCCCTCTGTCTGGTTCTGTCTTTGTGTCCGTCCACCCTCCATCTTGTTTGTGCCTCTGTCTCTGGAATACAGGAGTCTGGCTTTTCTCCCATGCTCCCCTTTGTACTCTGCAGCACCCATAGGACCAGACATTCAGGCAGACAGGGGCCTTGGGAAGGGGGCTAATTAAAGAAATGCGTCCCTCCTCTGAAACGAGCCTGTGTACAACATCCTTAAAGGGTTCCCCTGACCCTTGCTCCATGGAACAGTTGGGAAACTAAAACTTGAGATAGTGAGACCAAGTCCAGGCCGGTATCTGTCTGCAGCTAAGCAGTCAGCAAAGCAGTGAGCAGTGGCTAGGCGAGGGTACTGGGGACAGCAGGAGTTGCAGTTGGAACAGGAAGTCTGGGCTTGAGGGTGAGGTTGTGAGGGGTGAGTGTTGTGAGGGGACCCTGCCTTCCGCTCTCTGCTGTATGACCTGGGCAAGTCAGTGCCTCTCTCTGAGGACGTTTCCTTTCCAGGATATCAAGGCCAACTTTGGAGCCATGCAGCTAGATTCAAATCTGGTTCAGGCTCTTTCTGGTTGTGAGATCCAGACTAAATCACTCAGTGTCTCTGAGTCTCACCAACACTGAGAAGGCCACATCCATGTGGAAACTGAGTGGACTGCCCTTGGGAGGAGGAAAGCAAGGAGGGAGGTAGGTGTTACTGGAGGTATGTGTTCAGGACTGGATGTTGGCTTGAGGTATATGGTACAGCAGGGAGTGGGGTCGGGGAACTGTCGCTTTCCCTCTGACAGCCTGTGATCAATACACCAGAGGGCCCTGGCACTGCTGCCGCTGCTGACCTTAAAGCAGAAATAAGGAGCTATAGAGGCCACAGTGAGGACAACATTCTCCCAGCCTCTTCTGTTGAAGGATGGGCTAGGCCTGGGCAGGCAATCTCTCTTTTCCCTGGAGGGTCAGGAGTGCAGCTAATGCTGAGATTTTAGGCCCATCCTCTGCCTGGTATCAGTGTCCCATTACAACGTCCTCAGAGCCCTTGTGAGGTGGGAAAGGAGGAGGCAGTGCTGAGGCCTGGGGGTCAAGAGGCCTCAGTTCTAGCTGGGACTTGCTATGTGACCTGGAAGTCCCACTACTCCTTTCTGGTTCAGTTCTCCTCACAAGCTCAAATGACATTGCGGGTGTCAAACTGGCCTGTGAACCAGTCTGTGAACCAGGAGGGAAGCAGAGGCCAGAAGGTGGCACAGGGCTGGGTCCTGACTTTGACTCCACCTGACCATCTCTGAGGCCTTGGGGGCCAGATGGGGTAGAGGGGAGGCTGTTTTGGATATAAAAGGCCCTGGAGGTACCAGAGAGATATGGTCACGGTCTGGCCTCCTAGTCAGCCCTCCCTGGGTTCTAGCCCCACAGCAAAAATGGGGACACGGAGAGGAGAGGGGCAGGGCCCTCAGAATCACAGCACAGTGATTCCCCTGGGCACCCCCAAATTCCCTCAGCAGGAGCTGAAACTCCAGCGAAGGCCCTGGGGCCTCCAAGAACTCTCTGCTGTATAAGCCTGAGTAGACATGATGCCCCCCCCACATCCCTGGTGCCCAGCCACCTCAGCTACATGACATGCATGTGTGGGTATCTGCCATAGGGACACACCCAACAGACACCCCCAGTAGGCACATGCCCAGACACAGAACACGCGCACCCTCACAGAGCTCCAGGTACGACATACGCGCATGCACACAACACCACGCGCAAGTGTGCTCATGGAAGCACATGTATGTGTAAGCCACAGCTGGGGCTGTCCTGGCTCCCAGGACGGCAAGACCGCAGGGGAATACCACCTTACTTCTGCTTCGGCACTCCTGGGACAGCGGGACAGGTCTCAAGATGCCTAGAAAGGAGCAGTCATCCCCGGAACCTGAAGTGACCTCCAATCTCTGCCTGACAGGCCACCATTAAGGTACCAGGTGTTCTGAATTTGAAAGTTTCTTTGCTCTGGGGCTTTTGAGTATCTCAGGATGCCTCTAGTTTAGGCAGGGGAGGTGGGAACAGGCCTGTCCTATAAAATGGGGCGTGGCTTGTAAAATGGGGTGTGGCCCCTGTCTCTTAGTAGTGGCCTGGCTTGGTGGGGAGGTCAGAGGTAGAAGGACTCAGGCTGTGGTTTGCTGGGGCCCTGGCCTCCGGCACCACTCACCACTTGAGAGACCGTTAACAGTGAGTCAGTTCCTTAGGACCCAACGGCTTTGCCTCTTGTTCACCAGATGACCCGGGGCAGGACTTCCCCTCTGTGCCGAGATGTCCCCATCTTGACAGTGAGTTAGCAGGCTTCCATTCCTTCTGAGTAGCACTACAGTTTGTTAGGGAGGATGACAACCAATGGAGAGAAAGAGGGGCTCCTTGGGGTCATGGGGGCATCCCAGAGCCTGGAGGAGAGGCCCAGGTTGGAAGCTGGTACAAGAGGGTGCCAGGTAGGGGGCCCAGACTCACCCAATGACGTAGACCAGAACCACAAGCTGGATCAGGCGGAAGACGACGCCCACCTTCTTGTTGCGCACGAGTACCATTCGGGGAGTGTCATACTCAAAGAAGAAAGCAGCCAGTTCATCCTGGAGCCGCTGTGCCATGGTGGGCCAAGCTGGGGCCTGAGAACTGAGTCCCTTGCACAGCCTTTGCTCTTGAGGTGAGCCAGGTGTCAATGCCCACGTCTACAGTGGAGCTTCTAGGGGCTTTCTGGCCCCTTAGGAAGGGTAGGGCAGGGCAGGGCAGCTGGGGCCAGAGGTCAGGAGTCAGGGGTCAATTGAAGGCACTTGGGTTGAAAAATAGAGTCCTTGGGTGGTCAGAGCAGCTCTTGGACCGTGGCAGGCTATGGACTGTGGGCCAGCTGCGCCTGTGGACAAATAAATTCCCAAAGATAGATGGGGGCGGGGCTGGTGGGGCCACCCAGGCCCAGCCCCACAGCTCCTTCTAGCTCCGCCTGGGTCTGCTGAGCCTCCGGAAAGAGGAGCTGTTGGCAGGAAACCACGGGCCACCCGTCACAAGGCAAAGATAAAGCTGTCAGCCCCCCATGAACCTGGTGGAACATAACAGGGCCAGGGCTTGGGTGGAGTGGCCTCAGGCTGAAGCCTTCCCCAAACCAGGGACCCATCCTCCCTATTCTACCTGTGCCCCCAGGTGCGGAGCTCAGTCCCTAAGGGGTTTGTGGCCAGGAGAGCAAAAGAGGAAGCAGGGCCATTTCTGGAAGTGTCAGCTGTCTGATAGTTCCAGAGCCTGCAGCTAGACCCCCACCTCTGCCCTTATAGCCCAGCTTCCATCCACCTGTCCCTCTGAGTCCAAGCCTGGCCTGTGCCCAGTCAACCTTCGCATTGGGCTGGCATCTCTATAGCTCATCTCTCCTCTCCCATCATTTGTTCTGTCCCAGCCACCTCCCAAAAACAAGCAGAGGGAGGCAAGTGCCCAGAAGATTCAAGGGCCACATCCATCACATATTGCCACTGGGCTCCTGAGACAAAGGTGGGAAAGCCTGACATCAGACAGCCTCAGTTAATATCCTTGGCTTGCTACTAGCTGCCTGTGAGGGCTTGGGTAACTTGCCTCACCAGTCTGAGCTTGCATCCTCAATTGTAAAATGGGGATGATAATGGGATTTCCCTCATAGATAGAGGCCCCCTAGGGGATGGTCCCAACAACACTGAGGACAAAAACCTGAGGCTACTATTGATGTTAAGGTACAGACCCTCTGGAGCCCCTGTCTTCAACCACAGCCCAGGGCATGAATGCAAGGGCCCCAAGGGACTGGGGGTGGGACAGAGGTCTCATGTTTGCTTTTGGAGCCCTAGAGCTGGAGGCCTCCCCTGACCCAATGCCTTATTTTGAGATGAAGAAATGAACTCAGAGAGGAGAAATGAATTGCCCAAACTCACCCTGGGCCATACTGGAGGCCTCAGCTTGAAGCAGGAAGGTCTCCCTGGCTGGCCCTCAACCCAGGCCAGGTGTCCCTGGGGCTTCCTCTGGAGGTGGGAGATGGAGGCTGGGTGTCCCCCAGGGGTGTGGGGAACTCCCCTGCAGTCCAAGGTGCCTCACTCTGGAGGCTGATAGGAATCTTCTTCCTGCAGACCTTTAGCTGGGAAATTGCTCTAGCCACGGAGCCAGGCTTCAGGGCTGGAAATCCCAGCTGCCTGTCTGAGTAGAGCTAGCTGCTTTTCGGGCAGCAAGGGCCCCCACAGAGGGCAAGCCCATGGCCCCTTCCAGCACCCTAGGCCAATCTCCCCTCTCAACCAGATCAGCTTCTCCAATCTCAGGCCCAACTGTCTGTCCAACACACAGACAGGGTAGAACCATGTCTTGGGTTTTCTAAGGAAAAAATCCAGAGATGCTAGGAGCCAGACCTGTGGGTGTCATGTCCCCTTGGCCTGGTCTTGATTCCAGACAAAATGGCCTATTCCCTTTCCAGGTGATCCTGCGGCTCTTGGAATGGCAGGTCCCAGGTCGTGAATTGCTTGCAATCAAGCATGGGGGTGGATGCTGATGCTGTACAGGAGCCATCTTTGTGTCCCCCTGCACCCGTGATTCCTGGACATTTGGGAGGGTAGCAGGCACTAGGTGAAGTGGGCAGAAGGGAGGAAGGAGAGGGAAGGAAGACAGGTAGTCCTTCTCCAATCTGCACCTGCCCTTTCCTATCAGCACCATGATCTCCTCCACCTCCTCCTTCACTCCTTCTCCCCACTTCCGAGGAGCCAGGCTTCTGACAGATGGACTACTGGACAGATGGCTTCCTTTCCCTGGCTAAATTTAGCAGCCCATGGAGCGTAGAGCGGGCCTATGCCCATCCTGATGGCCAGCCCAGGTCCTCAAGTGGTTCTGCACAAGGCTCTGATGGGTCTCCTTAGCTACTCAGACACCCTTGCTTGGAGCACACACCTGTGCTCCTGTTAGAGCCTCAGTTCTGACCCTGACAGTTAGAAAACAGACTGTCATGGGAGACTATCTCATTTGGGGTTGTCATATCCAAAGCATGCCCCAAATAAAAAGAAATAAAAGCAATTACATTTATCTTCCCAATTATAAATCTCTTTTTTTGCTAATAACTTTGCCAGACTACAACAGGCAGCTGCTGGGACTAATGCCTCTTTCACCAGTTCTAAAATACACCTTTCCATCCAGGCCTATGATTTCCCGCTTTGCCCCAACTGCAGCATCCCCAGGAAGAGATATCTGTGATTTTTATAGGCAGTGTCGGGGGGCGGTGTGCAGAGATGGGCAGGGCAGGGGTCAGAGTTTACAGGGGACACAGTACTTTCACACTCAGCAGTTTGATTTTTTAAAAACAGCCCCATGAGGTAGGTACTGGAACCCTCACTTTACAAGTAGGGAAACTGAGGCTCTAGAAATTGAGTGCTTTGCCCAAATAACTCTCATGTCTGCTAGTGGCTAGAAAGGAGGCTCCCCAAAGTCTGAGAGCTTGGCCCCGAGCCCACCCCAAGACTCCAGCTCTTGAGAGCTGCCAGACCTGCCTTATAAGCCCAAAGGCCGAGTGGCCAGCTCCGGTAGTGGGCCAGACCTTGTAGGGAGACAAGGCAGTGCTGCCAAGCCCTCAGCCCCAGGACAGCCTCCTCTGCCTGGCTAAATTTAGCATTTCTATGACGTGTGGAGGGGGCCTGTGTCCACACTGGAGGCCAGCACAGGCCCTCAAGGGGGTTGACAGAGACTCCAATGGGCCTCCTTAGCCATTCAGAATCCCAAAGTTGCAGGGATGACACCTCTGCTTGCAGAGTTCAGTCCAATCCCCCATGCTGGGCCTGTCTGTGTCCCAGGGCTCACTCAGTACCACTCAGCCCCTTAGATGCCGGCTAGAGCAGGGCCCTGGGCCAGCCTAACAGAGATTGTCAAAGGGAGGTTGTGGGGACAGGGATCTATGAGGAAGCCGCAGCAGGGATCCTCATGGTTGGTTTCTCCTCTTTCCCAGACCTTGCACTGCTCCTCTGGCTTTTCTAATCCCCCTCCCCCAACTACGAGCTCCTTCACCCCAGCATCCAAGCCATCACAACCCTCTGGTTCTCCTCCATCTTTTTGGGACTTTTCCTCTTGATCCCCATCTTCTTCCTGCCCCTGGGATGTGGGGACTCCTTGGGGCTGACCTAGCTCCCTGCCTGTCAAACACTGAGCACCCCGTGGGAGGCTTGTCTCCTTGCCTCCTGAGGCTGTTGAAACCTCTATCCACATGGCAGCCACATGCCCATACCCCTCCTCTGGCTCCTACCTCTTTTTTTTCTTCTAAATCAAGCTGTATTGAGGTATAATTGACATACAGTAATAAGTACCTACTGTAGGCACACAGTGTAATGAGTTTTGACAAATGCTCGTAACTCCCCCCCCAACCATCATCATCTGTCACCCTAAAGTGTTCCCACCTGCTCTTCCGCTGTCAATCCCCCCTACCCCATCCCCAGACAATCACTGGTCTGTTTTGTCACTGGAGATTTGTTTTGCCTTTCCTAGAACTTCATGGAGGTGGAATTGCACAGTACGAGCTTCTTTTACTCAGCACAAGGGGTTAAACTTCATCCATACTGTGGCATATATGAGTAGTCTGCTCCTTTTGATTGCTGAGGAGTATTCTGTTATATGGATGTACCACAGCTTGTTGTCCTTCCCCTGTTGGTGGTTATTTGGGTTGTTTCCAGTTTGGGGCTGTGATGAGTAAAACTGCCATGGACAGTTGGGTTCAGTTCTTTGTGTGGGCATTGGGTCTTCGTCTCCTGATTTTGCCATTCCATTCTTCCCAGTGAGGCCCCAACAGAGTCTCTCCTACTCCCCTGTGGGGTACAGTGTGGGGAGCATGGGGAGCACAACATGGGCCAATGGAGGGGGCAGGGCGAGGCCTTGGGCATTTTGGCAGCTGCCATCCCTGAGCCAGTGAGAAGTGTGCCAGGGCTTGCCCTGGAATTCCCTCTTGGGTGAGTGGTTGTGAGGTAGGAAACCTCTGTTTACCTTGGCTGCTCCATCTTGACCTGTCGGGCTCCATGCTGTGGGCTGGCAGGGCTGGATTGTACAGGCCTGGCCATGAGCTCCAGCAGCTGTTGGGAGTACTGAAGCTGGCCTGTCTCCTAGGTAAGCCCTCCAAGCCCATCTTAGCTCCATGTTCTGTCTATCATGAAGAAGCCAGCTAGACAGTCAGGTTTTCAGAGAGCTTTGGGGTCTTCATCTGTAAACGGGGCCCTAACCCCCTCCTGGCCTGTCTCAAGGAAGTGGTTGGGCGCCCAGGGAGGTGAGGCATGTGGAATGGTTTTGGGATCTGCGAGGCCTAACTGATGGACCATGCAGAAGGAAGACTTCTGGCCATCCTTGGCTCCCGCTGTGAACAATGCACCAAATGTTGCCCTTCCCCGAAATAAAACCTGGGAGCTCCTGTGGGTGGGTTTTGTCTCTTCCGGTCATGGCTGGCACCTATGCAGCTGCACAGAACCCTGTGCCCAGAAAGGCCCTGCATTTCATTTTCATACTCTGCTGTCACTGCTGGGAAACTCTTAATTTCTAGACAAGAGGCTCCACATTCTCATTTTCTACTGAGCCCCACAAATCACATAGGCAGTCCTACTCTGGCTCTGTGAGCAGGGCCCGATTTCCTTACCTGGGGCAGCTGGGCAGAGGATTAGATATAGAAACTTCATGAGTGAATCTACCCTCCAACGGAAGGAAATGAGGGAGATGGGGACACACAGCTATTCCTGTCACAGAGCCCCTGCTCCCAGAGAGCAGGGCCACCTGGGTGAGTCAGGAGTTAGTATCAAGAAGCCTCTCCAATGTGAGCCTCTCAATGTGACAATGTGAGCTGAGGGAAGCCTTGGGGAGGTGCCCTTGAGCTGGGTTTAGAAGGGCAAGAAGTCGATGGCATCCTGGGACTCAAGGAGGGGAAGGAAACAGAGGGAGAAACTTCAGGGAGAGATGTAGGACCCAGGGAATGGTCAGAGCTGGAGGCCCCTGATATTTTGGCTCCAGGCCTAGCCCTGCCCCAGGCCAAGTCATGAGCCTCTCCCAGTCTGTTTCCTCAGTGACGACATTTGAATCTTAACGTGTGCAAAGGGCTTTGAACACATACACAAACTATGAAGCACTGTCTCTGTGAACAGTCTTTGGCCTTTGAGAGTGGGTCAGGAAAATCAGTGCCTGTCCTGGGTCTTGTCTCAGAGGAAGACGGTGATCCCTGGCTGGCAGTGTGGGAACCCAGTCTCCTGATATGAGTGGTTGTGGGTGGTGGGAGCCCAGGGAGACACCACATGGGTGGATGGTGGAACCACTCTCTAGGAAAACAGACAGTGACAGTCCTCTGTTGCCCCCAGGCACTCAACCTTTATTTCTCTACCAGATGGGTATAGGGCCCTGCCACCCTCCCCCACCTCAAGGTCTGCCTTCCCTCCAGCAAGAAAGAGGCAGAGAATTTCTGTGGGCTGGTGCCTGGGGAGCCCTGCCCAACTCTACCTCTCTTATGACCTCTCTGGAGACTTTTGAGAGAGGAGGGAAGGGAGGAGAAGTGGGATGAGAGACCACAATACCTGGAGCCCATTGCCTAGTTTTTGCCAAAGGGGCAAAAGCTGAGTTAAAAGAACATTTGTGTCCATCAAACATTTTTCCCATCATCTGACATGATCTGACACGCATTCCTCCACCAAGGAGGGAGAGAGAGGATATGCCCTTGGGTAACTAGCCATTCTTACTGACATCCTTTCAGCTCATGGGGAGGTGGGGTTGGGGGCAAAGAGTGAGGCCAAGAGTCTAGGGCACTCAGAACCACCCAGCCATGCAGACTGTGGGATGGTGCACACAGGGCTGGGCTGAAAGGGCACAGTGATCAGGTACCCAAGGATGTCTGGGGTCTTAGGCACCAGGAACATGAAGGGCAAATCTGGCCTTTGCTTGGCAGACTGGGCAGCACCGAGAGAGACTTGGCATGTCTCATTTGCTTAGGACAGGGAACTCTGAGTCTGGGGGTGCCCAGAGCAAGGCAGGCAAGCCAGCTGTCTCCTGGGAAGGGGATCCTTGCCCAGCCCCCTTCCCCTACTACCATGTCCCTCTCTCTGACCCTTCAACCCCCTGTACATATAAACAGTAAGAGGCTCAAGCCCTCATGAGCCCTCTGTTTGTGGAAACAGAGTGGAGGGGGGTTGTCTGCCCTTGCTGTGCACAGCTGGGCCCAGATGTTCCTCCCACTTCACTCCCTTACTGATCAGGCCCAGACCAGTCACTAAGCAAGATGTCAGAGCTGGCAAGAACTCTGGGAGTCCTCCATCAGTGTAGAAGCACCAGTTACCAAGTAAATGCCCAGCCTCCAAGCAAGGGAGGGAGGTGCCTGATCCAGAGTGTGCTTGTGGATTTGGGGTAGAGGGCTCTGCATGTCTGGATTGGCTGCCAGCTCTGGCTTCTGGGCAGTTCCCCCTAGGCTGCAGCTCCTGGGCTAGAGCTTCATAGGTGAACTTCCCAGGAGAGTCCCAGAAACATGAATTATAGAGCCCCCGTGTATGGAAGCGGGATGGAGACTCTTGGCAGGGCCCAGTGAGCAAGTAATGAGCGTGATGGCAGTGTGGAGAGAGCAGGGGTGAAGGCTTGGGCATCATCAGTCTGAGGTACACACTGGAGGCTCCACTGTTCCCGGCATTCACTTCTGGTCCTTTTCTTCTGGAAGAAAAACCCAAGAGTACACTGAGATGTATATGTGACAGTGCATATCCACACTGGTTCCTTCTAGCTCCTTCCATCCTCGTGTCTCCGGGGACAGCTGCGTTCTCCTACAGCATTCATCAGGGGATCCCTTGTTCCACTGTGTCTCCTGATGCAGCCCCACATAGCCAGCTGCTGCCCAGACACATTTCTCTCATGTCCCCTGGGCCTCCTCCACTCCACATATTCTATTAACAACCCCAGCCCAGCCCAGGGCATATTTTCCTCCCGATTTTCAGTTTGGGAAACGATACCCAGTAGGATGGGATCCAGAAACTGGTGGTATCAATTCTTCATTCATCCCAAACACTCAGGTCTACTGATTCCACCACCTAAATCTCTTGAGTTTGTCTCTTTCCCCTGATGCCCCCAGGCTTCAAGTCCTCCCAGCCCTGCCTTTAACCCCCTCTTACCTCACTGTCATTCTCCTGCCCCTGGCATCACACTACAAATCCAGGTTGTCATCCCCTTTGGTGGCTCTCCATTGCCTTCAGAATAAAGTGCAAGCCCACCTCGTATCCTGGATTTTCCCAGATCTCCACTCAGTTTCTCCAGGCCTCTTCTCCCCTCAGCCTGGCCCACGGGCCTCTGCCTGACAGCTGCTCAGCCACACCTGGGTACAGCCAAGAGATGGGGCAAGAGGACCCCCACCCCTGCACCCTCGCCTACCCCCTGGGGCTAACCGGGCATATGCAATTCTCCCCAGGACACATCCCTCATAAATCAGAGGGAAGCTACGAGCATCAAACCTCAGCAAAACTTCCCTAAAAGGCCACCAGGCTGGCTTGGGAATGTAACAGGGTCCCCTCTCTCACCCCCGCCCCATCCGGCTTTAGGAGGCCCAAGGGACTGCAGCCACACAGGGCAGAGCTGTTTGGCGTGCAGCAGGCGCACACCATTCCACCTCTCAGATGTGGCCACAGATGCCCAGCCTGAGTCTTCCCTGTGGGCCCCACAGTCACTCGCTAGAGCAGGGCACCACCCTTTTAAGCCAAGCCTCACCAGGACTATAGTCAACATCTCAGGTTCATGGTGGCGGCAGAGGTGTTGCCCAGAACCAGCTCAGCTTGGGCTGGACTCAGTGTCTCCCCTCAGACCAGGTCAATACAGCCCATCAGCCTCCCTGCCTTGCCCCTCCCATGTGTCCTCCATGTTACCCCATCCCTTCCACGCTTCCACCCTTCTGTGGCTCCCACTGCCATGAAGATAATGTCGATTCCTTAACCTGGCATTCAAGGCCCTTTCCACACTCTAGCCTTACTTCTCTATCCTGCACTCTGAGCTCCCAACCCCACTAGAGATGCATACCATGCTAGCCTAGCTCTTTCTCCACCAAGTTCCATCCTCCCCTTTCAAATCTCTGCTCAGACTTGCCTCTTCTAGAAATCACTTCCAACCCTGGCCCAGCAGGGATTGCTCCCTCCCCAGCCCTTCCAACCTACCCCATTCTGTTAGAGGCCTCCTTCCAAATCCTCCACTATCCAGCTGCCAGGACTGAACAGTGCCCAAGACACAGGCTTTTTCCCATTGGCTAAGAAATTTTCTAAGTTTTCTCAAGAAAATGTGCTGAACTCCTTGGCAGTTGTGGCTGCTAGGGAAGGCTCTCAAGGAAGACAGAGACGCTGCCTGAGCTGCCAACGAGGCTTGACTTCGCAGGTGAGTCAGTGTGATCAAGACTGGCCAGTGGATTTCATGGTTGACCACCCCTTCGCTTCAGCCAGAAATGGGGAGGCCCTGGGCTCCCGAGGATGGAGTTTTAGGTGATAGACCTATTTCACCTTCTTCAGCTCCCTAGGTGTATCCACAGTGGGTGGGTCAGAAAGAACCATACAGGGGACAAAATGCCTTGTCTTGCTCCCTGCTACCTCACCCATGTGCTCCTCAAGGTCTTGTTTTGGCTGAGCACCTACTTCCACTCTCAGGTAACCCCTCTGGGTGTGTTGCGTATGGTCAGACCTGTGGTGGGCCAGATTCTCCAGAGAGAGGAGGCCAACTTGCTTTGGCCTCTTTAATGAGAGAAAATGTTTGCAGCACCCAGGAGCACGGGCCAGCGTGGGAGATAGAGCCGACTGATTGCCCTGGCCCCTACGGAATGACAAGCACGTGATCTATTTATAGCCCCTCCCCAACTCAGGCTCCCTCCCCTGCAGCTGGGACACATTCCTGCCAGAGATGGCCCTCAAGGACCCAGCTGCTCCAGGGAAGGCCTTGGCCATTGCTGTGTCGAATCCAGACCCTCCGCAGCAGCCTGGCCTGGGGGCTGCTGCCTTGGCTCACACTCCCAGGAACAGGGAGCTTTTCTGCCCCTGCTTCTTCCCACTCAAAGAAGCTCTGACAGTGAGAAGATGCTGCCTCCCTCGCCCTCAGAAGGTTCAGAATCACCCACTGTCTGAGGCTCCTCCACCAGCAGAGGTCGGCCGATGGATGCTGTGGCCCAGCCCACTCCTCTATGCATTGCCCCCAACCCTGACTCTGCCTTTTTCCCTCCATTACTGGATTAAGGCAGACCCAGAGCTGTGAGCTCAGAAACAAGAACCCCCTCTTACACCCTCCTACGAGGTGACACCAAAGAGGCCAATCCAGTGTGGTCTGGGGTCCCGAAGGTGGTCAGTAGCTGCCCACTCCATGCCCACAAGACTGTCCTAAGAATGCCTGCCTTAAGACAGGGTGGGTTCGGAGGAGCCAGTGGCTGAGCCCCAAAAGAGGGTACAGTGGGCCTGGCCCTGTGGGGTTGGTGGTGAGTGAGGAGAAGGAGGCAGCAGGGTGCTGAGACATGCTCTTGGCCCCTATAGCATAAGACCCTGCAGATACCACAGGTCCTAGCCACCAGAGCAGAGCTCTTCTTGTCCTCCACTTGGTGATCCAAGAATACTTCTTTTCCTGGACAGACAGGGAGGCTGCAGCCCGGGAGCAGAGGCAGGCAGGGAGGGGGGCAAGGAAGCAGGCTGGAGGCAAGCAGGGCGGGGAGGGTCCGGAGCTTCCCACTCACCATCCATGTGGTTCCGGGACAGGTACTTGAGGGCTTCATCAAGCAGGATGACAGGCAGAGATATTTGGAGGACCACGACCCACTGGCGCCCGCTCAGTGGAGTCACCTGGAAAATAAGCTGGGGCAGGGGGAGGTGTGGTTAAAGGTGTGCCCGTACAATCTACCTGCTTCATACACCTGGGCGACAATGGACTCTTCGTGAACAAGTCCAAGATCCTCCTTGACGTCCCACCTCCAGATCTTTGTCTACCCTGGTTCCTCTACCAGAAGGTCTGCTCTCCCCTGCCCTCACCCAATCACCAAATCCTCCTGGTCCTGTCTGAGAAGTGGGAGGGATTCTGCACTAGCGAGGAACATAGTCTCCTCCTGCTCCGGCCTCCCCAGGAGATTCCCCACAGCGAGAGGTCTTCTCTCCACCTCTTCAGTTCCCCAAGTCTGAGGTTCCCCAAGGCACAAGCTGTCTGTACCAACCACCTTCAGGTCTCTCCACCCCTAGTCCTCCATGCGGTTTCTGTAGCAAAAGGGCCCAGAGAGGCCCAGTGACCAACCCAGGGCCAGGCTGTTGCAGGAGGGTTTGGACCCTGTCACAGAAGAGGACTGGGGCAGGGCGGAAACTCACAGGCAGGGGTGGCACCAGTAGGATGAGGAAGTGCAGGGCCATGGACATGGCCACAGCAGCCAGCAACCAAGGGTTCAGCCAGGGTGGCATCCGCAGCAGCGACTGGTTCTCTGAGACACTGCCAAGGGCACAGGGTGCTCACCGCAGGCCCGGATGTGAGCAGGACCTGCTGTGGGCACCCATGTACCCATGTGGAGGGGTGGGTGGTAGTCTGGGCTTCAGCATTTCCCTGATTGGGCCGACAGGCTGGAGCACTTCTGGGAGACCAGTGTAGCCAGGAGGGGTGGGTCACAGTTATTTGCTCAGCCCCCAGTGGCCTGTCCTAGGGCTTGGACGCCCTTTCTCTGTCCTTCAGACCCAATCTTGGCCCCTCTATTTATTCAGACCCTGACTGTGGCCCTCTTTTTTTCCCTAGATCTCAATTCTGGCCCCACTTACCCTCAAAACCCATTTTGGGACCCCTCTGACATTTAGGCCCTAATCCTGACCCCCTGATCCTCAGACCCCAATTCTGGGCCCTGATTGACCCTCAGCCCCCATACTTAGGCCTCACCCCCCATCTCTCAACCCCAGCTTCAGGCCCCTCTGCCCAGCCCACCTGTTGAGGGCATTGCACATTTCAATGGTCACCAGCACAGACAAGGCCATGGTTGTGGGAAAGCGTGACTCGAAGACTGTGCAGTCAATGTCAACGAAGAGTGGGTTGTCCTCGGAGCACTTCAGGAAGTTCCTCTGAGGGCACCAAGGTGGGGTGGGGTGGGGTGGGGTTGGGGAAAACAGTGATCAGGGGAAGGGCCAGTGTGTGGGAAGAGGGAAGCCTCATTCCACCTTCAGCCCACACCTGAGGACCTATCACAACCACTGGGCAAAGTGCTGCCATGCAGTGGGCCCAAGGAGGGGCGCCCACCCAGGATGGGGTCAGAGGGGCTACACGGTGCCAGGGAAAAAGGCAGGCCATTGGGGAACAGGGGTCTGGAGGGACAGAGGGAGAGCAGCTAGCATTAGGATGGGGAGGACAGAAGAGGGCCCTGGGATCAGAGGGAGGATGCGGGGGCTCTACCCTGAAGGTGCATGGGGCGCCCTGAATATCAGAGGTGCAGGAGTGGGGGTGGTGATTTACTGAGACCACGGAATAAGTAAATGCACATGAAAACCAATCAGCCAAATTGCTTGAATGGAATTCACCTTTGGTGGGTAGACAAAGGCTGCATGTACCCTAATCACTGCTATTAAATAAGATTCCATTCATATCTCCCTCCATTTCTGCCACTGAAATTGAGCTCTACCAGCCTTGCCTTTTGCTTACAACATGTTAATGAATTGCTAGGTGCGGGCTGACTACACAGCTTCTTCATAATTAAGAAGACGATCTCAGGGGTCTATAGGGGATGTGGCCATTGCCGCTGCTGTCCCAGGGGACAGTGTTCTTCCTGTTCATAGACTTCGCATACAGATTCTTCTGTGATAAGACGCTGAGCTGAGGACATGCGTGAGAACTTCTATCCTGTTCTCTTCCACAATACTGGGATGAGTGTGAATGTTCATAACAGTTAAACAGCTTCCTTCTTCCAATAACATAAATTTGTTCTTGGGACTATCATCTGAACACAGAGATCTTTTCAGCTAAAGGTATAAAAAGTGGATCCACGTGATGTAAAAATAACCCTTAAAGAGAAATCTATACAATGACAGGCTGTCTGAGCTCCTGTCCAGTAAATAGATCCCCGTTTTCCCCACACTCCATAAATACGGGAAAGGTAACTGTCAGCGAGAAGGGGCCGCTAGCACTTTCCTCTTCTCTCTCATGCAGGATGAAAAATTCTAAAAGACTATGGCTTGGTTAGATTTCTTATTTTAACAAAGAGATGGAGATTCTTAGCTCATTTAAATCAACAGTGGGAGCTTCTCCAAAAATCAGGCTCCAGTATTTGGGACAAGTGCATTTTTTTATTTGGCACTGATCACAGAGCAGAGAAAATGTCCTAAAATTTGATTCCACCCAGAGAACAAGAGGACCAAGGGCCACTTACTATTGTACCACTCCGGTCAGGCCCCACTTTCCCAGATCTTAATGGCCTACGTAGACATGTGCATACAAATGCAGTGTACACACCTCCCCCTCGAGCCCATACAAGCCTAGAGCCTTATGCATGTACAGAGCAAAAAAAAATACAAACAGGATCACGTCGAGATGTTTCAATAGAGAAACACCCTGCCCAATTCAGCCTTCTGGGTTTTACCAGTGTGCATCTGCAGCACGGGAGCATTATGCCCCAGGTCATGAGTCATAGTGTGGCCTCTTGAATTGTTTATTCGAAGGTACTCAGGGCTGGAATTTCTGTCTCATAGGTTCATTGTGAGCCTTGTGGGAGGGGGGGCTTGTTTTCTCTAGGTGACGCCACTGTTCTGCCTACTCCTTCCCTTTGCCTCCCTGGCTATTTCCTATTTACCTTATCCTGTAAGGCCTCATCTGTGTTTCATTAATTTAATACTTACAGAACTCTTACTATGTGCCAGATGTTGGTCTAAGCACTTTACAAGAATTGACTCAGTTCATCCTCCTGATAGCCTTATGAGGCTGAGGCAGGGACCGTTATGACCCATTTTATAGATAAGGAAACTAATAGAGAGGTTAAGTAGCCGGTCTAACGTTACACAGCGAGTGTGTGGCAGAACTAGGGCATGGACCCAGGTAGCCTGGGTCTGGGCTCCATGTTCTGTGTCCACTTTGCTGCTTTTGACAGTTTCCTTCAGGAACCAAGGGCGGTTCTAGGCAGCTCTGCTGAAATTCCAAAAACCGAAGCTGGAAGTTCTACCTTAGGTCTAATTGTTGACTACCTCCAAGTCCCGCAGCCACCTGTATTTTTTCAGCTGAAGCTTTTTACCTTAAAATGTGACTACCCACTTCCTTTTTCTTCCCAGGTCTTTGCAGAGCCTTGGTCTGCTTGGTGACTGGCATACAGTCAATGCTTAATAGCCATTTCTTGGCCAGATGGATAAATGAGAAATGGAATGACCTGAAGACAGCTGAGGAGGTGGCACCAACGGGACTGGGGACTAACGAGTTGTGGATGTGGGGTGTGTGTCTGGCATGGGTGACCAGGCCAGCAGTAGAACAGAGATGGGGATAAAGTAAAGGGATTATTTGGAGAAAGGTGATAGATTTTATTTTGGTAAGTGCAGTGGGCCTGTGGGATCCCTTTGGGATCCAAGGAGATATCCAGCTGGATATATGGGACTGGGCTCAGAAGAAAGACCAGGGTGGGGGTGGGTGGGGTGTCCTGGGAGATTTGAGATCTATAGATAAAGGAGGGTAATAGAGACAGTACTGGAAGAGGGCAGAGGCAGGATGGTCAGCACAACGTTGCTCTGCACCTCACTGCTCCCACAGGAGCTAAATGAGCAGAGGTGCCTAGGCTGGCCTGAGTTGGCTTTCTGCCAAGGGCTGGGGGGGCACCAGCCTTTGGGATAAGAGCGTGGGCCTATGTTCTGCACTGCTGCCAGGAAGGAGAGCCTACATGCTCGAGGACTAGTGGGTACCAGGAAAGTGTCCCTGAGCTGACTGTACCTAGATGTGAATACTGCAATAATGCCTGAAATCACAGAACCTTCCAGAGGACAGACAGTGATAGGGCAAAGGGTCAGGTCCTTCCTTTGAGTTCTTCTATCTACAAGAAGGTAACAAAGACAGGTACGCTCAGAGGAAGAAGATCTTAAATCCCTGCAGCTCTCAGATTTAAATGAAAATTTCATAATTGGCTTTGCTAGATTCGCTGCAAAGGTTCTTTGAGGTAAAGGAAATGTCCAGATAGGGGTACCTGGGTGGCGCAGTCAGTTAAGTGCCCAACTTGGTTTTGGCTCAAGTTGTGATTTCAGCATTGTGAGACTGAGCCCTTTATTGGGCTCTGTGCTCAGCATGGAGCCTGCTTGAATTCTCTCTCCCTTCCCCTCTGCCTCTCTACTCCATGTTTGTTCTCTCTCTCAAATAAATAAATCAATCTTCAAAAATAAAAAAAGGAAATGCCCAGAGGGACAGACTGACATATAGCAGCTGAGGGGTCTCCTTTCTTGCTTCTAGAGCTATGCTGAGCTGAATCCCCTGTTGTGGGCACCTATTAGCCAGGTGACTTTAAGAGGTTGGTGGATCCCTTTCCCTAGAAACATGTTATGGAGGTGGAGGGGGAGCCTGGCAGATTCCTTCCCTCCACTCTCAATACCCGTACTTTGGCCCTCTGCCCGAAGTTCTACCTTTTAGGGATTCATAACTCTGAACCGTCAATTTTTGGGGGGTTCCCTGATAAAGGTAAGATACTTCTGCACAGTTATGCCCCATGCTAGCCCCCTAACCAAATGATTGGAAGGAGTAACCACTTCTCTGGCTCAGGAGCTGGGCTGCTATCTCTAGGTTTCCAGTGGCTTCTGAGCTTGGCTCCTTAGAAGGTGGATGTCTATGTATGTGTGTGGAGGTAGGGAGGGACAGCCATGGCCAAGCATGGGGTTCCAGATCCCTTTCCCCTGGAACTCCAACAACTACTTGGACTGTGAGTTCTACCTCAAAAATAATCCCAACTGGGTCCCTTGCTTACCAGTTGGTAGAAGGTGACGCGAGGTCCCTCGGCATCATAAAGGAACCACCAGGTGGCGGCAGCTACCGTGGCCAGGCCCACGTACACTGCAAGGAGGACAGGAGCAAACTGGCTATAGTGGCTAGCTGTGGTTTTCTGGCATCCATTTCCCCTTCCTAATAATCCCCTGAATTTCTACCAGGGAACCACCCTCTCCCTCTCTGAGCCATGTAGTTTGCAAGCCCGTGTCCTTAGTAACAACAGTGGGCCAACAACAGTTGGCAATCAGCATCTGCCACACCCCTGGCCATGGTGATTAGCTAGGAGAGAAACAGGTGACCCAACCTCAGCCGAGAACAGGCTGGAGATTTTACTTTTACTCAGTAACTTTTACTGTGTTACTGAGTGATAGCCCTCTTCCGTTGAATTTGGGGTTATAATGGAATAAACACGAGGGCTACAGCTGCAGCAACCATCCTTCCCCTCCAAGGGACACCTGCCTGAGAATGGAGCTGAGGCAGAGTCAAAATATGTCAGTGATACTGAGGCCTGGATCCAGCCATACCTGAGGCATGTGCTAGTCTTTCCCATTAGATGAGCCCACCGTTTCTTTTGCCATAAGCCAGGATCAGTCATACTGTCTGTAGTTTGCAAGCCTAAGTGATAGAAGCTCTCAAGAAGCTCCTGAAACCCCAGTGAGGGCCCCACTCACCTCCAATAGCCAGATATCGAAAAAAGAGCCAGCCACTGATGAGGGCCTCACGAGGGTTCCTTGGCAGCTTCTCCATGATGTCCAGGTCTGGTGGGTTGAAGCCCAGAGCTGTGGCAGGTAGACCATCTGTCACCAGGTTCACCCAGAGCAGCTGCACAGGGATCAGAGCTTCCGGGAGGCCCAGAATTGCCGTGAGGAAGATGCTGGAACCAGAGTCATAGGCTCTAGTTCCCGCAACTGGAGGGTCCAGCTCCTACTCATACCCCAGGCTGGGAAGCTCACCTACTGTCTCCACAGGAGCCCCATCTCACTTTGCTTGTTCTGATGTGTGTGCATGGCCCTGCCTCATGCTAGGTCACTCCTGTCCCCAGTCTCAGCTCTGGGGCCCAGACAAATCTGCTCTTTAGGCCTCTCCTCTTTAGGCCGTAACTCCTCTAGGACATGTACTCATGTGAACAATGCATGCCTGAGTACATACCCAATTGTTTTGCTTTGTTTTTTTCCAGACAGGAGCAAAACTTAGCAGAGGCCACATAATCACACAAACCCAAGCACCTAGATGCTTGTCCAGACATGCAGATATGGCAGAATTCACATGTATCCAGGCGAACATGCGCTCGACCATTCCCCACAGGCATCTCTCACATGTGAACCCAAGAGTGTACAAATTATCTACTGGCACAAATTCTCTGTGCTTATACTTATGCCCAAAGATGCACAAGAGCACACGTGCCCGTGTGTACACACACGTTTCACTTAGGTACACATACCGTGCTCACACTCAGCTGTGTGCACACATTCACATACACATGTAAACACATTACCGCCCCAAAGTGGGACTAGTCCTCACATCTTGCCAACTCTAAATGTAGGAGTTATGGCTAGAGGGATGATAGGGGACTTTTTAGGCACCTCCTTGGGGGCTGGGGTACATACACCAAGGCCTCTGGAGGAATGATGAAGGGCTCCTGCCCCTGCCTCCTTGAGGTGAGACCCTAGAAGTCCCCAGCCAGGGCAGGACATGTGTCCCTCCATCCGTATAGCCCCATCCCGGGTCCAGAGGGCTGGGAAGAGGAAATACAGGGCCTCACCAGACAACCTCGCCTACATTGGAGGAGATGAGGTAGCGGATGAATTGCTTCATGTTGTTGTAGATGGCCCGGCCCTCCTCCACTGCAGCCACGATGGAGGCAAAGTTGTCATCTGACAGCACCATCTCGGCTGCTGACTTGGCCACAGCTGTGCCAGAGCCCATGGCAATGCCAATCTCTGCTTTCTTCAGAGCCGGGGCATCATTCACCCCGTCTCCAGTCTGGGGGCCAAGTTAGGTAGGATCATGCCTAAGAAACTTCACTTCTCCTTCCTTGACTCCCCTCAACTAAGCCTATCCTCAAGCCCAGGGGACATCCCCAAGGAAGCAGACAGCTGAATAGTATAAATCATGAGATTGAAAATAGACTTAGATGGGACAAATAATAAATAAAAATAAATAAGTTTTTTTAAAAAAGGAAAATAGACTTAGAGATTGGGGTGGGAATGTGGATTAAGGGAAGGAAAGGGTTGCAGACCAGGATAATTTTGAAGAAAAGATCAATTTGAATGTCCTCATCTTCTTGGTGAGGTGAACTTGGGAGAAAGGGTGGATCACCGATGATGGTGGAGATGAAAATCAGGTTGGATGTGGTATAGAAGATGAAATTGAGGTTAGGGGAAAAATTAAAGTCAGGGATGAGGTCAGGGTTGTGGCCCATGTAAAGGACCAGGAAGGTGTTATAGCTAAGGTAAATGTTGGAGCCAAGGTGAAGGTCAGGGTCAACACTGGACTCAGGTTCAAAATTAAAAATTAGACTAACATAAAGGTCAAGTGAAAGTCAGAGGCCAAATCCAGGTTATGGTCCACATCAGGAGTGATGTCACAGTCAAGGTCGGAGATGCAGTCAAGGTCAAGATTAGAGGCCATATAAAGTTGAAGTCCACATAAAGTATTGGGTCAGGGGTCAAGGTCAATTTCAAGGATCAGGTCAGGGTGCAGGTCAAGACTACAGCCCGGGCGCCTGGGTGGCTCAGTGGGTTAAAGCCACTGCCTTCGGCTCAGGTCATGATCCCAGGGTCCTGGGATCAAGGCCCGCATCGGGCTCTCTGCTCAGCAGGGAGCCTGCTTCCTCCTCTCTCCTCTCTCTCTGCCTGCCTCTCTGCCTACTTGTAATCTCTCTCTCTGTGTCAAATGAATAAATAAAATCTTTAAAAAAAAAAAAAAAAGACTACAGCCCATAACAGGGTTGAACTCAAAGTAAAAATCAGATTAAGATGGTCAAGTTCAAGGTCAGGAACCAAGTCAACATGAAGGTCAAAAATAAAATCAAGAACCAGGTTACACCTGTAGTCAAGATTGGTGACCAGCTCAGTATCAAGGTCAAGACTCAGTCACAGGTTAGCTTTAAAGTCAAGGTAAAGGCCTGGGGATGAGGGTCTACAGAGGCTAGGTCACAAATGAGACTGGGGCCAAGAATCAGATCAGTGTTGAGAATAGGTCTGTAATCAAGAATGAGACAAAATAAAAACTAGGCCCAAACAAAAGGTCCATCCAAAGATGAATGGATAAATAAACCGTGGTTATATTTACATGGTGGAATGCTACTCAATATAAAAAAGCAGGCATCTACTGATACCCAAACAACATGGATAAATTTCAAAAGAAAGAACCATACACAAGAGTACATACTGTATGATCCCATTCATATGAAAATCTAGGACAGGCAATCTATGGTGGAAAAATGACCTGTTGTGAGAGGGGGGCCTGATGGGTAAGGTACATGAGGGAACTTTATGGATCCATAGTAATGTTCCTTATCTTATCAAGGATTTGGATGACATGCAAAGGTGTGTCTGCATTTATCAAAACACATCAAATGAATGATATGCTCAAGATAGTGCATCTCATTGCATGTAAGTTTTGCCTCAAAAAGGAAAAAAAAATAGAACGATAAAGAAATGCTGCTCTCTAGAGTATGCATTCTAAATTATGTGAGGGTGATGTGTACTGACATCTCCAACTTACTTTGAAATTTATTTAAGAATATATGGATTAAGGATGGATAGATAGGTTTGTGCAAAGCAAATAGAATGTTACTTGTAGAGTCTAGATCATAGATATTACAGGTGTTTTCTATAAAACTATTTTCATTTCTTTTTGTGTTTGAGATTTTTTGTAATAAAATGTTGGAAAAAATAAGAATGAAGCAGAGGCAGAGGTTGTATGGGTCGCTCTTTCTCAGCCCCACGGCCAGTATTTCCCCCACTCCTCCCCACCTCCACTAGGCTCCCATCTTGTGGCCTCACCATGGCAGTGATCTCGTTAAAGGACTGTAGGTTCTCTACGATCCGGGACTTGTGTGCAGGTTCCACACGGGCAAAACAGCATGCTGTGCGGCAGGCATGGCGCTGCTGCTCAGGGTTGAGGTCATCGAACTCTCGACCTGTGTAGGCCTTCCCTACCACGTCCTCTGTATCCTTGAAGATGCCAAGCCGGCGGCAGATGGCCACAGCCGTGCCTTTGTTGTCCCCTGTGATCATTACCACACGGATGCCGGCTTGGTGGCAGCGTGCGATGCAAGCAGCCACCTCAGGCCTTGGGGGGTCCAGCATGCCCACGCAGCCCACAAAAGTCAGGTCCGTCTGTAGGGAGGGGGCAGATGCAAGTGGGGCCTGGGCCCAAGCTCAACCTCCTACCTGCCCAGCCTTTGCAGGGAGACACACAGTTCCCAGCCCCGGGGCTCTGCCCTGGTACCCACCTCGTACTGCACAAACTTGCTGCAGTCATCCAGCTGCATATCCTCCTTCTTTGGGGGTACATCCCGAGTCGCCAGCGCTAGGCAGCGCAACGTGTCTGAGCCTGAGCCCCAGTCTCGAATCTTGGCCAGGATCTGCTCCCTGGAGGTGGCATTCAGGGGTACCGTGTGGCTTCCCACTCGGACTGAGCTGCAGCGCTCGATCACACTCTCAGGAGCCCCCTATATCATGCGGGAGGGGAGAGGCAACTCTATCAGTCAGGACCCCTCCCTTCCCCTCTCGCCCAACCGAGGAAGTTGAGGCCCAGAAATGGGAAAAGGCCATCCAAGGGGACACAAAGCGAAGTATGGACCAGATTCCTTTCTTTGAAAGTTCAGAGTGAGAACCAAGGGACCTCACTGAGAGAAAACCCAGAAGGAATGGGGGGTTGTGGCTGCCCATTGGATGGCACTCTCCCCCTACCAACTCAAGGCTGAGAAGGTCTGCTGCAGCATTTAGGGAGGTGGGGATAGGACTGGCAGCCCTCCTACAGGCCCTGCCACCCTGCCGATCTGGTACGGCTGGGGTCCCAATTCCAGGGATCATAAGGGGCTCAGCAATGGGAGGCGGGCTGAGCCCTGCCTGGGGACCAGAAATAGAGCCATGCTGAGGGTGTGGCTCTGGGAAGGTGTTCTTGGGGGTAACAGGTTCCTCAGTAGCCTTGGAGTCTCACCTTGGGTCTTGCCCCTATTTTCACCTTGGGACTAACTTCTGAACCCTCCATCAATGCCTTCTCCCTCTCCCCAAAGGGCATTCCAAATGCTAAGTTTTCAAAGTGGCCTGAGAGCCCAATACAGAAGACTTCTCATTTCAGAAGGGGTTAAAACCTCCATTTCAGTGTGAAGTTAGGGCTGTCATTCCTACTTCAGGTTGAAAAGCAGTGAAAGGCAGTGCCATGGGCAGAAGTCTAGATGAGAGACTTCCCTCCCTAGGACTCAGTTTCCAGAACAGGAAGCACCAAAGATGGGCACCAACCGCCTCAACACCCCTATCAGAGGTAAAAGACTTCTGAGGCCTTTCGGCTTGACCTCATCATTCAGATGGGGAAACTGAGGTCCATGGAGGAGCATAGGAGACCCCAGGGTCATGTGACAAGGCAGTGCCTCTCAGCCCAGAGCTGGGACCATGGTGAGCGGCAGGCCTTGGTGCCTGGCCCTGGCTTTATCTCCACAAAGACTGGATCCTGCTCCCAATTCCCCCAACAGGCTGACCACCCTCATTCCAGATTCACTGCTTTGACAGTGGTCCTCACACCTCCCTCTGTCTCCCACAGTTGCAGTCATTAGCTCTTCAAGAGCATTGGAAGATCAGATCTCCCAGGGACTCCACATGTGCAGAAGCCCGAGGCCAGTTGCAGGCCTCACCTTCACAAACATCTTGCTGCCCTGGGCCGCCAGGCCAGGGCTAGTAGGCGTGCAGTACACGGACATGGACTTCCGGTCTCGGGAGAACTCCAAAGTAAACTCCTTCCGCATCAGCTGCTTGATGACCTATGGGGCTCAGAAGGGTCAGGATGTGAGGGGCAGAGCCAGGAGCTCTCATTGCTTTCTTTCCCATAAAGAGCCCCTTGCTCCCTGTGGGATGGTGTCTATCCTTCCTCTGATCCTGACATTTGAAGCCCCATCTCCCTCTCCAGCCTGAGAAATGCCACAGGGTTGTCACTTCCTGACCATGCTGAGCACTTCCTAACTCTGGGTCCTCACCCACACTCAGTCTTTTCCTTTCTTTTCTCTCTAGCCAAGTCTTACTAGGGTCTGAGGGCCCTCCTCCTCCCAGAGGCCTCCCAAGAACTTGTGCTCCTCTCTTTCTTCTCTAAATGCCCAGAAGCCCCAGCTATGAGGCCTGTGGCCAGAGCCCTCACTCGGCTTACCGCATTGCAGGCACTGGCTCGTTCCACCCGGGATAGGGCCTGTAGGTTGGTGTCAAACACATTCATTTTCTCCACCAGGCAAGTCAGAGCCGTCTCCGTGGCCTCTCCCACCTTCTCATACACGCCCTTAGCCTGGTGGGGCCCAGAGCACAGGGTGTGAAGAGCAGGGCAGCCTCCAGTGGACCCCCAAGCCTTACCTCCCACTCACTCCCTGACCCCTGGAGCTCCCTTTACCAGAGTTACCTTTAACCCAGGCCAGTGGGGCCCTTCCCAGTCTGGCTGACATGGGGTCTGGGTAGTATCTGGCACTGAGGTTTCCCTTCCCTTCTGACCACCTACCCCCACCCCCTGCCCGGGCATCAGTGATCATGTATCCTCCCTGGCATCCACCTCACTCTCTATAGGCTCCTTCTTAGCCTCCTTCTCCAGATTCCCCAGATTCCTCTTTCCAGGAAAGAGGCTGTCCAGGCCCTGCTCCTTCCCTCCCACCTCCTCTCCCTGAGGCCTCATATAGCTCTTGCTTGCCCACCTTTCATGGTCTTGACTTCCAGTGCCCAGCCTGGCAGTGACATTTCCCCTGAGTTCCAAGCCCACATATCTAACTGCTGCCTGTTGGACTTGATTCCTTAGTGACCCTCAGGCCACCTCCCCTCCTCCCTATATTTGCCACTCCAGTGACAGTCCCAGCCAGGACAGCAACCAGGAGGTACCCTCCCTCTCTTTTACCTAGTTGGTCACCAAGTCCCATCCTAAATCTCTAACCCATGCTTTCTTTCCTTTCCCTGAAGCCCCAGCCAGCAAGTCTCTGACCTGGAGGACCACACAGGGGATCCTGAATCCAGTCTTGTCCTGTCTGTTCCATCCTCCACACAGAAGCCCAGGTGATCTTTTGTAAATGCAAATCTGACCATATCACTCCCCTGCTCAAAACCCCTGGTGGCTGTCTACTGCCTTCAGCTTCTTATGGGACCCAATTTGGTCTGGTCAAGCCCTTCCCCCAGGCAGGAGTATCTTCGTTTCATGTTCCATTCCACTGCTCCAGCAGCAGGTAAGGGCATTCACTGCATGCATCACATCAGGTTGTTATGATCTGTGGTCCTTTCCTGGGCTGTGCCTTCTACTTTAAACACCCTCCCTAGTCCTACTTCCCGAATCTCTTCCTCCAGACACCCTGGACCTACAGTCCCTTACATTACAGTATTCCATAGCCTAAAAGCTCTAGGGCACAGTTTCAAAGCCAGTGTGAGAAAGGAGTGGCAGTGGGGGTGTGCAGGGGTGGCAGTGTTCCTGGGGTGTGGCACTCCAAAGAGGCAGAGACTGCCAATCCTGGGAGTTTTGAGACTCTGGGAGAAGGGTCTGTCCTGGGCACCTGGACACTAGTGAGGTCACAGAAGAGAGCTAGGTCCCACCTCATTGTAGTCCAGCGCTGAGTCATTGCACAGGGCACAGATTGTTGCCAGCTCCACCAGCCCATCGAACTGCCCACAGCGCACAAGCTGCTCCGCCTGCCTCCTGTGGGGTTGGGTCTTGGTACAAGGGGATTTGGCCCCGTCCCTGGGAGGTGCATGGCCTCTCGATCCCACCCCAGGAAGCCCTGCCTGCTCACAGCTCTCTGAGCTGTCTGGTGTAGCCCAGCTCACCAGGGAAACCTGCCCACCAGCACCCCTTTGCCCAGCACTCACACTTCACCCTCCGGGGCATAAGTGGTGCCTGAGATGGTGAACTCGTCCAAACAGCAGGAGCCTGCTTCGGCCTCGGCTACCACGAACATCTGGGGAGCACAGAGGCATGCTTAGGCAAGCCCTCACCTCTCTCCTCTCTGGGCAGCCTGACCCCAGGGTGGGATCCTCTGGGCCCCTATAGAAGCTGCTGGCCTTCCCTCTTGCCAAGGTCTGGAAGGTGCAGTGTAAGAGTTGGGTTCAGGCCAAGGCAGGGCTTCTGCTCTGGACCCCTGAGTGATATATGGCAGATTCTTCAGTGTTCTGCATGGAGCCTTGACATGGGGCAGGGAGCCTGGGTCCTTGCCCATTTTGTTATATGACTCCTGGGTGAGCACCTGAGCATTAGTTTCTCCACTGGTAACAGGAGAAGAGAGTGGGATCAGAATACAGTTGTCCCTCTTTTCCCCCTTGGAAGGACGAGTTCCTGGCCTCTAAGGGTGGAAACCCACACACTGCTCTGAGGCACAGACTCTCCGGCCCAAAGGTGTTCCCAGACAGTGAGCTCTTCTCTACAGGGCCTGCTGGGTCACCCAGCCCCTACCTGTGTATCTCAGCGTCAGGAGTTTACCCCTCCCAGGGAAGCCCGTTTTCTTGCCTGTCAGCCAGTCAGCCAGCTTTACCAAGGAGATAATTCTTGCTTTCTAGAAATTTCCTTGCTGCACATTTCCAAGTCAATGGCCAGTTCAGCACCCAGTAGGTACTCAACAAATGTCCCTTCTTTCATGCTCTCCTCCCTATTCCTGAGGGCAGCCCTCCAGCCAGCATAGCTCCTGAGAAGTCAAGTTTCTCAGCCCCCCTTCCAGAAAGTAAGGCCTCTATAACTTCCCTATAGTGTTTTTCAAACCTTTATTTTAATTAAGGAACACTCTGTTCAAATGAAGTCCTCCTACAGATTTTATAGGTGGGAGGCCACAGGATGTAAAGCTTGCTGGTGCCCCTTCCCCTGTACAGCATCTAATGGGCTTCAAGGTTTGGATACAGAGTCTGAGTTTCCCAGTGGGCAGATTATGGGAGCAGAGGTGGGGAAGAGAGAAGGGGGACTTTGGGAGGGGTGAGAAACCCAAAGCCTTCACCACTACCCCACCCACCCCTCTGCACCATGGACCTGCTGGAGTTTCAGCCAGAATCCCTGGAGCATGCAGACAGTAAGCCCAGGATCTGGGATTGAGAGCCAGGAAATGAATAATTCCTGCCCCGGCCCTTCCCAGGTCACTGGAGCTGGCATATCTGGTGATAGTCATCGACTGCAGAGTCATGGAGGAGCAGGACAGAACCTGGTTGGGTCCAGGTCCAGCTTGGCTCAGATGCCAAGGCTGTCCTTGACCCTCTGCTGTGTCCTTTATCGTTGTCTGTCAAAGCTTGCATACCCTAACTTCAGATGAAGAAACTGAGGTTCACAGACAGGCAATGACCTGTCAGGGCCCTACACTGACATCTCGGTCCTAGTGACACACTTCTGGCCAGACTTTGCTGCTCTGCCCCATGAAAACCTGGATCCGCTCCCCACTCTGGGGCAGCCCACAGGTTCTCTCCTCCGTCCCCTGCCAGAAAGGAGTCGGGGACAGCCCCAAGAGGGAGTTCGGCCTGCTGAGCATCACACAGCAACACCAGCAGGACCCCAAGCTGGCTGCCGCTACTCACCCGGCACACAGACATCTGGTTGGTGGTGAGGGTGCCTGTCTTGTCAGAGCAGATGACTGAGGTGCAGCCCAGGGTCTCCACAGAGGGCAGGCTCCGCACAATGGCATTCTTGCGTGCCATGCGCCGTGTGCCCAGAGCCAGGCATGTAGTGATGACAGCTGGGAGGCCCTCGGGGATGGCAGCCACCGCCAGGGCCACAGCAATCTTGAAGTAGTAGACCGCGCCACGGAGCCAGGAGCCACCATGGGCCGGGTCGGCAAAGTGGCCGATGTTGATGACCCACACGGCCACACAGATCACAGAGATGGCACGGGACAGCTGCCGCCCAAACTCATCCAGCTTGTTCTGCAGTGGCGTCCGCTCTGGCTCCACTGCCGCCATCTGGCTCCGGATCTTCCCCAGCTGTGTGTGCAGGCCTGTGGCCACCGCCACACCCAGGGCCTTGCCTGATGCGATGTTGGTGCCCTGGTCGAGGGAGAGATGAGGACGGCTGCTTGGCATCCCAGCAGGGGCCCAGGATCCCTGACCCCTTCAGGCTACCGTAATGTTCTTACCACCCTACTTGGTCTGCTTTTTCTTCATGTCACTTAGTGCTCCCAGACTTATACAGCTATCTAGTACTGAGCTTTGGCTGTTATCCCCATAAGAGTATTAGCCCCACGAAGCCAAGGACTTGGTTCAGCACCGTAACCCCAGTGCCTGTCATTGGGCCTAGCACGCAAAGCGCTGGACCAATACTGACAATGTGACTGACTAGCACGGCACAATACCAACTTATAAAAATGCAATTTGTAAAAACCCAACGTGGCCACATGGGAGGGCCAGGCTGTGATCCTAGGTAAATAATATTTACTGAAGAATCCAGAAAACCTGAGTTTAAGCCCATCCACTCCCAAGGCCCTGGTAAAATCCTCATGTCCCAGTATAAAGGCTGGGTAGCCTTGAGCTTCTGTGTCCTCTTCTGTAAAATAGTTCAACAAAGGAGCTTCTCTGAGGAGGCTAATAACCTGGTTCCCTTCACACAGGTGCCCTGTGCTGAGGCTGGAGGAAAGGTAGGGGCCACTGGCAACCTCAGCTTCTCTTATTTTGTCCTGAGCAATGCAACTTCCTCTCCCCCATGCCTCCACCCACTTGCAGGCCCCTCAGCCAAGGAAATGATCTGCAGTCAGCCAGAGCATCTTCCTTAGAAAGCTGCCTAGTGACAGTTGCTGATGCCTGAGCTTGCCCTGTAGAGTCCCCTCCCCACTTCAAAGCAGCTTTCCAAGGCTTCCATACATTTAAGCAGGGGGCTCTCCTTAAAAACTCTGGGTGAATATTGCTTTCCCCATTTCTGTCCACTTCTGGGTGTTCTAGCCTTATAACTTGGTGCCCTGGGTCACAGGAAAATGACCTGACCCATCAGTGTCACTTCCGTGTTCAGCTTCAGGCTGTTTCTGGGCAGCCTATAAGCATTGATGGTTAAGTCCCTCTGAGGCCACAGAGGCATATCATTCCCACCACTGCAGAGCCCACCACTCTCCCTGAAAAAAGCCAATGGGCCTTGGCATCTTGCCTTAAGGGGTTGGTTTTCCCATCTGAGAAATGGACTGTTTCTGCCATCCTCCACCACTTTGGCAACCCTTATCTCTAGAGGATTCTCCATTGAGGCTAGCTCTGTCCCTCTCCAGATTAAAGCAGGAAAAGTCTAGCAGGTAAGAGGAAAAGTTCTGGAGTCAGAATATCTGAGTTCACATCCCAGCTCTACTATTCACTGGCTGTGTGACCTGGAAAATGCAAATAAGAGTACTCATTTTAAAAGCACTGTGAGGATTAAATATACATGAAGGGCTTAGAACAGTCGCAGGCACACAGCCTTCAGTAAACACAAGCTATTACCAGCACTATAAATCTGTATGTATTGTCAATAACTAATGAGGTTCTTTCTTGTAGGGCTTTAACTGATTGAATGTTAAAGTTTTTATTATCAGTATCCAGACAAAGGCCCCAGCCATCCCAGGAACTTACAGAGAAGAGCATGTTCTTCTTGTCCTGATTCACAGCTCTGGGATCTAGGATGGCATCTGTGTGCTTGGTCACAGACACGGATTCACCTGGTCATGGAATCAGAAATTGGAAGCCCTACATGAAGACACCCCCCATCCCTGGACCTATCCCCTGCTCAGCCCTAGCCTTTGGGCCTCACCTGTCAGGATGGACTGGTCCACTCTCAGTGTGGTGGATTTGATCTCGATGAGGCGGAGGTCAGCAGGTACTTTGTCTCCCACTGTGGAGAGAGAGTGGCTGAGTGTGGCTTTGGGCACCACCCCTTGGCAGAGCTGGGCAGGCTGCCAGGAACCAAGGCTAGGGCTGAGAGGCAGGGACCTGGGCCGTGATCCCTGAGACAGATGTTGCTCCCACGGTCTCCTTATCTGTCCAACAAGGTTTTGGCCAAAGAGCTTTGGAAGGATCCAACAGCTCCCTGCTCTGTGTATACAGCCAGAAAGATGGGGGAACAGAGAGGGACGGGTTCGCCGGCATCACATAATGAAAAGAGGCCCCCAGTGTACCTGCCACCTCCACAATGTCTCCAGGGACGATATCCCGGGCACGGACCCTCTGTACACCTTTGCGGTCTGAGCGGATCACTTTGCCCATCTCAGGCTCATACTCCTTCAAGGCTTCAATGGCACTCTCAGCGTTGCGTTCCTGTAGAACAGGAGGCAGGTAGTGGTCTGTCCCCACTGGCCCTTGCAGGCTGCCCCTTGGAATGACACCCCTCGGGCCTGGGATGGAGCTAGAAGCAGAAGGACCTGCAGGACTCTAATGCCAAGCGGCGGTCACATGGAGCAGCCCAGGCCCACCTCTGTGCCTCCCACCTGCCATACGCCCACGATAGCATTGGCCACGAGGATCAGCATGATGACCAGGGGCTCCACGAAGGCTGTTGTTGTCTCTTCGCCCTCCTCAAAGCAGGCCAGGACCTATGGAGTCAGAGCTGGTGAGTTGGGGCTCTGCTGTGGGCCAGGGTCTGCTCACCATTTCCTTCATACCTTGGGTCTGCTGCCTCCTGCTTTGGGAGAGATACCCCTGGGGAGCCCTGGGCTTGGAGAGGGCTGCTCTGAGGCCTCGGTTTATCTGCAGGTAGTGACTGCCACCATTCACACCCCACCAGCCAACTCTCGGGATGTGGGGCAATTGTACAGCTGGAGGTCTCACTGTGTGCCTAGTTGTGGTTTTCCAAGTGTGATGCCAGACTGGCAACTGCAGCATCTCCTGGGAACTTTCTAAAAATGCAGTTCTTGGGGGTCTATCCCAGTCCTCCTGTGTCAGAAACTTTGGGGTGAGGCCCAGCAATCTATGTGTTAAGAAAACCAGGCGATCCCATTACAGGCTTATGCTTGAAGTCCGTTGGCCAGAGAAGCATAATTCCAGTCAGAGCCCAGGCCTGGAGGCAGAATACCTGGTTAAAGTCCTGTTCCCACTTCTTGACCCAAGTGGGTGCTTGTCACTCCCTTCCACATGTCTTAGTGTGTCCATTCGAACTGTAGAGGGGTACCAGCACCATTTTGGCTCTGCTGTTGTAAGGTACCTACACCGACAGGCTTTTTTTCTCTGTAAGAGTCATCAGTTTCCACAAGAACAGTTGCCAGGAAGGCCAGACACAGCTGGCTAGGCCCCTGCTTCCCTGCACTCCAAGTCACCAATACGAGATTTCCTCCCCAGGCCCTGCTGGGCACAGGGCCAAGAGCAGAAACTGTGTCCAACCTCAGGGTGGCCATTTCCCTGCATTACCCTCGGATTTCTGCTGCTCAGCCATCAGTGACAAGTAGGGTTCCCCCACCCCACATTGCCCTGCAGGTCCAGGAGGGTTTCAGGCAGTAAGGATCGAGGAAGGACAAAGGGAAAACAGCCACAGACAAGCTGTAAGAGGTTAAGGCCCAAATTCTTCTGTGGGGCACTGGGAGCCATGGAAGGGGCTCTCCACGAGGGGCAATTTGGCAACATCTGGAGACTTTGGATTGTCACAGCTGGAGAGTACCACTAGCATTGTTGGGTGGAGGTCAGGGATGCTGGTAAATATTCCCCAGCTCACAGGACAGCCCCCAGACAAGGAATTATCTGGTCCAAAATATCAACAGTGCTGTGGCTGAGAAAGCTTGCCCTAAGACAGGGAGGGGTGGGATCAGACTTGTGCTTCTGACAGCCAGGGTGGTAGTGGACAGATGGGAGCAGGCAGTGTGTAGGGGACCAGCTTTGAGGGTTCAGGCAAGGGAAGCTGAAGTCTGAGCGAGGCGGGGGATTGGTAGAAGCCCAGGGATGCCCAAGGCTGAGAGGACAGACCTGTGGTTCAGGGCCTGGGCCTCTGAGCACTGTCCCAGCCTGGCTTTCCCTTCCAGGCCTTCTGATGCTGTGGAATGGGGCCTTACTTACGAAGGAGACCAGGGCAGCCAACAGCAGGATGCGTACCAGGAGGTCCTCAAACTGCTCCAGCACCAGCTCCCACAGGGACTTCCCTGAGAACCGGAGCACCATGTGAAGCTTGGATCACGTACCAACTGACCTGCCCTCGTTCAGAGCTGGGACCGCCTCGGAGACCACCTAGCCCACTCCCTCCCTACCATTCAAAGAGCAAGAGCCTGAGGCCCTAGAGGCACAGGCAGGTGATATTGGGGGGGGGGTGCGGTCAGCAAAGCCTCACTCTTTTGGGGAGAGGGAAGGACACAACCCGAGAGTAGATGGCCCAAAGAAGTCGCCTAGTGGCCTTGCAGCCCGCCCTGGCCCAAGCCTCACCTTCCTCAGTTGGGAGCTCTGCAGGATCCAGGTAGCCACAGGAGCCATGAGGAGACAAGAGAACTGAGTTATGCAGTGGGACCGTGGAGGAGTCTCAGTAGTCCCTCCCAGCTGTGCCTACCCAGGCCACCATGATGGTCTAGACATGTCCCCACAGCTCTCTGAGGTCACAGAATGGATGGTCTGAGCCCAGAGGCTTCCATTCCTCCACTCACTTCATCCCACCCTGGCTGAGGAAGATCTGGTATGGCCTGGCTCTCCTTGGGACAAGGTCAGAGCCAGGAGGGCCCTTCTAGCCCCTCTCCCACGTACAGAGGAGAAATGGAGCAAACGAGAAGAGACGGGACCCCTGAGGTCAGAGTGAGTTGACAGCTGCCCCACACTGCTCTTTCTCAGATGGCTGCACAATCCTCCTATTCAATGGCCCCCATGGCCACGGTAAGGGAGCCCCTCCCTTGAATTGCGAACATCAGCCCAGGCTACCTCTGACATACCTAGTACTGGGGGAGCACTGAGATAAGGCCAGGCCACCTGCTGAGCCCTGCCCTCTGTGGGGGTTCCCTCCAACACGACCTCAGCAGCCAGCATCCCAGGCAGTGCATAACCTGCCATGGTTCAGTTCCTGGAGGCTGAGTCTCAACTTGTCCCCTCCCAGACCCTCTGCAGGCCCCATCCCACAGGCCCAGTCTGCGACCACAGAACATTTTGAGGAATGATGTTCCCAAACACCACCAGGACCTGCTGTCACTTTACAAGCTCTATTTTTATCTCCTACATTTCCTGAAGCACCTTTTATTCCAGGCAGAGCGGGCCACCTAGGTACCTGAAGTCTTTGAATCTTCCTTCCCAACAGCCTAAGGGATGACAGGACAGGAATGCTCACCCTGTTTCACAGGTGCAAGAACTGAGATCCATAGTGGAAATGTGACTTGAACAAGATCACAGAGCAAACAGGCAGGTCTATGGGAAGGGGCAGGAGATGGGCCTCAAAGGGTGGATTCCAATAGGCCTTCCTCTCCATAGGCTGAGATTAGGCCCTGCTGAGGCCTGTCTGGGGCTCCTCCCAGACTGAGCGTACCTGAGCCCTCTGCTGAGCACAGTCTCCAGGCCAGCAGCATTGGCATCACCTGGGAGCTTGTCAGCAATGCAGACTCTGAGCCTCTACCCTAGGCTGGCTCTCTCTTCCTCTTCCTTCTTTTCTTTTCTTTTTTTTTTTTAAGACTTTTATTTATTTATTTGACACAGAGAGAGAGAGCACAAGTAGGCAGAGAGGCAGGCAGAGAGGAGGAAGCAGGTTCCCTGCTGAGCAGAGAGCCTGATGCGGGCCTCAATCCCAGGACCCTGAGATCATGACCTGAGCTGAAGGCAGAGGCTTTAACCCACTGAGCCACCCAGGCGCCCCCTTTTCCTCCTTCTTGACACAGGTCCCTGTATCTGCCCACCTGTTTTTCACTCGAGTATCTGCAAACAGTTTTCCTGTGGGAGCCCTCCCCCCAGACCACCTGTTTGAAAGATCTGGGGCACCTGGCAGCTGAACCATGGAGAGTATCTAGCAACCCACCGGACTGCAGGAATCCAGGAGGGAAACATATAACCTAAAAATACATTTTCTAGCATTTTCTCCCTAGTCCTATTTTAGGTAACAGCTGACATTTTCTGTGGAAAATGTAATCTCCAGTGTCCTGCGTTGAGATTAAAATCAAACAGATTTTTTCCTTCTGATCTATTTAGCTGAAGTGAACAGGAAAGGCAGTGGGGAGGGCCAGGCCTGGTTTTCTGGGGCAATTCTCCAATGGCGCAGAGTCCTTCAGAGGTCGTCTCTGCCATGCACCATCCTGGCACAGAACAGTTCCAACCTCATGGCACACATCAGCCTGCTTCTGCCATACTCTACCCAGGAGAGACTTCTAAACCCCCTAGCTCTGTGAATGCCTTCAGGTTCCTAACCAAAGGAAGAGTTTATCCATAAGGTTCACATGAATCCCTCCTGCTGTCTCCCTCACCCCTCCCCTCCGTCAGGCAGGTAGCCCCTAGGCCACTGTGTAAGGGTGTTTTTTTTCTGGACAGGGTCAAGGCCTGGGGTTGGGAAGCATGTCACAGAGCACACAGAGCAGCTTGAGTTCCCCTCAAGCTGCCCTCTGTCTTGGTGGTCTCTCAAGTTCTCCCCTTCCACATTCTGACCCAAAATCTGACTCAGGACCCACTCTTGGTGGGTATTCATTCCCCAGATACTTCTGATTCTTTCCCCCTTATGGGAACATAGTAGGACCGCGCTTCCTGGCCCTCGTGCAAGTTACAAAAAGAAGGATGCATGTTAGTTCTGGGCAGGGGCACTAACGTGGTGGCAGGGGACTCTCGGGTTAGAAGGGCACTGTCCTGTAGAACTTTCTGTGCTGATGGAAGTGCCTTCTAGCTGCACTGTCCCATATGGTAGTTACTAACTGCACGCAGCTATCTAGCATTGGGAATGTGGTTAGTGTGCCTGAGAGCTAAATTTTAAATTTTATTTAATTTTCATTCATCTAAATTTAAATAGCCACACAAGGCTAGTGGACAGTGCAGCTCTAGAGCTCTTTGTCCCTCTGCTATAGTAAACAAGCAACCCCTGAGATGGTGTCTGCTCTGTGAACCAGAATCGCAGAGTGCAGGAGACACAAAGCCCTCAGATGACCTGACAGTGGGAGCAAGAAATGACCTGCATTGTTTTAAGCCATTGAGACATGGAGTTTGTTACTGCAGCATAACCTAGCTGATCCTGACTGTTACCCCTTCTCCCCAGACCTACAAGGTTCCCCTTCTACCCTTACCCACTCCCTTGGGGAAGGCTCAGCCAGCCATGAGGTCACAGAAGATGCCCTGCCTACCTCTGCACATGTAATGCACAGGCTTCTAGTCTTGCCTGAGCAGCTGGCTCCCTGTGGGGTCCTGAGACTCATTTGGAAGATGGGATACCCAGCCCCATCCTGAAGGGCTGCTGTGAGGATTATCATCATTATTAATAAGAACCACATTTACTGAGCACCTAATATGTCCCAAGCAGTGTGCCAAGTGCTTTACCTACATTGTCTCCGGAGATGAATGGGGAGGTATTGTACACAAAGCATGCACAAGGGTCCTCCACAGCTAGAATAACTATAGCAGAATTATTAGTGTTGACTGCACCAGGTGCCATGCACCCTCTAGTGAATTAACTCTCTTGTGATTCCCAAACAACCCGACAAGGAAGAGACAATTATTATTCCCATTTTATAGAGCAGACAACTGAGGCACAGAAAGGTTGAGTGACTAGTTTACGGTCATACAGCTGGGAAGTGGCAGCTCTGAACTCAGGTGGTCTGCCTTCTGGCCCCCTGCTTACCACCTCCTGCATTAGCTCCTAAACTGCTCTGCCTTCCCTCCCTGTCCCACTGCCTTCCCTGGCCAAAATCACCTGAGAGAACTTGGCAACCCACATCCTGATTGTTAGGCTGGATGCCCTCACCCCATCAACTAGCTCACCCCTCCATTGTGACTCCAGAGCCACTAGCCAAAATCATCCCTGCCCAAAAAGGCTCTGCTGTCCTCACAGGTGGTTTTTGTGAGGGTTTTTTGAGGGTTACTAGGCTCTGTCTGCTCACTCCTGGTCTTTTTCAAACTCTAATCCTGCCAAGACCCCAGACAACCCAATTTTCCTTTCATATGACTGGGTCCCTGGGCCATGGAGGAACAAGGAGGGGCCAGGAGACTAGCAGTGGCTAGGAGGGCACCCTCCGAGCCTCTCCCCAGTCACCCCTGTTCGATGCTGTTTCCCTCTTGCTGTCCTCAGGCTGTGTAGGGGTGGTGTTGAGCCCTCAGCAGGGCCAGATGTCCCATTTGTTAAATGGGGAAAATGGCCCAGCCCTTCCCACCTCTTGGTGCCATTTGCCAGGCTGTGTAGGCAAAGATAGTAGTAGGAAGCACTACCCACCCCATCCCAACTGGGGCAGCCCAGTGGGAAGTAGCCCCCTCACTATTCTTCTGAAACAGTATACCTCTGAACCTCTCACATGGTGGACTCTGCCAGACAACCCATGCTCTGGGTCACCGATGCCAGACTGAGCTGGCCCACACCCCCAGATGCCCAATGTGGGGCTGGCCTAGAGGGGTCTGAAGTTACTCTGTGGGTCCTGGGGGGCAAAAAGGAGTATATGGTCAGAAAAGCTTCATGGTTTAGAGCAAAGAGTCTGGCCCAGAGGGCTAAGTTCATGCCTTGATCTATCTCTTGATAGTTCTCTGGCTAAGTCATTTAACCCCCTCTGTGCTTCAGTTTCCCCATCTGCAAAATAAGGATATTAATAGTAACTCCTCTTAAGTTGCTGTGAAGATTAAATGACATGCTATTCATAAAGTGCTTAGAACATGCACAGCACATGGTAAGTACTCAATAAGCATTAGCTATAGTATTAGTTATTAAAATGTAAGCTCCATGCCAGTAGGTCTTTGTTAAGCACAGTGTTTCCAGCACCTGAAGCAGTGCCTAATAAAGATTTGTGAATGAGTGAGTGACCCTGCCTCTGCCCTACTCATGGACCCTCAGTGGCTCTTCTTGGCCAGCAGACTAACGACCAAACTTAGCATGGTCTTCAGGGCCTTCCTGGATCTGCCCCAACCTGGCCATCCAGAATCCTCCTATATCTTAGGCATACGTCTGTCGCCAGCCAAGTGAGATGCCTCAGAATTGCCACCACCTTCCCTGGTTTTGCTAGAGCTTTTTCCCCTCCAAGATTTTGCTTGGGCCATTCCTTCTGCGCACAGTACTCTTCCCTAACTCCTCATCTAAACCCCAGTCTTTCAGGAAGGCTTCCTGGGAAAGCCCCTCCCCGTATCACCCTGCCCTTCTTTACCAGTCATCAGTATTGGGGCCACCCCCACCTGACTGGAGCACTTCCAGGGTGGGGAAGGGCTGAGTCATCCCTGGGTCCACAAAGAGCCTCACATAATTGTTTACTCAGTTGCCCCACGGTTCAGGTAAGGGCCCTGGGCCCAGAGCGTGGAGCCCAGGAGAAGTGGGGTGCAGGGCCAAGACTGCCCCAGGCTCCATGCACCACCTGCTCCCCTAATCTATCCTGTTGACTCCTTTCTTCTCATCTCAAAGCATTGGAAACTGGTATTTCAACTTCTAAATGTTGGTTACAGCCTGGAGAGGCAAGAGCTCACCAAGGTCTTCCTCAAAGGTCAGGTTATAGAGCAATTAAATCACCACCACTTGCAGAGTCAGGGAGACGCCTTCACTTGAGCAGACCCCACCCAGCCCACCTGGCTCTGTCCGGGTCTCAAGGACCTACCTAGAGTGGACAACATGGCCCTGCTCTCAAGGGGGCCTTGGGAAGCAGCTCTCCTAGTGCAGGGGCCCACAGCCTATGTGGCTGATCTGGCAACGGGTTTGCTTAGCATGTGTGGGCCAGCTGTGCTGTGGATAGACAGCCCTGCTCAGGGAGCTCCTGGTACAAGGAGAGGGATTGCTGCTCCTGGGAAGGGGCTCTAAGTCTGTCCAAGAGGGCCAGTGGGCATGAAATCTACAGTGAAGCCTGAAAGACCAACGCCTGCAGGCCAACCACACCTCCCTCAGATCCAAGAGCTATTTCACATCCTGAAAGGCCTTCAGGGGATCTCTTTATGGGGTTCCATGTCTGTACTGAGGAGGACACTGAGGCCAAGGAGAGACAAGTCTTCCTGAAGCCACCTAGCAAGTTGGACCACTCAGACCTCACCCCCTCTTCTTGCCTGGACCCACTCCCCTTGGCCAAGTTTCCAAGGGCCACACGTCTCTATTTCCTGAGTTCCAGCAGCCAGCTGGGGTCTGGGCTGAGGGCAGGAGATAAGGTCACAGCCCAGACACCACTGGCAGTAATCTAAATCTGGCCATCCCTTCCAACTAAGCTCTGGGGACATTTTATCCACGACACAGGTGGACAGTGTGAGGCCCAGGAAGGCAGGCTCTGGTTCCTGTTAGAGACCCTCCCCCAGCTCCCCAGAACAGGAACAATCCCAGATCTTTTGGGATCTTGCCTGACTCCCATATCACTGGGCTCTCCAGGGCCATTGGGTGTTGGTGCACTTGGGAGGACAAGCCCAACACAGTTCTGCCTCTTGCCTTGGCTCATATCCAGCAAAGGTGATAGGCAGTCCATTCAAGGACATGAGGAAATCAAACGGCTCCTAAATATATGGAAAAATGCCCAACCCGATTTGTAAACAATGAAATACGAAGTAAAACTATGAGAGAACCCTTTTCCATCAGGTGGGCACAGATCAAAATGTCCGGTAATGCACTGCAGTCGTGCAGGGGTGTGGAAACAGGCGTGCCAACTTTAAGGAGAACAACATAGCAACAGCTGTCAAAATTTACACTACGCATGCCTTTCGACCCAACAATTTCACTTCTAGGAATTTAACCTTTGGCAATATTGACAAGTATGTGAAGTGATGTGGGGACAAGAATATGCCTTGTAACATGTGTCATAGGAGAGGCTACGAACAATCCAAATGCCCTCCAAAAGCCAGACAAAGAAATATTACAACAGCCACATGAAACTCTGCATAGCCACTAGGAAGACTGCAGATGCCCCACATGGCACCATCTCCAAGAGTGATTATCATGGAAAACAGGTACAAAACAGCACTCACAATCATTCCCTTTCATGTAAAAAAAGATCACAGATCTAGATGTGTACGTACACAGAATATCTTAGAAAGGAGACACAAGACACTGGGAACAGTGTGGCTGGGGACAGGTCTAGGGAGACTTTACTATATCTTTTGTACCCTTTGAATGTTGTACTATGCGCACAGTTTTATTCAAAAAATAAATAAATAAACTGAAAGGATGTAGAAAGCCTCCAGAGGAAGCTGAATCCTGTGGGTACCTCTGGGACCTGCAGGGAAGAGCGTGTTCACAAAAGGTGCTGGGCAGGAGCCTCCCACTCACTGCCCTGTTGGGGTTTCAGAGGACACATCTACTCAATGGGCTTGAGACAGGCTGTGTTCTGTGTGTCCCAGGCGGCATAGTCACCAAGGGCACTGCTGAGGAAGGAGGAAGAGAAGGTGGGAGAGCAGGATCCTCAGTCCCTGCTTTACAGCCTCCCTTCCTCCATCCGCCAGCAGAATTTGCAAACTTTAGGACTTAAGCAAATGAGTTCCTTGTGGTTTCCAGCACTAAAGACCTTGCAGATGCATAGATTCCTGGGGTGGGGGAGGACACTAGTCCCTGGGGTGTTTCCCTCCACCTATATGTTTGGCCCACCCCACCACCCAGCTGGCCTGGAGCCTGGCCCAGACTCTTCTGCTACAAGGAGGGATGGTTTGGTGTGCACAAACACTTAGAACCAACCCTCTGACACGGGTCCTATTGTAGCCTCATTTATGATGAAGAAATCAAGGCACAGAGAAGAGAAGTGGCTTATTTAGGATTACACACCTATGAAGGGGGCAGAGCTAAGGTTCAAAACTCTGTCAGCCCTACCCCAGGGATGCGTATAGGTCCCTGACTCCAGATCACCCAAGAGAGAAAGACCTCCCTAGTGCCTGCAGAAACTGCAGGACACCCGTGCCTCCTCCTCAGCTGGGGCCGATCAGAGGGAGAGCGCGAGGCAGGAAGGGGCGGCTGGCTCCCCTCTCCTGACCTGAGGACTTCCAGAGCCCTGAAATTCTTCCTGAGGAAGAAGCCAATCAGTGATCTGAGGGATCTCTGGGGTCCTGTGAGGCTGGTGGCACTTGCTGGAAGAGCTACTGCCTAGCTGAGCCACCTCCTAGCACAGCCACCAATACCATGGGCCCAGCGCCTGTGGAACCAGTGACTCTCTTGTACAGACAGGAAAAATGAGGCTAGAGAGAAATAGGTACCCAGTACCAGCTCTACCAAGTATTGTGTGACCTTGGGCAAGCTAACACCAGCATGTGACTCTGTTACCTCCTCTGTAAAATGGGAATGACAACAGTTGTTTTCATGGAGTTGTTTTGGGGACTAAATAAGAGATGCAAAGTGCTAAGAACAGTGCCTGGCATATAGTAAGTGCTCAGTGAACATTAGCCTTATTATTACTATTATCAAAGCACAGGGAACCAGGGGAGCCCGTCAATGGCACCCCCAGCCTACCTACTTACCATCCCCCGAATGCACATCCACCTCTTTGGAGACCTATACACTAACATGCTATCCATCATCTCACACAGATGCTCAGTGGCCTGCTCACCCCAAACCCCCTTATCCACACAAAACAACATGCGAGAGAATTAGAGGTTCCCTCCTTCTCAGTCAGCCCCCTGCTGCATCAATGAACACATGGGAACCAGAAAGAAGAGGGATGTTCCCCAGGGCCACACAGGGTCTCTGGAGGCAGAACCAAGGGCTGGGTCTCCAGTTTTCCTTGGGATTCAGGACTCCCAAGCTAGAGGCCACAGCAGCACAGAAGAGGCTGTGGAACCCCAGATCTGCTGCCCTGACCCCCATCCCCACCCCACGGTTGGAGGACAGGTCCTGCTGCCTTGCCCTCTAGCAGCAATGACACCCTCCCTGCCAAGTCACTAATGGAAGACATTAAATAATATTTATCTCTCTAGTTCCTCCCACAGCTCAACTAAATATAGCAACTAATTTTTTTGGAAAGGGATTTCTGCTCCAGAAAGATAATATTTATATAAGAGGTGGTTTTTATAAGCCAATACAAAACCCAAAGCTCCCTTTCTGACAGCTCTTGGTAATTTTCAAGCCATCCCTGAGCCGTGAGACACTCAGGATGGAGCAGTCTCCCCTCTGGCTGGCTGGGATCCCTGAAAGGGTGAGGCCCCAAGTCCTAAAACAAAGAGGGTCCAGGCTGCACTTTGGGGATGGAGGGGAAATTTCCATCTGGATCCCTAACACTGTGCCCAGTGCCCTGGGGGTGGATGAAGAGGGTGGCAAGTGATTTAAGGAGGGGACCTTTACATTTTCCACCTTCACAGGGCCTCCAAATGTTCCTGGGGCCACATCTGGATACTACTTGGTCTGTTGTGCCATCTGGCAGGATGGAGAATTCCAAACTTCTTTGAAGATGAGGAAGAAATAATGCCATTTCCACCCAAAGAGCAACAGCAGGAAGGCTCCCTCCCTGCCCAGAGGTGATCAGGTGCTGCTCCAGATCATGCAAGAGAGAAAGGCCTTCCCTGGCAAATCCCTGAGTGAGGCCTTGAGTCTGCCCACCCCCAGCCCCAAAGGTGGGTCTCCTGCCTCAGCAGTTCAAAGCCCCCACCGACTCCCCCCAGCCACATCCGCCTTGCGTTGCAGAAAGAGGAAGACCTGGGGGGTGGGGGTGGGGGTGGGGCATCAAGGCTGCCAGCTGACAAGCTGCACCTTCTGGGTGTTTTACTGAGCGCTCGGGGAGACCCTCAGGGCCAGCTAGGAGGCTGGGTCTCAGAGTCCCTGACTGGTCCCTAGCCAGCTGATCTCGGCGTGTGTATTTGCATGATGCGGGTAGGCTGCAGTGCGAGGCCATGACCCAGCGCTGACAGCGGACAGTGGAGGATTCAAGCTTGCTGAGTGGATAGGGTCGGGCGTGTATGTGGAAAGCCCTGAAGGACCGCACGGGTCCCTGGGCCTGGGGGAAGGGGGGCTGGGAAGGGGAGCCAGGCGTCAGGTCTCTAAACCCGGAACCCGCCCAACCCCCCGCGAAGGTGGCCGCGCAGCCCGTCCAAGCGCCCCAAAAGCATCTGCAGAAGTTTCCGGAGCTCTCGCTTCCTGCCCGCCCGCGGGGACCGAAAGCTGTAAGGGGGTGGGGGGTGGGGTGGAGAGGACCGCTCCCGGTTTCGGCATAGGGGAGTAAACTGAGAGTAAAGCTAGGGCGCGTGCGGCCCCTAGCTTCCCCTGCCAGGTCCGCGCTCTCACCGTTGGGGCCGTAGCGCTCCCGCGCGCCAGACACCTGCTCCGGCCTCAGGCCACTCTCGACCGTTACCGAGAAGCGGCTCAGCACGTCGGCGGCCGGGAGCAGGTGCGCCGCCTCCATGCCGCCCGCCTGACTTTCTTCGCAGTCGGCACCGTCGAGTCCGCCTCTTCGCGGGGCTACTGCGCGGGGCACCGGGAGCTTGGACCCGGGCGAGAGCCACGCGAGGTCATGTCAGCGCCGGGACCTTCCCCGACAGCAGTGGCGGCAGCGGCGTCGGAGGCCCCCGCCAGGATGCGGCGCCCGGGCTCCCTCCCCGGGGCGGGGCGGCGCGGAGCCCGCCCCCGCACTCACACCCCTTCCGGCAGCCCTCGGAGCCTGCCGCCGCCCCGCCCCCGCAGCGCCCCTGCGACCCCGAGGCCAAGACGCCCGCCCATTCTGCGGAAGAGGGAACTGAGGCAGCCCCGGAGGACTAAGCCGAGCGTGGCCGGGAGGGGGTCTCAGCCCCTGTCCGCGGAGGCCCGGGCTCCCCCAGGGGCGGAGAGCTGTGGCGGGCTGCGGAGCACCGGTCTGTGAGCGGCCTTCTTCTGAGCCTTCCTGGGTCCAGGGAGGGGGCAAAATAGAGGTGTCCGCAGAAGAGCTTCCTACCCGCCCCCCCGAATTTGAATTATGCAAAGAGTGACCCTGGATCTAGAGATAACCCAAAAGCCTATGTATAAGCGCATCTACTACGGAGGAGATTACTTGATGTTTTCTTCTTTTGAAGTTTGTGCTTTCTTTATCTCTTCCAAATTTTCGGCACTGCAGGCTTATTCTTCATGCAACTCAACCTCGGACAATGAACTGGTATATGAGAAAGAAAACCAGTCTTGTTACCTTGGACTCACACCCTCACCCCAACAGGAACTGTAACTTCCTAGGTGGGCACTGGGCTCCCTAGAGGCCTGAGGGGGTGGGGTGGAGGCCTCTGGCCAGAGCCCCCAGGAAGAGTGATCCTGAGCCGGGGAGGAGGAGGGACTGAGGAACCCCCATTCCAGCACTTTGCTTTCTGAGTCGAGGCTCTAGGGGAGACAAAAGGAAGGGCTGCAGGTCAGGGAAGCAAGCTGTGGGAAGGCAGAAACCACTGACCCCACCAAAAGGAGGAGCAAGGAGAGCAATTTACTTCAGGAACCCCTTTCAACTTAAGACCCAGCCAGTCTCATCCCACGGGCTCTTGGTTACCCTCCACCAAGCTGTTTTGCCCCTCTGGGATCCACCTTGGCCACACAAGGTCCTAGATTCCAGGATTCAGCCTACCCAGCTCTAAACCCTAAACCCTAAACCTTACAGTGTCTCTGCAGGCAGAAAGCATTCCCAGATAACCGAGACTGCACAGACAGGCCCCAGCTTCCAGCCTGGCTCCTGGTTGCTGACCGCTACCCAGACCATGTGTACCCCCAGCTCCTGATTGCTTCCTCTCAGGAGAGAACTGTGGTCCTCCTCCTCTGTCTCATCTTCACTATGCCCCCTCGAGCATAGACACTCAGTGTATGCTTTATCTGCACTTGGACAAACTAGTCCAAGCTAGTGGCCAAAGTGACATGGTCACAGGCATGCTGTCCGAAGGGCAGGTCTATCAGGTCTATCGTCCGCACCTCCCAGCTGCCATGTACTGAGAACTTCAGTCCTGGCATCTGGTCCCAGCTCTTTCTAACTCCCTCATGGGACCGATGGTTGGCAGGTCTTATAGTCTGTCTGGTAGTGGGCATGCCTACATCTCCTCACCTGAGGGGGCCAAGGTGGAGCGTGGAGGAAAAGATAGGTCTTAGAAGGATTTAGACCCTCTAAGAAGAGGGTGTTGCAGTCAGAAAAAACAGCATGTGTGGAAGGTGGGAAAAACTCAGCTGTGTGCCAGAGACAGTGATTCAGTCTCAGCATGGCTGGATCATAAGGAGTATGACCACCAGGATCAGGAAGGTAGGTTAGAGAGACTGGACTGTGACACTGAGAACATTCACTGTCTATATAATGGCCTAGATTTTGTACTGAAGGCTTTTTAAACAATAAGAGACGGAGCTTCCCCCTGAAGCTTTTGAAGGGGGGAGCAGAGGCTGAAGGGACTCTGCAGTCTTCCTGACAGAAAAGGAGGCAGTGTGAACAAAGGCAGAGATGGCTGCAATGGACAGGATCCAGTAATGGGTTAGATTTAGTAGTAAGAGATAGGAGTCACAGCTAACCCCCAATTTTCTGTGTTCAGTAGCCAGTTGGGTGAGTGGTTCAGCCGATTGATGTGGGAAGAGGAGTCAGGGGGTGCATTTGGGGCCAAGAGGAGAGTGAGGGGCCTGGGGGACTGAAGGGGGACCACCAGGTGGGGGGTGTCTAAGGGCAGCTGTGTGTTTGGGGCTGACGGAGGACACCTGAGAGGCAACCTGAGCTGCTCATGTAATCCCCCTCCCCAGCTGAGTGGTCAGGGGAGGGCTGTGAGCCAGGAGTGGCTCAGCCATAGGAGGTGAGCTGAGCCAGTCAAACTCTCTATAGTTCAAGCTTGAGCTGGAGATTATATCCAGAGGGCCATAGGTACTTGGACTAGAGTTGGAGGGCCAGAGTTAACATCATGTGAAGTACAGCAGTGGAAAAGCAGAGGGGAAAACCAAGTCTACATGAAGAGAGAAATTGAGTCAAGATTCCATGTAGTTTCAGAAGGAGAGAGAGGCAGAGACAGGGACTGCTTAATGGCATCCAAGTTCCTTAGAGCTTCTACTGTACTTCCGCCCTTGGCTCCCTAAGATTCCAACTTGGTGGGTACAACTGTGTGCCCTTTGCACAGACCTACCTTTATTTGGCACAGTTTGGGCAGGTTTTGTCTTTTGCAGCCAAAGGGCTGTGACTAGAGTCAGACAGGGCCAGCTTTGACTTTAATCCTCATAACAACGCTGGAATACGTACTACACAATTATTGCCCCCATGCAGGCCAGCTATGTGGGCATACAAACTGCGTGGTCCCACAGGGCCTGACGTTTGGTTAATGCTGTGCTATCATTGTCTTGCAATTCTTAATAATTTTGTCTCTAAACTTCTGCTTTGTAAGTGAAGTCAGCAGGGCATGTATGTGAGCAGAGAGGATATGCCAAATATGCTGTCCCATTCCAATATAGAGTTTGTGATGCTCCATGAGCTCAGAATTCTGGCGGACTCATGGGAGTTCAGTGAGACTCAAGTGTGTTTTAGGGAGCGGCAAGATGGCGGAGGAGTAGGAGACCGATTATCATCAGGTCCCAGGAATTCACCCAGAGAGCTATCAAACTATTCTGAACACCTACAAATTCCACCGGAGATCGAAGAGAAGAAGAACAGCAATTCTAGGAACAGAAAATCGACCACGTTCTGGAAGGTAGGCCGTGCGGAGAAGTGAATCTGAGGCGACGGGGAGATAGACCCCAGGGGGAGGGGCCGGCTGCCGGCAAGGGAGCGAGCAGCGGAGCACAGACTCGGAACTGTTAGAAGTCGGCTCCACTGAGGGACGTCGCCCCAGAGACCAAGCGGAGGGTGAAACCCCTGCAGGGACAGTATGGTCTCAGGACCCACGGGGACACAAAAAGACCAGGGGTGTCTGAGCATGACCGAGCTCCCAGGTCTCAGAGAGAAGCCAGCGGGAGAGACGGAGCTGAGATGAGGTGTCTCTGAGCTCAGGGTTACCTTGGGCTGTGATCTGAAGCACAGCCGGGCCACTGATCTGTGAGCGGGGACCCCACGGGCGGCAGACCCGGAGAGACTCACCTTCCTCCTCCGGGACGAGCAGTGCGGGAACGGCTGCAGGAATCTGCCGGGTTCGGAGATTCTAAATGGGGCCGCGCCAGAGACAGAGACGCTCGGTCACAGGCCGGGTGAGCTCGGAGCGTGGCCAGAGACCAGGAGACGGGAGGGACTGCTTTTCTCTGAGGCGGGCTGAGGGCTGAGGCCCCAGGCTCTCGGCTCCTCCGGGTCGGAGACTGGGAGCCGCCATTTTCAGTCCCGTCCTCCAACGAGGTACGGAAAGCGTTCAGGGAACAAAAGCTCCTGAGAGCGAACCCGAGCTGATTACTTAGCCTGGCCCCTGGCGAGGGCGGTGGGAATCCGCCTCGGGCAGAGACACTTGAGAATCATAGCAACAGGCCCCTCCCCCAGAAGACCAAGAGAAACAAACAAACAAACCATCCAGTCAAAGTCAAGTTCAAGACGGCTAAGCGTTGCGGAACCCCAGAACTACGGAAAAGCAACGGAGACAATTCATGGCTTTTTCCCCATGATTCTTCAGTCGTTCAAAGTTCATTGATTTTTTTTTCTCTTTGAAATTTTTTCTTACTTTTTTCTTTTAAAATTTTTCCCTTTTCCTATTTTAACGTTCTTAACTCTTATATCGTATCAACACTTTTTATTCTCTTTTTTTAAAATTTTCATTGTTATAATCATATTTTATCCCTTCATTGTTTTTAACCTTATTTTTTTGGATACTTATAGGGTCTGTTCAATTCACCAATCTAATAGAGAGAGATAGAGATAGATAGAGATAGAGATAGATATAGATATGGAGTCATAGACATAGATATAGAAACAGAAATAGATAATATAGATACAGGATTTTGTTTTATTCATTTTTGTTTAGTTTTTGTATGATTTTGGGTTTTTGGGTTTTTGTTTGTTTGTTTGTTTGTTAGTTTTTGGATTTGTTTTTTTTTGTTTTTTGTTTTTTGTTTTTTTGTTTTTTTTTTTTTTTCCCCTCTTACTTTTCTACCCAGTTCCAGGTCTCTTCTGAGTAGGTTAGTGTATATTTCTCTGGGGTCATCGCTACCCCTTAGTATTTAGTTCTCTCATCCATCTATTCCTATCTGCATAAAATGACAAGGCGGAAAAAATCAACACAAAAAAAAGAACAAGAGCCAGTAATGACGGCTAGGGACCTAATCAATGCGGACATTAGTAATATGACAGAACCAGAGTTCAGAATGACGATTCTTAAGGTGCTGGCTGGGCTTGAAAAAAAAATGGAAGAAAATAGAGAAGCTGTCTCTAAAGAAATAAAAGACCTTTCTGGAGAAATAAAAGAACTAAAATCTAACCAAGCTGAAATCAAAAAAGCTATTAATGAGGTGCAATTGAAAATGGAGGCTCTTACTGCTAGGATAAATGAAGCAGAAGATAGAATTAGTGATTTAGAAGACAAAATGTCAGAGAAAAAAGAAGAGGATGAAAAGAGAGACAAACAACTACTGGACCATGAGGAGAGAATTCGAGAGATAAGTGATGCCATAAGACGAAACAATATTAGAATAATTGGGATCCCAGAAGAGGACGAGATTGAGAGAGGGCCAGAAGGTATATTGGAGCAGATCTTAATACAGAATTTCCCTAATCTGGCAAAGGGAACAAGCATCAAAATCCAGGAGGCACAGAGAAGCCCCCCCAAAATTAATAAAAATAGGTCCACACCCCGTCATCTAATAGTAAAACTTACAAGTCTTAGTGACAAAGAGAAAATCCTGAAAGCAGCTCGGGACAAGAGGTCTATAACATACAATGGTAGAAATATTAGATTGTCAGCAGACCTATCCACAGAGACCTGGCAGGCCAGAAAGAGCTGGCATGATGTATTCAGAGCACTAAATGAGAAAAATCTGCAGCCAAGAATACTATATCCAGCTAGGCTCTCACTGAAAATAGAAGGAGAGATAAAAATCTTCCAGGACAAACAAAAACTCAAGGAATTTGCAAACACCAAGCCAGCCCTACAGGAAATATTGAAAGGGGTCCTCTAAGCAAAGAGAACCTTAAAGAAACATAGACCAGAAAGGAAGAAACACAATATACAGTAACAGTCACCTTACAGGCAATACAATGGCTCTAAATGTATATCTCTCAATAGTTACTCTGAATGTAAATGGACTAAATGCCCCAACTAAAAGACACAGGGTATCAGAATGGATAAAAAAACAAGACCCATCGATATGCTGTCTACAAGAAACTCATCTTACACGCAAAGACACCTCCAGATTTAAAGTGAGGGGATGGAAAACAATTTACCATGCCAATGGACAGCAAAAGAAAGCTGGAGTGGCAATCCTTATATCAGATAAACTAGACTTTAAGGCAAAGAATATCATAAGAGATGAAGAAGGACACTATATCATACTAAAAGGATCTGTCCAACAAGAAGATCTAACAATCATAAATATCTATGCCCCTAACATGGGAGCAGCCAATTATATAAACCAATTAATAACAAAATCAAAGAAACACATTGACAAGAATACAATATTAGTAGGGGACTTGAACACCCCCCTTACTGAAATGGACAGATCATCAAAGCAAAAGATCAACAAGGAAATAAAGGCTTTAAATGACACCCTGGACCAGTTGGACATCACAGATATATTCAGAACATTCCATCCCAAAACAACAGAATACACATTCTTCTCCAGTGCACATGGAACATTCTCCAGAATAGACCATATTCTGGGTCACAAATCAGGTCTCAACAGGTACCAAAAGATTGGGATCATTCCCTGCATATTTTCAGACCATAATGCTCTGAAACTAGAACTCAACCACAAAAGGAAAGTTGGAAAGACCTCAAATACATGGAGGCTGAAGAACACCCTACTCAAGAATGAATGGGTCAACCAGGAAATTAAAGAAGAATTAAAAAAATTCATGGAAACAAATGAAAATGAAAACACAACTGTTCAAAATCTTTGGGATACAGCAAAAGCAGTCCTAAGAGGAAAGTATATAGCAATACAAGCCTTTCTCAAGAAACAAGAAAGGTCTCAAGTACACAACCTAACTCTACACCTACAAAAGCTAGAGAAAGAACAGCAAAGAAAGGCTACACCCAGCAGGAGAAGAGAAATCATAAAGATCAGAGCAGAAATCAATGAAATAGAAACCAAAAGAACAGTGGAACAAATCAATGAAACTAGGAGCTGGTTCTTTGAAAGAATTAATAAGATTGATAAACCCCTGGCCAGACTTATCCAAAAGAAAAGAGAAAGGACTCAAATTAATAAAATCATGAATGAAAGAGGAGAGATCACAACCAACACCAAAGAAATACAAACAATTCTAAGAACATATTATGAGCAACTCTACACCAGCAAATTTGACAATCTGGAAGAAATGGATGCATTCTTAGAGAAATATAAACTACCAAAACTGAACCAGGAAGAAACTGAAGACCTGAATAGACCCATCACCAGTAAGGAGATTGAAGCAGTCATCAAAAATCTCCCAACGAACAAGAGCCCAGGGCCAGACGGCTTCCCAGGGGAATTCTACCAAACATTTAAAGAAGAATTAATACCTATTCTCCTGAAACTGTTCCAAAAAATAGAATTGGAAGGAAAACTTCCAAACTCCTTTTATGAGGCCAGCATTACCTTGATCCCCAAACCAGGCAAAGACCCCATCAAGAAGGAGAATTACAGACCAATATCTTTGATGAATACGGATGCAAAAATCCTCAACAAAATACTAGCCAATAGGATCCAGCAGCACATAAAAAGGATTATTCACCACGACCAAGTGGGATTTATTCCTGGGATGCAAGGTTGGTTTAACATTCGCAAATCAATCAATGTGATACAAGACATTAATAAAAGAAAGAACAAGAACCATATGATCCTCTCAATAGATGCTGAAAAAGCATTTGACAAAGTACAGCACCCTTTCTTAATCAAAACTCTTCATAGTGTAGGCATAGAGGGTACATACCTCAATATCATCAAAGCCATCTACGAAAAACCCACAGCGAATATCATTCTCAATGGAGAAAAACTGAGAGCTTTTCCCCTAAAGTCAGGAACACGGCAAGGCTGTCCACTATCACCACTGCTATTCAACATAGTACTAGAAGTCCTAGCCTCAGCAATCAGACAACAAAAAGAAATAAAAGGCATCCAAATCGGCAAGGAAGAGGTCAAACTCTCACTCTTTGCAGATGATATGATACTTTATGTGGAAAACCCAAAGGACTCCACTCCAAAACTGCTAGCACTCATACAGGAATTCAGTCAAGTGTCAGGATATAAAATCAATGCACAGAAATCAGTTGCATTTCTATATACCAACAACAAAACAGAAGAAAGAGAAATTAAAGAGTCAATCCCATTTACAATTGCACCCAAAACCATAAGATACCTAGGAATAAACCTAACCAAAGAGGCAAAGAATCTGTATTCAGAAAACTATAAAGTACTCATGAAAGAAATTGAGGAAGACACAAAGAAGTGGAAAAACATTCCATGCTCATGGATGGGTAGAATAAATATTGTGAAAATGTCTATGCTACCTAGAGCAATCTACACATTTAATGCAATCCCCATCAAAATACCAGCAATTTACTTCAAAGAAATGGAACAAATAATCCTAAAATTTATATGGAACCAGAAAAGACCCCGAATAGCCAAAGGAATGTTGAAAAAAAAAAGCAAAGTTGGCGGCATCACAATTCCAGATTTCAAGCTCTATTACAAAGCCGTCATCATCAAGACAGTATGGTACTGGCACAAAAACAGACACATAGACCAGTGGAACAGAATAGAGAACCCAAAAATGGACCCTCAACTCTATGGTCAACTAATCTTCGACAAAGCAGGAAAGAATGTCCAGTGGGAAAAAGACAGTCTCTTCAACAAATGGTGTTGGGAAAACTGGTCAGCCACATGCAGAAAAATGAAACTGGATCATTTCCTGACACCACACACAAAAATAGACTCAAAATGGATAAAAGACCTCAATGTGAGAAAGGAATCCATCAAAATCCTCGAGGAGAACACAGGCAGCAACCTCTTCGACCTCAACCGCAGCAACTTCTTCCTACGACCATCACCAAAGGCAAGGGAAGCAAGGGCGAAAATGAACTATTGGGACTTCAACAAGATTAAAAGCTTTTGCACAGCAAAGGAAACAGTCAACAAAACCAAAAGACAACTGACAGAATGGGAGAAGATATTTGCAAATGACATATCAGATAAAGGGCTAGTATCCAAAATCTATAAAGAGCTTCTCAAACTCAACACCCATAAAACAAATAACCCAGTCAAGAAATGGGCAGAAGACATGAACAGACATTTCTCCAAAGAAGACATCCAAATGGCCAACAGACACATGAGAAAGTGCTCAACATCACTCGGCATCAGAGAAATACAAATTAAAACCACAGCGAGATACCACCTTACACCAGTCAGAATGGCTAAAATCAACAAGTCAGGAAATGACAGATGTTGGCGAGGTTGCGGAGAAAGGGGAACCCTCCTACACTGTTGGTGGGAATGCAAACTGGTGCAGCCACTCTGGAAAACAGTATGGAGATTCCTCAAAAAGTTGAAAATGGAGCTACCCTACGACCCAGCAATCGCACTACTGGGTATTTATCCTAAAGACACAAAGGTAGTGATCCTCAGGGGCACGTGCACCCGAATGTTTATAGCAGCAATGTCCACAATAGCCAAACTATGGAAAGAACCTAGATGTCCATCAACAGATGAATGGATAAAGAAGATGTGGTATATATATACAATGGAATACTATGCAGCTATCAAAAGAAACGAAATCTTGCCGTTTGCAACGACATGGATGGAACTGGAGGGTATTATGCTGAGCGAAATAAGTCAATCAGAGAAAGAGAATTATCATATGATCTCTCTGATATGAGGAACTGGAGGGGCAGGGTGGGGCGTCATGGGGGGTAGGGAGGGAAAAATAATGAAACAAGATGGGATGGGGAAGGAGACAAACCATAAGAGACTCCTAATCTCACAAAACAAACTGAGGGTTACTGGGGGGTGGGAGGGTAGGGATAGGGTGGATGGGTTATGGACATTGGGGAGGGTTTGTGCTTTGGTGAATGCTGTGAAAGATGTAAGCCTGATGATTCACAGACCTGTACCCCTTGGGCAAAGAATAAAAATAAAATTTAAAAAAAATGTAAAAAAAAATAAAAATAAATAAAAATTTTAAAAAGTGTGTTTTATCTCTGACTGAGTAAGTGAGAGTGCTGACCACCCTGGGAGGCCATACTTTCCCTCTGAAGCAGAACTCACTTCAAAAGCAAAAGGGAGGCAGTAGTGTCCTAAGAAACACTTCCTTACTGCTCTTCTTTCCCAGCATTCACCAATCACTTCTATTAGAAAGGATGCCCTTAGAAGAAAAGGGAAAGAAAGGGCAACCCAGAGTTCCCTTTTCTTTCAGTACATCTTTATTCATGAGTGAGCCCCAGGGCTAGGATGTGCTCCTATCAACAAATGAAATAAAAGCAGTAGGTAAGTTTTACGCAGTATTCCCACTGTTCTGGTCCAAACTAAATATATATGCACGCACAACAGAGTTGCACAACGGAGGTGTGCTGAGCCCGCAGACTCACACACAAGCTATGAAATGCAATTGGTGTCATTGTAGCAATTGCACGTGTGAGTGAAATGCTCTTAATTTTGCATTTAAAACTGGCATTGCACAAAATAAAGATGAATGATACAATTCAGGCTGATGATTTAAATTTTGCATTTTTCTTCGCTTAGAAGAGTAAACAGCAAGTAAAAAACCCCATCATGACCAGTACAGCAGAGACTGCAGAAGGAAGGAAAAGTTTTGTATTTCAGTACCTTCAATGGCATGTTTTTCCCTCCTCTTTTTTTTAGACAGGAGCTCCACATTTTCATTTTGCCCTGGGCCCTAAAATGATGTTGCCGACTCTGTTCTCATTTCATAGACAAAGAGATGCTCTGAGAGCCTAGGTGACTTTCCCAGGATCACTCAGCTGGGATTCAAACCCAGACTACTCTAACTCCAGAGCCCAGGCTCTTAAACACCCCACTAGCCTCTCCTAAAGCACAAGGCGAATGGGGCTTTGACCAGTGGAAAAGGGTGCTCTCCTGCCTGCACCATTCTCCCTGCCTCCTGCCTACTTATCACAGCTGGAGTTCAAGCCCCAACTTCTCCCTCAAGCTTCCTCCCTGGCCTCCCTGCCTCCAGACTTACCTCTGTATATAAACATCGCCTGACTGAGCTGGTGGTTTCATTATTTCATCCCTCTGCTCATGAACCTTTTTCAGCTCTGTATTACCTGAAGGGTAAGGGCCAAACTCCTCAGCTCAGCAATCACAGACCTTTACCAGTTGGCATAACGAGGTAAACTTGTCTCCTCAAAATTCCCCAAACTGGCCTTGCACATTCTAGCTCCACCTCTTCGTTCATGCTGTTTCCCTGGCCTAGGCTGTTCTTCTAGCTCCTCTTGCTAAAATCTCTCCCTACTTTGGAAACTCATTTTCTTGGCTACCCCAGCCCTGTGTATTTATTTACTCTCTTCCCTGCAGTTTTGACTGGCTCTGAATGAGGCCAGAGTTCCTCCCTCCCTTTCTTCCTCCCTCCCTCCTTCCCTCCCTCCCTTCTAAAATATTAATCAAGGAACCAGCATGTGTCAGAGACAGTGCCAGGCTTGGATAGACAGTCTCTGTTCTCCCTGAGCTCACTCCCTCAGTCATTCCAAATAACCACACATAGAAACAGATATCGGAGTGGCCACTGGAGTCTTGAGAACTTGGCAGGCAAGGGGTCTCCCAGTCAGGAAGCTCAGGGGAGATCTAGAGGAAGTGACTCTTCTGCTGTAATCTGAAGAAGCAGGGGAGGGAAACCGCCTGTGCAAAGTAGGCTTTGCTGTGAGGTCTTGGAGGTGCCTGCTGTCTCTGGGCCTCAGTCTCCCTGTCTGTCACATCCATGCTGGCTCTGGGAGGGGGGCCTGAGACAGCACAGTCCTTAGAGGAGACAGAGAGTCTGGGGCTGCCCTGCCACTGCCCCACTTTGGTTTGTAAATGGGTTTGACTCAAAATGCAAACAACCTTAGAGTCCTGGGAACCTCACTTCCTGTTCCCCAGGGTCATCCAGGCCCAGTGGGCAGGTGTTCCTAATCTCTGACACCATGATGCTGAGCACTGATTCTAAGTCTGCTGTCTTAACCTCCTACCCCATTCACTTGGACAGCCCCCCTCTGGAGGGGCAGGAAAGACTGGCTCCCAACTGTTCAGACTGGGACATGCTCCTGTCTCTTACCTTCCCTCTGACCCCAAGTTCTTTTATTTGATCTTTTGGGCTTGGGGATCCCATGTAAGCCCCTGAGGCACCCTCACCAGTCCTCCTGAGCCTGGGGCCCCACCTGGCCTGGAGTCACTTGTATAACCTGGAACCTCAGCCTTTCCCTGTTCTCTAATATGGGGGACCTCAGCCCTCTCAGATCCCTTCAGCCCTGCCCCTCAGAGGGTGTCCAGGTTCCTCAGCCCACCATTCATCCTCACTACTTCCTACCTCCTGTGGTTGCCACATGGGGGCTACATCTACTTCACTGCACACAATAGGAAGTTTCTTGCCTCTGAATCTTTGCTTACGTTGTCCCCTGTGCTTGGAACACCCCTCCGTCTTTTAGTGCTCATCCCTATTAGTCCTTAACACCTGGAAGCCACTTCTCATCCATGAGACCAACAGGGCTCTGGTAGCCTGTCTGAGCTTATCAAGCTCACAGCACGCCGGTGCCCATCGTCTGACCCGCCACCCTCACTGTATGCTGATACTCTTGAGGGGCAGGCATCTGGTCTGACCCACTTGGGTTCCCAAGAGGTGTCAGGAGGGTGTTTAAATGACAGAGTTGAGGCAAGAAAATGCCAGAACCTCTTCCTGGTATGGGAGCATACCTGATATTTGAGGGCTGGGGATGTGCAGACCTGTCAGCGACAGGACAGAGCAGGAATCCAGGGCCCCTCAGCTGGCTGAGGACACCCAGATCATTGCATTTTGGCCGGAGGGGCCTCGTCTCCTTCCCCTTGTATTTACCTCTATGAGAATGCCTGGCACAGAGTGGGGGTGGGGGTGGGGACTCTGGACCAGGCTGCCCACTCCTCAGCTCCTTAAGGCAACTTCCTGTCATTGTCACTTTATCTCCCCGGCCAGGCTGAAGAAAGGAAGTTGTCCTCTCTCTCTCAGTGGTGGGCAGAGACACCCCAGACCTCAGGAAGTGGGGATCATATCATGTGAGGGTGTCTGCTCCTTCCAGGCCTTCCTTCTCTTGCTACTTCTACCAGATTTCTCTTCCTAAAGCAGCCATGCAACTACTCTCCTGTTCATGGTTTCCTATGGTCTTCCCCCATTAAGATCAACCCCTCAGCTTGCCAACTTTATCTTGTGCTCCTGTCCTCTCAACACCTTAAACTTGTGTCACTTTGACTTATCTTCTCCATCCTTTGTCCAAGGATTCCTCCCTCCCTGTCTTTGCCCATGCCTTTACTTGTTCTGGGAAACTAGTTTGCTTATTTTTATCTGTCTAAAACCCTCCTCACTCTTCAAATGCCTTCTTTGGGGCCGGGGTGGGGGCGCCTGGGTGGTGCATTTGACTTGGTTTTGGCTCAGGTGGTGATCACAGGGTCGTGAGATCCAGCCCCACATTGGGTTCCGTGCTCAGTGCAGAGTCTGCTTGAGATTCTCTCTCCCTCACCCTCTGCCCCTCCTGCTCATGCTCTCTCTCTCACTCTAAAATAACCAAATCTTTTTTTAAAAAAAAGTTGTCTTCTCCAAGAATTCCTCCTTGACCCCTTGGGAGCCAGTGACCTTGTAACTCCTGAGGGGCCTATTTGTATACTCTGCCATATTTGCCTGAATTCTCATTTGCAGCATCCAACTGTATCCCTCCAGAACAGGAGCTGCATCTGAATCATTTCAAGGTCTCTACAGGGTTGCACAGGCCATAAGGATCGTTATAAAGTTGACCTCTAGATTGGGCATCTCCTGAAGCTGAAGCTGAGTCTGTAGCACTCATCTTTGCATCTCAGTGCCTAGCACCTGGTGTGGTACCATAATAGGTACTGTGTACCAAAGATATTGGTTAAATGAACAAGGTTCTAGAAAATGCAGTAAGAGATTTAAAAAAATGTACAAATACTGGAAAGTGAATGAATGAATGAATGAATGAGTATGTTAATATCTATAAACTGTGACATTCTCACCATAGGATATATCAGAATTAGCATTCACATTATACAGACAGGGGCTTAAGGCCTGTTAGGGTCACATAGTGAGTTGGGTTCCCTCCTAGCTCTATGCTTCCCTCTCTGCTCCAGTGTCTGGCACAAATGCAGAGTCTCTCAGCTAGTCTTTGGCTATGCCTATCAGCACCTTGGTCAATGAGGCAAGAGGACCTGCCTGTCAAGGAGGGGGCTACAGCTGTTCCAGGCCACGCCTGACCAGTCTGCCTGCAGGGACTCAGCTGGTAGTGGGTTGTAAGAAGATAAAACACAAAACCCTTATTTGCCTTGTAAATCATTATACTCAACCAGGCTTGTTAGCCTGAGGTCATAACTTAAAAAAGAATTTGGGACCTGGGACTTGCTCCCTGGTATGGAGAAAGGGCTTTGGCCCAGGGGCACCTGAGGGTAAGGCTTGTCTTGGTCAGTCCCTCAATCTGGATATCCTTTCTTGCTACCTGCATGCAGTGAGCAGGGGCTGCTGGTTTAGCCTTGCCAAGAGGGTGTCTCCAGGCCTGGGGCTGGGCTGTGGGAGTTAGTCAAGTCCTCAAGCAAGACTGGGCCCTCCTGGACAGCACCTTGGTCATAGGAGTCTGAGAAAGCCCCTTCCCCTCTGGACCCAGGGTCTTTGTGCAGTGGGGGTGGGACAGATGATAACTGGAACTCAGAGGAACTCTAGTGGGAACTTGCTTCTACTGTACTCAGGACCAAAACCAGGACCAAGTGGCAGGAGACTGGCTCCTGCCCTTGGTCCTCAGACTGGAGGCAGGGTAGAAACTCAGGTTTCTATTTGTAGTTTCAGTGGCAATCCTGGCCTGTTCTTATCCCCTCAGGGCCCAGCTGTCCCCACTTTCCCTCCTCTGTGTGTTTTTGGGCTTCTCATCAGCAGTGCCAGGTCTCTGCCCCAGTGTTCCCTGTGTGGCAACCAGCCCAACTCTCTGGGGATATCCTGTCATTGTGGCCCAGAGCCTAGGCATTGAATCTTGCCAAGTCAGCCCAAGTACTCTGGGTCCCTTCCAGGTCCCCAGGTGGGGCCCACAACTCAGAGGGGTTGGGGAAATTGGCAAAGGCTCCCAGATCCCCAGGGTGGCAGACTCAGGCACTGTGCCCAAGACACCTGACGCCTGGGCTGTGGCCAGCCTCTGGGGAGACACACGGGCAAGGCTCACTGCCTGGTTGCCAGCCCTCTGGGTGACCTTGGCATGTCCTCTACTTCTCAGGGCTCCCTTCTTGCGGCCATGACTTATGGCAGACCCAGCTCAGGCCCAGCAGACCAAGAGAATCTGTGTGACTGGTGAGTGTGGTTACTCACAGAGTTGTTGTATATGCTGGGTACACTCACTGACCTAGGGCTGCCTCTCTCTATGGTGAAAGTGGGAGCATGGGAAGGGAGCTTCCGGTGGGTTCCATCTCTTGGCCTCCAACAACCATATTCCATGAAAATGTCCAAATTTGCAAGTTGAATTCCATTTGCCTTTAATTCCCAGAAGTCTCATCCCCCCTCATTTGTGTACCCAGATTAGGCCAGGCCTTCCTGGGTCTTTCATTCACAAAGCCAGCTGCTAGGGCAGAGGGGAGAGTAGGATTAGGAGGGGACTTTGCATCGGGAACTTCACAGCACTATCTGCACCGGGGGTATAAAATAACTACCTAACAAGAACTGGCTCAGTGCCTGGCACTGGGCTGAGGACCTTATTTAATACTTACAAGCAGCCTTTAGAGCAGGTTCTTTATACTCCTCTTTATAGAATTGCACAATGAGGTAAGGGACACACAATTGGTACCTGGGAGAACAGGCATTTGAACCTAGGCCATCAGGCCCCAGATCCTAGCCTTTTAACCACAGTTGCCTAGAATCCCTAGGCAGTATAAGGCTGGGGTCTTAACCTGGCTTTACTCAAAGCCCCTGCTGGTGATGACTGAGTTATATGGCCTGGTGAAAGCTCTGAGGATGGACCAGGGACCTCCTTGGCCCCCAACACACACTTAGGACTCTCTTCAGGGTGCCTGAAATAGTAGTGACTCTTGACTGGAGAAAGAACCCCACCTGAGAAGTTCATAGGCTTTAGTTTTCAATCTAAGATCCACTGTGTGACCTTGGACAAATGACTCCACCTCTTTAAGCCCCAGCTTTCTCAGCTGTAAAGTGGGAAAGATAGTAGTCCTAATCCCACAGTCATTATGAGTGCTAAGTGAGCCAGTGTATGTGGAGTGGCCAGCCTAGTCTTACTGGGCTGCAGATGCTTAGGGCCCAAATTTTTCTTGCATTCACTCCCAAGGACCCAGAACCAGACTGGTTCTGCCCTGTTCCCCAGGACACACCCCTCCAATCCAATTGTCTGTGACCTGGCCAGGAAGCTAGCCAAAGGCAATACCCACCCAGATCCTGGAGGCAAGAAGCCAACAGACGGCAACAAAGAATTTTCCATGGCTCTATAGTTAATGAGGAACTGACCCTCTTTGGGGCTTCAATTAGTCTTTCACCCTCCTCTCCTTCCCCCAAATTTCCATCATTGGTGATATTTACATTGGAATTCTTCCCAGGACTTCAGGAACCCGGCATGGGTAAGTGGAAAACAACACTGAAGAAGAGATGGGTATATATTTTTTTAAAGGTAGCATTGATAAGTTTGCATTCTTGATTTTAAAACACGTTACAAAGCAGCAAGTATCAAAACAAAATGATTTTGTACTTAATTCAATCAAGCTTCTGTCAGCTGTAAGACACTGCAGAAATACAAAGATGAAGAAGACATGGTCCCTTCCCTCAAGAGGGTCGTGATTAGGAGTGGTTAAGAGCACACTTTCAGGAGACAGACCAGGAATTAAACCCCCACTAGCAGTTATGAGATCTTGGACAAGTTACTAAATGGTTCTGAGCCTCAGTTTCGGCATTTGTAAAATGGGAATAAAAAAAGGCCCTGGGGTGCCTGGATGGCTTAGACAGTTGTGAGATCTTGGACAAGTTACTAAATGGTTCTGAGCCTCAGTTTCAGCATTTGTAAAATGGGAATAAAAAAAGGCCCTGGGGTGCCTGGGTGGCTTAGACAGTTAAGAGTCTGCCTTTGGCTCAGGTCACGATCCCAGGGTCCTGGTATTGAGCCCCACATCAGGCTCCCTGCTGGGCAGGGAGCCTGCTTCTCCCTCTCCCTCTGCCTGCCCCTCCACCTGCTTGTGCTCTCTCTCTCTGTGTAAAATAAAAAATAAAATAAAATAACAAAAGCCCCACCACAGTGGACTACTTTGAGTTTTATTGAGAAAATACATGGCAGTGTTAGCTACCCCACAAAGGTGCCCCCTTTTTGCTAACAGAGTCCTGACTTTGGTCCAGGTAGCAAAGTGCCCCAGTTTAGTGCATGAATCATGAATGGTTTAAGCCAATCACCATGATGTCCTTCTTCTTTGCCAGATACTGGTTTTCCCAGTGCCCTGGCTGCTGAGGATGGCTATGTGACCTACGTAGGGCCAATGAGGTATAAGGGAGAGTGTGAAGGGGACTTAAAAAAATACAGAGGATGAAATCTTTGCTTTCCCTGCTTTCCACCTGAAGGGTTTTGTTGCTTGGAGCTGTAGCATCCGTGGCATCCACATCTTGAGGATGTGAAGCCCACATATTAATGATGGCTGAGTGGAAGCAGATTGTCAGGGAGACACTGGTGATCTACAGAACAGCCTGAGATTACCCATCCAACTTTGAGAGATAATTTTAAAAGCCTTTATTCAAAGCAATTGGGAAATTTGCTGTCTGCTCCTTTCAGCTGAATGCACCCTTTGATACGGGCTCTTAGCAGCAAGCTCAGCACATGGTTAGCATTCAGTAAATGTGTCTGTAACCTTGCAGAGAAGGCACAGCATATTCCACATTCATTTACATGTGCTCTGAAGATGAAGAGGGAAGGAGGAAGGAAGGGTATAACTCGAGGAAGGGAGGGTAAGACTCCACTTGTCTTACTGTTCCCCGAAGTAACTCTCAGGACCGCAGGGCGTAAAGATGGTCTTGGCTGTGGGATCCACTGGAGAAACCAAGGTTGTTCCGGGCCTGGCAGGAAAGCTGAAATCACCAATAGGGGATGGCACCTGACTCCCTACCCCTTCTAGGAGGGTTTCAAGGGTAATTTCGCTCGTCTTTTGTTTTTGCCTTATGCTCCAACTTTGGAATGGTGGCACTGTGTTTGTATCAGAACTGCTGGAGGAGCCTGTTACTTCCGCTAGATGGAGCAGCTGGAAGGAAGTCAACAGACCTAGGGGCTGACCATTCCCCTCCACCCTCCAGAGGCTTCTCAGAAGAACCAAAAAAAAAAAAAAAAAAAAAGGAAAAGAAAGAAGAAAGTCAGCTTACTTACTTAGAACCTAAGTGATTAATTTTAATTATAGACTTTTAAAGAAATATTTTATTTATTTATTTGAGAGAGAGTGCACAGATGAGCACGAGCAGGGAGAGAGGCAGAGGGAGAGGGAGAAGCAGGCTCCATGCTGAACATGGAGCCCGAAGCGGGGCTCAATCCCAGGACCCCAGGATCATAACCTGAGCCGAAGGCAGATGCTTAACCGACCAAGTCACCCAGGCACCCCTAATTACAGCCTGAATTTATGAATGAATGCCATACCCTACTACAGGCCACCTGTGATTTCATGTAACATTGCAGTTTACATCGGCTTTGGAGTGAAACAACTTGAGCCTCAAGAGCTGGCCTTCTCTTACAAGAAATGTCAGTGAAGATGGGGAGGGTCTGGGACTTGTGATAAAGGGTAGTGCCCAAGCAAGGTAAATCCCGTTTGGCATCTTAGCCCTCAAGCCTTTTTGGTTAGCTTCCTGGGTTGTAAATATAACAAATCGAGTTTTGTTTTTTTTTTTTTAAATGGGAGGTGGTGTGGTGTGAAAGTTCAAAACACAGACTCTATTCTCTGTTTTGTTGTCTGAGAAATGGGAATAATGCTAGAAACCACCTCAGCTGGTGTCTTTGTGGCTCTGTGAGATGAGGTGTCAGCCCCAAGCACAGGGTCCCCTCCCATACAAAACTCCTCCAGCTGTCCTAAGTGTTGGTGGTTTCTCTGCCACCATGCAGGAAAAGACCTTTAGAGTACAGATGGAGAAGGGGATCCTCGGCACCATGCCCTCTCTGCAAGTTATGCTGATGAATTACTGCCTCAGGGAGCTGTGGGGAAGGAGGCTGTGGCTCCGTCTCTCAACTTATAAATGACAAAATTGTACCACCCGGGGTATCTGACCTAGAAAGGGCTTCTGAGATATCTCTGAGTCATCACACATGCATTTGTGTGATGGCATTTTCTGCCATAAATACCAAAAGAACAGCCACAGAAGGGGAACCACATGGGGTGGGCAGCAGCCATACACTTTTGCTCACATATGGCAGTGTTAGAACCTGGCAACAGTGCAACCAGCACCCATGGTGGAGGGACAACCCACACACTCAGAGGCATGTGCTGCAGGTAGTTTTGGGGGGAAAGTAGACAATCTCCCTTGCAGTAAAAAAATGTAAATGTATTCGTGCCGCTTGAACTGGTGACAGACACTCCCCCTTGGGACTGGATGCCTGATTGGGCCCAGAGGCTTCTCAAACAGCCAGGGCTCCCAGAGTTCTGTGATTGGAGGTTACACTGGACCATCCCATGCTCCCCCACCCTCTCAAGGCTGATCGGATTTCTCCAGCTCTGCCCTCTGGGAGAATATGCTTATTTGTGGGGGTTAACAATTGGGATAAAGAAGATACCTTCTACCCCCAACAACCCATTCGAGACCCCTGCCCTGTCTCTAGGTCACTGGGTCCCCTGAATTGTGTAGCTCGAGAATGTACAGTAGGCCAAGGGCAGCCAGGGCCAACCAGAGCCCTTTAAGCTGCTGGGGCCTTGAGTTAATCCTGAACCATCTGAGCACCCTCCAGGGCAGAAGGAGACCACCCCACCAAAATCTTTCTGAGGCAACTGTCCCCACTGGAAATGGCTGTCTGCCTGATGGGGTCTGGGTTTACCAGGAATCAAAACTCCCAGATGTCTCTTAGTGCAGGATACCCTAGCAGCCACATAGGACCCATCCAGGCAAGTCAGTCTAGATATCTCTAGCTTTACCTTGGGGGGGAAATACACACATTTGTGTAGGATAGGGTTTAGAATTAGGCAGAGGCTTTTGGCTGCCAAGGGCCAGCTCCCATGGCCTGGCCTCTGGGCATACCTGCCCTGTTCTGAGTCCCTGGCTCCCTGCACTTGTGCAGCTCAAGCATGACCAATAGGCACCCTCCAGCCTATTTTTGGGAAGCCAGGGCCCTCCAGGCCTGTGGGACTTCGGCTGGTCCAAACCATTTGGATAGCCTCCTGGGTAGAGGGATCCCAACCCCTAGAATCTTTCAGAGGTAGCAGCTTGAATGTGGTGACAGTTAGTCCCCATGTGGACTGCCTGCCTGGTGGGGTCCCTGGCTTCTCTAGCAAGGAGGATACCTTGACCAGCCGCCCCCTCCTGGCACTGGCAAGGCAGTGCAGTTGCCTCCAGGTTGGCATTCAGGGGGAATTTGTGCATTTGTGTTGTGTAAGGCTCTGAATGAGGCAGATGCCAGGTACTTCTAAATAGCCTACTCCTGTGACCTGGTCTCTCTGTGCAGTTGCCCTGTCCCAAGTCCCTGGCTACTCTGACCTGCAGGTTTTTTGTCTGCATCTTGTCAGTCCACATTTCTCTACCTCTTATTTCCAGGAGAATATATGCCTGCCTTTGTGTAGGTTTAGATTCAAATTAGGATGATAACATGTATCTCCTAGTGCCTGCTGCTATGACCCTGCCTCTCCCCACCATTGTCCTAATTTAGGTGCCTGGGTCCCTTGGCCTACTGGGGACTGCATGCTCATTATTACCTGTCAGTCAGCCTTGGATAGCCAGGGCGCTGCAGACCTGGCTGATACCCAACCACCTGCATAGCTCTCAGGTTACAGGGAGGCTTCTGACATGGCAGCTTTAAACTTGTGACTGTCACTCACCATTTAGACAGGTTGCCTGACCAAAAGGCAGGCTTCTCCAGATCTCAAGGCTCCCAGGCACCTACTTTGGCTGGCTAATGAGTCCAGTGGTCAGGCCCTGACATGGTGGGGGACAGTCGAAGCCCTCCAGCTTTGCCCTAAGGAGGAATAGGTACAACTGTGCAGGGTAAGTCTTGGAAAAACTTAGATGACAGGTACCCCCAATAGTTTCCTCCCATTACCTGGTCTCTCCCCTATTCCAGGTCCCTGGTTACCCTGACCTGTGCAGTTTTGTGTATGAAGTCTGTACCCTATAAGCTGGCCTTGGGCTGCAGGGGACACTCTAGGGCTCTGGAGCTAGGGCCATTCTCCAACCACATGCTTGGCCTCTGAGGTGGAGAGAGCCCACACTCTGAATATCCTTCTGTGGGCTATTTCATGCTAAGGACTGTCAGTGCCATTTGGACTGGCTGTCTCTATGGGGTCCAGGGCTTCTCCATCAACCAAGACTGATTAGGTGTCTCTTTTTGGGGGTTATCTCTGACTGTCCCATAGGGCTCCACCTTGCCCAGGCAACCCACTGCCTTCAGGGAAAATAGGATATTTGTGTAGGTTAAGTCTTGGGATTAGGCATATGCCAGTTGCCTGGCCTCTCCCTACAGCTGCCCTGTTCTAGGTCCCTGGTTCTCTGACCTGTTCTGCCCATGCATGTGCCATGGCACTGTGTCAGCCAAATTATGGCTGCCAGGGTCTCCCGGTATTAAAGGCTCTGAAGTATTTCTTTTATAACCTTCTTCTCTGACTGTTCCTCTCCAGTCACTTGTCCTTTTCCATATCCATAGTTACCCTGACTTGGGGTACCCATGTATGTGCAGCTAGCACCCCATTAGTTGGCTTGGGCTGCAGGGTACACTCCAAATCTGTGGAGTATCAGCTTGACCCCAACCGCTTGAATGGACTCAGTGTGCTGGGTGCCCACATGCTGAATATCTTTCTGAGGCTACATTTTAAAATGGGTGTTTTTTATTGGCTATAAAAAGCTTTGGAATTAGGCATATGCCAGATACTTCATATAGTTTGCTACTGTGACCCACCCTTTCTCTACAAGTACCCTGTAGAGCCAGGCCAGGCTGCTCGATGATAGCTGACAATGTGCATGTGTGGACATGTTAGCCTCCTAGGAAGTCTAACTCAGTCCCTGACTCTTGCATAGCCTCTATAGTAGGGAAAGCCTACCCCTAGAAAAATCTGAGGCTTTGTTTTAAATAGGGGACTACTGGTCCCCATTCAGACAGCTGCCTGATGGGGTTGAGTCTTTTCCAGTAATTCAGGGTCCCAGGTAGCATGTAAGGGTGGGAACAAGGGAATCTGGAACAAGACAGTTGAAAGGAGAGGCCAGGTCCTGTAACAAGCTCTCTGGAATGACTGGCATCTATTTCTTATATTCCACATATGAGTGAAACCGTATAATTGTCTTTCTTTGGTTGACTTATTTTACTCAGCCTAATACCGTCCTGTTCCATCCATGTTGGTGTGAATGGTAAGATTTCATTTTTTCTGATGACTGAGTAAAATTCCATTGTATACATATACCACATCTTCTTTATCCATTCTTCTGTTGTTGGACATCTGGGCTCTTTCAGTAGTTTGGCTATTGTGGATATTGCTGCTATAAACATTAGGGTGCAGGTGCCCCTTTAGATCACTACATTCGCATCTTTGGGGTAAATACCTGTAGTGCGATTGCTGAGTCATAGGGTGGCTCTATTTTTTAACTTCTTGAGGAACCTCCTTACTAACAGTCCTGTTTCAAAAGCAGGCTCAGACGGATTTCCTGGGAATGACTTCTTTCCATCTTGGAGGCTCTGCACGAGATTGGGGGCTGGCCTAAGCCCCAGAAGTCTGGAGGGCCCCATGTCAGCCAAGCCAATCTGACACAGTGTGCTCTGCGCATGCATAGGTCCATGCAGGTCATGGGAGCCATGGACCTGGAACTGTCAGCTTCTTGAGGAATCCAGGTTTCATGAGCAGGCTTTTTGGGACCATGGAATCTGCCTAATCCCAAACCTTAACCTATGTGCATATTTATTGTGATGGTAGAGATGGAGGAATCTGTATTGTCTTGCTAGGATGGGGCCAAACATACTGATAAGGATATCCTTCACTAAAAGGCACCTCAAGGCCTTGATAATCAGTAAACCTGGGACCCCATCAGAAAACCAGTTCAAATGGAGGCTGACTTTACACCAGTTTGAAGCTGAAGCCTCAGAAAAAAATTTGTGGGGTGGAATCTATCCACACAGGAGGCTGTGTTAGTGTTTGGGAACAGGCCAAAACTCCACAGGCCTTGAGGGCCACAAATGCCCAAGGTTGGCTTCAGTGTGTGGGCTGCCCATGCCCAGGTCCCTCAGGTCAGAGCATCTGGGGACCTGCAATAGAGCAGCTGTAGGGGAGAGGCTGACATCCAGGAGCAACCGTGTGGGGTACCTGGCCCCTGTGGCTCATTGCAACTTTTATCCTATACCATAAGAGGCACCCAGTTTCAAATGCAGCCTCTAAAAGATGTTGGGGGTGGGGTCACTGTGCCTTGGAGATTCTACAAACTTTGAGGCCCAGTTTATGGTCCACAGGATTGGAGGACCCAGGCAGCCAAAGGCCAGCTGATAGAATACAGATTACCCATGCATGTGAAGCTCAGGTCTGGGAAGCCAGGGGACCTGGAACAATGCAGTTGTAAGTAAGAGGCTGGGTCATAGGAGCAGATTATTTGGGGGTACCTGATTCCTGCCTCATTTGAGGCCTTAGTTTATACAAATGCACATATTCTCCCAGCAGGCCAATCTGGAGGCAACTGCACAGCCTTGTCAGCACTAGGGAAACAGACCTGGAACAGGGCAAGTGTCCTGAAAAGATGGGTCTTGGGAGTAGGCTGTTGAGGAAACAAGGAACCTGCCTTTTCCAAGCCCTAGTCTACACAAAGGTGTATATGCTCTCTGAAGTTACAGGTGGAGGAGTCTGCTTTGCCAGGGTGCAGTTGTATCCTTAACTGAGAGACACCTATGAGCCTTGAATATTGGTAAGCCCTGGACTCCTGATGTGGCCATTCCTAAAGGGGACTGAGTTTGGCCAGTTGAAAGGTGCCAGCTCAGGAAGATTTTTGGGTGGTGAGCTCCCTCTGGTCTGGAGGTTGGTTTAGGACCAACCTAAACTCCACAGTCTTGGAAGGCAGACAGGGTACTTTATTGCCCATGCATTAGCCATGTAGCCAGGGGCCTAGTTACAGGGCAAGCGTCTGGAAAGGCTGGTTCACAAGAGTGGGCTAGTGGGGGTAGATGGCACCTGGCTATTTGCAGGCGTTAATCCACATAAAAGTGCATATCCTGGGCGCCTGGGTGGCTCAGTGGGTTAAGGCCTCTGCTTTCGGCTCAGGTCATGATCTCAGGGTCCTGGGATCGAGGCCCGCATCAGGCTCTCTGCTCAGCAGGGAGCCTGCTTCCTCCTCTCCCTGTCTCTCTGTCTGCCTCTCTGTCTACTTGTAATCTCTTTCTGTGTGTCAAATAAATAAATAAAATCTTTAAAAAAAAAAAAAGTGCATATCCTTTAAAGGCAGAGCTGGAGGAATTTGAATTTTGAAGCCCCACAAGCCTGATTCTAGTGTTCTGACCATGGTATTTCCAAGAGATACCTGGGAGGCTTCACTGATGCAAAAATCTGGGACTTAAGCAAATAGTAAGCACAGATGGGAACTGACTGTCATCCATTTCAGTGGCTTCTTCAAAGAGAATTTCAGGGGTGGGCACCCTCTAAGCTTAAGGTAATGCAGGTAGTTGGAGGAGGGCCTTAGCTCCACAGGCCTGGGGGCCCTGACTGCCCATGGGGCAGTCCAGAAGGTATGTCTATACAGGTGTCAGCTTCACAGGTCAGGGTAGCCAGGGACCTGGAACAGGGCAATGTTGGATGAGGTCCAGTCACAGTAGCAGACTTTCAGCAGTACCCAACATGTGCCTAAATCCAAGCCCTAACCTTAACACAAATGTACATATTTTTTTTCTGAAATCTGCTTGATTTTGGGGGCACATAATGCTCAGACTGATTGTCATTGACAACAGTGACTTTAACACTGGTTAAAACAACTGTGGGAATTACTCCAAATGTAACTTACCTTATAGGAAGAGACTGTATCAGGTGGAGTTGTCACACAAAGGAAACTTTATCTGCAACAAATGAAATGACAGGGAATAACTTCCAAAGCCATGACTCCCTGAGCAGAGGTGAGTGGGTTTCTTTTATTTAAGTTAGGATGAATACTCAGAAAGGGGAGTTTTGCGATCACATGTAGAGATAGACATAAGGTCACACACGCGTTTTAAAGAAACATGCCTATTCATACATTGTACATTATGTTAATGAGGTTTGTGCTCCTTCCTGGGCAGAGATTTTATTTTTTTTTAAGATTTTATTTATTTATTTGACACACAGAGAGAGATTACAAGTAGGCAGAGAGGCAGGCAGAGAGAGGAGGAAGCAGGCTCCCTGCTGAGCAGAGAGCCCTATGCGGGCCTCGATCCCAGGACGCTGGGATCATGACCTGAGCCAAAAGCAGAGGCTTTAACCCACTGAGCCACCCAGGCGCCCTGGGCAGAGATTTTAAGATTATACTGAGGAAGAGGTAACTATACGGATCATCTATGCAGGGGTGAGTTGGTGGTTGAGCTCAAACTAGTTTAGGCTTGCCAGAGCTCTTCCTACTGTTTGCCTCTAAAATATAAGGTTTATATTCCTGTGAAGTTGGGGAGTATGTAGGGGTCTTCCTGATGAAGATTTTAACCTCATTAACTCCATGGAACCTGGCTTCAATCCTATAAAAACAACTCAACAATGTCCTTTAAGTCAATCTTTACTTTTGAAGCAGCACCGGGAGTTTTTTTTTTAATTATAATTTTTATTAGTGCATTTATAATTTTTATTTGTTCATTTCCATTTTGTGTTTTATTAATTTTTTCTAGTTTACAATTTTTCTTCTCTTTTTTTTTAATTCTTTGCCCCAGGGGTACAGGTCTGTGAATCATCAGGCTTACATCTTTCACAGCATTCACCAAAGCACAAACCCTCCCCAATGTCCATAACCCATTCACCCTATCCCTACCCTCCCAGTCCCCAGTAACCCTCAGTTTGTTTTGTGAGATTAGGAGTCTCTTATGGTTTGTCTCCTTCCCCATCCCATCTTGTTTCATTATTTTTCCCTCCCTAACCCCCACGACCCCCCACCCTGCCCCTCAAGTTTATTTATTTTTTATTTAATTTTAAAAGTTTCTTAAAAATTCCAGCTAGTTTTTATTCAAATTCCAATTATACAGTGTAATATTAAATTCATGTATATAATAAAGTGATTCAGCACTCTATAAAATACCCTGTGCTCATCACAAGTGCACTCCTCAATCCCCATCACCTATTTTATGCCCATCTCTAAATGTGATGACAAAACTCCACTTTGTGAGTATTCATCTTAATTTAAATAAAAGAAACCCACTTACCTCCTGCTAAGGGAGTCATGGCTTTGTTCCTGCCACAATGTTTGTTTCTCCAATCCATGAGCATAGGAATGTCTTTCAATTATTTTGTGTCCTCCTCAGGTTCTTTCATAAGTGTTCTATAGTTTTCAGACTACAGATATTTTATCTCTTTGGTTAGGGTTATTCATAAGTATCTTATTGTTTTGGGTGCAATTGTAAATGGGATCAATTCCTTAATTTCTTTTTCTGCTGTTCATCACTGGTGTATAGAAATGCAACAGATTTCTGTATGTTGACTTTGTATCCCGTGACTTTGCTGAATTCCTGTATCAGTTGTAGCAATTTTTTGGTGGAGTCTTTCAGGTTTTCTACATAGAGTTTCATGTCTTCAACAAAGTGGAAGTTTGACTTCTTCCTTGCTGATTTGGATGTCTTTTATTTCTTTTTCTTGCCTGATTGCCAAGGTTAGGACCTCGGTGCTATGTGAATAAAAGTGATGAGAATGGACATCCCCGACATGTACCTGACCTTGGGGGAAAAGCTCTCAGTTTTTCCCCATTGAGGATGATATTAGTCATGGGTCTTTTCATATGTAGCTTTTGTTATGTTGCAGTATGTTCTCTCTATCCCTACTTTGTTGAGGGTTTTTGTCAAGAATGGATGCTATATATTTTTTAAAGATTTTATTTATTTATTTATTTGACAGAGCTAGAGACAGCAAGAGAGGGAACAGAAGCAGAGGGAGTGGGAGAGGGTGAAGGAGGCTCCATGCTGAACATGGAGCCTGATGCAGGACTCAATCCCAGAACCCTGGGATCATGACCTGAGCCGAAGGGAGATGCTTGATGACTGAGCCACCCACATGCCCCTGGATGCTATAGTTTATCAAATGCATTTTCTGCATCTACTGAGAGGATCATATGGTTCATGTCTTTTCCTTTATTAATGTGGTATATAATGTTGAATGACTTGTGAGTATTGAACCACTACTACATCCCAGGAATAAATCCCTCTTGATCATGGTGAATAATTCTTTTACTATACTACTGGATGCAATTTACTAGTATCTTGCTGAGAATTTTTGCATCCATGTTCATCGGGGATATTGCCCTGTATTTCTCCTTTTTAATGGGGTCTTTGTCTGAATTTAGAATCAAGGTAATGCTGGTCTTGTAGAAGGAATTTGGAAACTTTCCTTCTATTTCTATTTTTTGGAACAGTTTGAGAAGAATAGTGTTAAGTCTTCTTTAAATGGCTGATAGAATTCCCCTGAAAGCCAAGCCATCTGGCCCTGGACTTTTGTTTGTTGAGAGATTTTTGATTACTGATTCAGTTTTTTTTTTTCTGGATATGGGTCTGCTCAAATTTTCTATTTCTTTCTCTTTCAGTATTGGTAGTTTGTATGTTTGTAGGAATTTGTGCATTTCTTTCAGATTGCCCAGTTTGTTGGCATATAATTTTTCATATTCTTTTATCATTGTACTTCTGTAGTGTTGGTTGTGATATTTCCTCTTTCATTCATGTTTTTATTTATTTGGGCCCTTTCTCTTATCTTCTTGACAAGTCTAGCTAAGGGTTTATCACTTTTATTAATTCTTTTAAAGAATCAACTCCTACTTTCATTGATCAGTTCTACCAGTTTTTTGTTTGTTTGTTTCTATATCATTTATTTCTGATCCAATCTGTATTATTTCTCTTCTGCTGCTGGCTTTAGGCTATATCTGCTGTTCCTTTTCTAGCTCCTTTAGGTGTAATGTTAGGCTGTGTATTTGAGATGTTTCTTGCTTCTTGATGAAGGCCTGTATTGCAATATACTTTCCTCTTAAGACTGTCTTTGCTACATCCCTTAGGTTTTGTACTGCTATGTTTTCATTTTAATTTGCTTCCATGTACTTGTAAAAAATTTTGGGGAAGGAGACAAACCATAAGAGACTTCTAATCTCATAAAACAAACTGAGGGTTACTGGGGGGTGGGAGGGTAGGGATAGGGTGGATGGGTTATGGACATTGGGGAGGGTTTGTGCTTTGGTGAATGCTGTGAAAGATGTAAGCCTGATGATTCACAGACCTGTACCCCTTGGGCAAATAATAAAAATAAAATTAAAAAAAAAAATTCTTCTTTAATTTCCTGGTTATCCCAATCATTCTTTAGTAGAATGTTCTTTAACCTCCTTGTATTCATGGTCATTCCAAATTTTTTTGTGTGTGTGGTTTGACTTCAAGTTTCATAATGTTGTGGTCTGAAATATGCATGGTGTTATCTCAATCTTTTTGTACTTGTTGAGGGCTGATTTGTGATCTGGTATATGATCTATGCTGGAGAATTTTTCATGTGTACTCAAAAAGAATGTGTGTTCCACTGTTTAGGATGAAGTGTTCTGGAAAGTTGTCTATTCATATCTGTTAGGTCCTTCTGATCCAGTGTATCATTCAAAGCCATTGCTTCCTTGTTGATTTTCTGCTTAGATGAGCTGTCCATTGCTGTAAGTGGGATGTTAAAGTCCCCTATTATTATTATTATTGTATTATTATCAATGAGTTTCTTTATGTTTGTTATTAATTGATTTATATATTTGGCTGCTCCCAAATTAGGGGCATAAATATTTACAATTGTTAGATCTTCTTGTTGGATATATCCCTTAATTAGGATATAGTGCCCTTCTTCATCTCTTGCTAAAATCTTTGGTTTATAATCTAGTTTTTGTGATATAAGTTCAGCTGCTCCAGCTTTCTTTTTTGATGTCCATTAACATAATAGATGTCTCTCCATCCCTTCACTTTCAATCTGGAGGTGACTTGAGGTCTAAAATGAGTCTTTTGTAGGCAGCATATAGATGGGTCTTTTTCTATCCATTCTCCTACTTTACGTCTTTTTATTGGAGCATTTAGTCCATTTACATTCAGAGTAACTATTGGTAGATAAGAATTTAGTGCTGTTGTATTACTTGCAAAATCGATGTTTCTGGAGATATTTCTCTGTTCCTTTCTAGCCTGTTGCTTTTGGTCTTTCTTTCCCACTCAAAGAGTCTTCTTTAATATTTCTTGCATGGCTGGTTTAGTGGTCACAAACTCCTTTAGTTTTTATTTGTCTGGGAAGTTCTTCATCTCTCTCTCTATTCTGAATAACATCCTTGTTGGATAAAGTATTCTTGACTGCATATTATCCCCATTCAGCATGTTGTATATATCATGCCACTCTCTTCTGGGCTGCCAGATTCCGGTGGTTAGATCTACTGCTAACCCGATTTGTCTTCCCTTGAAAGTTAGGGATTTCTTTTCCCTTGCTGCTTCCAAGATTCTTTCCTTATCTCTATATTTTGTAAATTGCATTATGATATGTCTTGATGTTGGCCAGCTTTTGTTGAATTTGATGGGAGTTCTCTGTGATTCCTGGATCTGGATAACTGTTTTCTTCCCCAGATTAGGTAAGTTTTCAGCTATAATTTGCTCAAATAAACCTTCTGCCCTTTTTTCCCCCTCTCGTCCTCTGGGACTCCTATGATACGAATGTTATTATGCTTTATGGAATCACTGAGTTCCCCAAGTCTACATTCATAATCCAATAGTTTTCTTTCCTTCTTCTTTTTAGCTTTATGATTTTTTCATAATTTTACCTTCTCTATCACTTATATGTTCCTCTGCCTTGTCCAGCCTCATTGTCATTGCATCCAGTTGGTTTTGCATCTTGGTTATAGCATTTTTAATTTCAGCCTGACTAGTTTTTAGTTCTTTTATCTACACAGAAAGGGATTCTCTAGTGTCTTCCATGCTTTTCTCAACCCCATCTAGTATCCTTATGATTGTTGTTTTAAATTCTGGTTCAGACATATTACTTATATCAGTTCTCACCAGACCCCTTGCCATGACTTTTCCAGTTCCTTATTTTGGGATTAATTGCTTTGTCATGGCATTTTGCCTACACTTCTGTCTACTGTGTGTTAGGAAAACCTGTTCTGTTTCCTGCTGCTGAGAGTAATGGCTATATTAAGAAGAGGTCAAATACTGTCTAGGACCTGGTACTTTGAGAAGGTTTTTGTTTTGTTTTGTTTTGTTTTGGTGTGTACTGTGTGCACTCTTCTGTTGTGTTTGGCTGCTCTTTCCCTCTGATCAGGGAAGAATTTCTCCTTACCTGCAATGTGGAGTGTTTGGATCTTCTCCAGTGTGTGGTAAGTTTTAACCAGGTGTGTTTTCATCTGGTTTTAGAAAAGGCTGGAAGAAGTGACAAGATGGCGGATGAATAGGAGACCGATTATCATCAGGTCCCAGAAATTCACACAGATAGCTATCAGACTACTCTGAACACCTACAAATTCTACAGGAAATCAAAGAGAAGAGCAGCGATTCTAGGAACAGAAAATCGACCACTTTCCGGTAGGAAGGCCATGCGGAAAAGTGAATCTGAAGCGATGGGAAGGTAGACCCGGAGGGAGGGGCCAGCTCCCAGCAAGTGAGCGAGCAGCGGAGCACAAACTCAGAACTGTTAGAAGTCGGCTCCACTGAGGGATGTTGCCCCAGAGGCCACGGGGACACAAAAAGACCAGGGGTGTCTGAGTGCAACCGAGCTCCCAGGTATCAGAGAGAAGCCAACAGGAGAGACAGAGCCGAGCTGAGAAGAGGTCTCTCAGCTCGGTGATACCGTGGTCTGGGATCCAAAGCACTGTGAGCACCTGTGAACAGAGACCCCACGGGCGGCAGACCTGGAGAAACCCCTTCCTTCTTCCTCCGAAAGGAGCGGTGCGGGAGTGGCTGCAAGAATCTGCCAGGTTCGGAGATTCTAAACGGGGCCGTGCGCCAGAGAGAGAGACACTCGGACACAGGCCAGGTGAGCTTGGAGAGCGGCCAGAGACCAGGAGACGGGAGGGACTGCTTTTCTCTGTGGTGCACTGAGGACTGAGGCCTCAAGCTCTTGGCTCCTCTGGGTCAGAGACTGGTAGCCACCATGTTCAGTCCCATCCTTCAAAACCCTACAGAAAG
>LNAC01001274.1:279868-295940 GCA_002007465.1 Ailurus styani
CCCCCACCCTGCCCCTCAAGTTCCTCATATCAGAGAGATCATATGATAATTGTCTTTCTCTGATTGACTTATTTCGCTCAGCATAATACCCTCTCGTTCCAGGTGGATAATCTTTTTAATATACTGTTGAATCCTATTAGCTAGGATCTTTTTTTTAAAACATATAATGTATTATTTGTTTCAGGGGTACAGGCCTGTGATTCATCAGTCTTACAAAATTCACAGCACTCACTATAGCACATACTCTCCCCAATGTCCATCACCCAGCCACCCCATCCCTCCTATCCCCATCCCCTCCAGCAACCCTCAGTTTGTTTCCTGAGATTAAGAGTCTCTTATGGTTTGTCTCCGTCTCTAGTTTCATCTTATTTCATTTTTTCCCTCCCTTCCCCCTATGATCATCTGTCTTGTTTCTCAAATTCCACATAACTGAGATCATGTAATAATTGTCTTTCAATAATGATTGACTTATTTCACTTAACATAATACCCCCTAGCTCCATCCACGTCATTGCAAATGGCAAGATTTCTTTTTTAATGTATTAGCTAGGATCTTTTTGAGAATCTTGGCATCCATATTCATCAGGGATATTGGTCTGAAATTCTCCTTTTTGATGGGGTCTTTGCCTGGTTTGGGGATCAAGGTAATGCTGGCTTCATAGAAAGAGTTTGGAACTTTTCACTTTGTTTCTATTTTTTNTTGGAAGTTTTCACTTTGTTTCTATTTTTTGAAACATCTTCAGGAGAATAGGTATTATTTCTTCTTTGGATATCTGGTATAATTCCCCAGGGAATCCGTCAGATCCTGGACTCTTGTTTTTTGGAAGGTTTTTGATCACTGCTTCAATCTTGTTACTAGATATTGGTCTATTCAGTTTGTTAACTTCTTCCTGTTTCTGTCTTGGAAGTTTATACATTTCCAGGAATGCATCCATTTGCTCTAGGCAGCTTAACTTATTGGAAACTAACTGTTGATAGTAAGTTCTGATGATTGTTCTATTTCCTTGGTATTAGTTATGATCTCTCCCACCTCATTCATAATTTTATTAATTTGGGCCCTTTCTCTTTTCTTTTGGATTAATTTGGCCAGGGGTTCATCAATCTTATTAGCTCTTTCAAAGAACCAACTTCTAGTTTCATTGATGTGCTCTACTGTGTCTCTAGTTTCCAACTCATTGATCTCTGCTCAAATCTTAATTATTTCCCTTCTTGTGCTTGGGGTTGGCTTCATTTGTTGTTGATTTTCCAGGTCTTTAAGGTGTAAGGAAAGTTGTTGCATTCGGGATTTTTCAATTTTTTTGAGTGAGGCCTGGATGGCTATGTATTTCCCCCTTAGGACTGCCTTTGCCATATCCCATAGGTTTTGGATCAATGTCTCTTCAGTCTCATTGGTTTCCATGAATTGTTTACATTCTTCTTCAATTTCCTGGTTTATCTAAACATCCTTGAGCAGGATGATCTTTAGCTTCCAAGTACTTGAATTCCTTCCAAACTTTTTCTTGTGGTTGAGTTCCAGTTTCAAACCATTGAGATCTGAGAATATGCAGATATTTTTTTTATCTTTTTGTATCTGTTGAGCCCTGATTTGTGACCCAGTACATGGTCTATTCTTGAGAAATTTCCATGTGTGCTTGAGAAGAATGAGTATTCTGTTTTTTTAAGGAAGAATGTTCTGTATATATCTATGAGGTCCATCTGGACCAATGTATCATTCAAAGCTCTTGTTTCTTTGTTGATTTTCTGCTTAGGTTATCTGTCTATTACTGAGAGTGGCATGTTAAGATCTTCAATTAATGTACTCATATCAATATGACTCTTTATTTTGTTTAATGGTTGGCTTATGTAGTTGGCTGCTCCCATGTTGGAAACATAAATATTTACAATTGTTAAGTCTTCTTGGTGGATAGATCCTTTAAGAATGATGTAGTGTCCTTCTGTATCTCTGACTATAGTCTTTAGCTAAGTTCTAATTTATCTGATATGAGAATTGCTACCCCAGCTTTTCTTAGAGGTCCATTGGCATAAAAGATGGTTCTCCATCCCTTCACTTGCAGCCTGGATATATCTTTAGTTTCAAAATATGTATCTTGAAGACAGCATATGGATGGGTCCTGTTGTTATATCCAGTCTTCAACCCCGTGCCTTTTTATGGGAGTATTTAGGCTGTTCACATTGAGAGTGATTATTGAAAGATAGGTTTTTATTGACATCATGTTGCCTGTGAAGTCCTTGCTTGTATACATTGTCTCTGTAACTTTCTGTTCTATGTCACCCTTGGGTTCTTCCTTCTTTTATAGAACCCGCATTAATATTTCTTGTAGTGCTGGCTTGGTGGTCACATAATCTTTTACACTTTGGCCATCATGGAAGCTCTTTAACTGTCCATCCATTCTGAATGTTAGCCTTGCGGGTAAAGTATTCTTGGCTGCATGTCTTTCTCATCCAGTCCTTCCCCTGAATATGTATTGCCAGTCCTTTCTGACTGGCCAGGTTTCCATGGACATGTCTAATGTTATTCTGATTGTCCTTCCTCTGTATGTAAGGAATCTCTTCCCCCTAGCTTTCCTTAAGGACTCCTGTCTGGATTTATGATTTGTGAATTTCACAATTAAGTGTCTGGAGGTCTTTCTAGATTTGTTGATCTTGGGGGGTGTCCTCTCTGCCTCTAGGACACAAACACTTGTTCCATTCCCCAGATTAGGGAAATTTTCATTCAGTATTTATTCAACTGTATCTTCGAGTCTTCTCTATTTCTCCACCCCCTCAGGGACCACAATAATTCTGACATTGGAACGTTTCATGGCATCATTTATTTCCCTAATCTGTTTTCATTGCCTCTAACCTGTATATTTCAGGCATCCTCCTGACCCTTCTTTTCTATGAGTTTGTCTTCTAGGCCACTAATTCGATCTTCTGACTCAGTTACCCTAGCTGTTAGAGTATTTAGATTAGATTGTATGGATAACATTTTTAACTTCTGCCAGATCAGCTGTCACTTCCAGCCTTAGAGATTTTATGTTGCCACTAATGGTCTTCTCCAACTTAGCCATTGCCTGGACACTTGTTGCCCTGAATTCCATTTCTGACATATTGTTAATGTCCATATCCAATAGTTCCATGGCAGAGGTCACAGCCTCTGAATTTTTCTTCTGTTGGGTGTTCCTCCTCCTAGTCATTTTGGTGAGATGTGGTTGAGGGGATGTATAGCTGAATATATCAACCCTGATCCAGTCAAGGTGCCCCTTGGAAAGTTTTGGAGCAATCGAAAGTCACCACCAAAAAGAGAGAGAAAAGAAAAAAAGAGAGAGAGAAAGAAAGAAAAGAAAAACTTCAGCCAAAATGAGCTCCAAAAGTAAGATTTATAGGGTACATAAACAAAACGAACAACAACAACAAAAAAAAAGACTGACAAGTTAAAAGCAAGAAAAAAAAAGAAAAAGCCAGGCATAATCATCCTCAAGAATAAGATTTATATAGTAGAAAAACAAAAACTAATACACAGAAACACTGACAGAAGAATAAGTTGGAAGGTGGTTATAAACCCTCGATGCAGGTGAGGAAGGTTATTTCAGTTCTTCCTGGGCGTATCTTGTTACCTTTGTTAAAGGATTCAACTTTTCAGAGATACAGAGAAATTAAAACTGGCTTATATATAGGAATAGTATTGAATAGCGAAAAAGGATGACCTTGAAGCTTATATCTATATCTATCTATCTATCTATCTATCTATCTATCTATCTATCTATCTATATCTATATCTATATCTATATCTATATCTATAAAGAAAAAGAAACCCAGGTATATGTATGAAAAAACTTCTACTTAAAAAGTTATTATGGGGGCACCTGGGTGGTTCAGTGGGTTAAGCCTGGGATCGAGCCCCACATCGGGCTCTCTGCTCAGTGGAGAGCCTGCTTACCCCTCTCTCTCTCTGCCTCTTTGCCTGCTTGTGATCTCTCTCTCTCTCTGTCAAATAAATAAATAAATATCTTTTTATTTTTTTATTTTTTTAATATTTTATTTATTTATATGACAGAGAGAGATCACAAGCAGGCAGAGAGGCAGGCAGAGAGAGAGGAGGAAGAAGGCTCCCTGCTGAGCAGAGAGCCCGATGCGGGCCTTGATCCCAAGACCCTGGGATCATGACATGAGCTGAAGGCAGAGGCATTAACCTACTGAGCCACCCAGGTGCCCTAAATAAATATCTTTTTAAATGTTATTATGTAGTATGTTGTATTAAACATCTAATTGTAGTGGTAAGTAGGTTTAAAAAATAAAAGAAGAAGAATCATGAGAACGAATTAAAAAGAAAATTGTATCTATGAAATATACAGGTCTGGGGGCAATACCAGGAGCTTAATATATTGTTTTCCACTGATGTTGAGTTTTTACAGTTTTATGGGGACCCTGTGGTTATTGTCCTCTTGTTCTTTTGGCTTGTCTTCTGGTGGTGGGGCCTGCTGCATTGTTTTTCAGTCAGTCTTGCCTGGACTGAGTCGCCCTGTCCCCTATCAAAAGGCAGGGCTCTGTGGAAACCAATTTTCTAGGCTTTTGTTCTCTGGAGGATTTTGTTCTTTGGTGGTTTTTTGCGCTTTTCAGAAGGTCAGTGCAAAGTAAACTGTCCGCACCCAGACCTCCTCTCCTCAGAGAGAAGCTTCAGTCTGCTCCCCTCTGGATTGTTCAGAAACACAGACTCCCCCTCTGCAAACTCTGCTGAACACTGAAACCTCCCACAGGTGGTGCTCACTCCATCACCATCTCAGTGGTCACCCATGGTCCCCCGCCTGTCTCTGCACTGCCGTGCCACTAAAACCATGAGCAATATCACTCCCAGTGGCTGCAGGTGCCCAGACTTGTCCGGAGACCATGTCCACCTCGGGTACATTCATACCCAGCTGCAGGCCAGGTCATGGAAGGTGTCATTGCAGGGCACGAAATGCTGCATATCCAGGGACCCAGGACAGGAGTCTGCACTGGGGTCTCTCAGGTGAAGGCAGGAGTGTGCGTAGCCCCAGAAGTGGTGAAAGCAACTGAAAGCCCCAGGTTCAGAGACCACTGAGTGGGGCTCCCTTAGGTGTGGGTGGGCGCCGGCTGTGACCACCCTGGGACTGTGGGCTTAGGTCTGTGCCTGGGCACACCCGATACCACCACTTGCCCCATAGGACGCTTTGTGCTTTTTGAGTGCTTTCAACCAGACTCCAAGTTAATGCTGGTCCCCAAGCACAGGACACTTTCTCACTGGGACATTACTTTCCAGTGGATCACTTTTGGTTGTTCTCTCCCCTGGGTGATTTCTGTTTATCCTCTGAAATCTGTCCGAGGGTTCCCAATCTGCTTTACCTCTCCACTAATGATCTCCTGCCCCTGTAGAGATCTAGAAGTGTAAAATCTTACATCTCAGGCTGATTTCATGGGTGTTCAGAGTGTTCTGGTAGATATTTGTCTCACTTCAGGGGACCGGATGAAACAGGGGCTCCTGTATTTCTGCTATCTTGCCCCTCTCGCCATACACTTTAATGTAACTAAAAAGTTACAAACAAATAATATGGCAATGAAGCTGGAGGGAAAATTCAAGACGACACCAGCATAGCATGAGAGGAAGCATGGGACTCTGATGAGCAGGAAACTTGTTGTGACAGAAGAGTCACATGCCTGGGAAGCCAGTCTGGGTTCTATACAGAAAAACCCATCTAGATGAAAACAGGGGAAGGAAAGGAAAAATAAAATAAGATAAATACAGAGAGTGGGGTAAACCATAAGAAACTGTTAACAATAGGAAAAATACTGGTTGCTGGAGGGGAGGTGTGGGAGGATGGGGTACTTGGGTTATTGGCATTAAGGAGGGCACTTGCTGTAATGAGCACTGGATGTCAGGTTCAACTGATGAATCACTAAATTCTATCCCTGAAATGAATAATACGCTCTATGTTAACTAATTTGAATTTAAATAAAAATAACAAGAAATGAAAGTACACAATATAATATAAAATATTATGTTATTATTATATTATAAAATTGTATTTCAAAATGAAATTAGAAAGTACACTATTTTGAAATAGACGACACCATGGTACATATAAATTAATTTTTATGAGATACTGTCAAGCAAGTGAACTCGATGAAGAAAGGTCTCCAATATCCAAGAATTCCTAAGCTGGGTTAAGGCAGCCATATTATGAATGCCATACTACAAAATTACTAGAGTCCAGTGAAATCTCATTAGGGTGAAGATTATTTCAGGCATCCTTTATGTTTTGATTTTTATTCTCTAAGATTGATTTCACCTTATAATTCAGCTCATTTAATTTCACATTCTGTACATGGAATGTATTACCATACCATTGATGGTTATGGAAATTCAGGATTCAGTGTCTCTCTCTACACTATGGTGCACTTAACTTGCAAACATTTTATATGAAAAGTGTAGAATAAGGACTATTTTGAAGGTTTGTTTTTTAAAAAAAGAAAAATCCTGATTATAAAAATCCATGCTTATATGAAGGCCTGTCCCCATGCTTAAAACCAAACAGAGAATGTAACTTGGAAGCATGATAGAAGAATGTAAAGCTTTAATGTTATGTATGGATATAATTTCTGATTAAGAAACTAATTGAAATGTCTAGGTGAAGGGCAACTCTCTAGCTTCCTCTCCATCCTGGGGGCCTTAGACTAGCATTTTACTATCATTCAATAAACTTGCTTTGCTGCCCACTAATAAAAAAAAGAATAAATAGTAAATAAATAAGTGGGATAATATAAAAATAAAAATTTTAAAAATAAATAGTTAAATACCTGAGCAATGAAGAATCTCTGAATAAAAATATAAATTCTCATGGAAGAAAAGAATATAATAAAAAAGTTCTAGATATCCTACATCCACCTTTTGAATCTGATAAAAAATTAAAATAAAATATTGTACTTTGTGTACTTATATTAAGAGAATTTTTTTTGCAATGAGCAACTATAATATCTGTAAAAAGCCATTGTCTTGGCTCTTTTATATACTGTAGGTTTATTTTAATATATCCCAAAATAAATGGTTTTCAGCGATATGCTGTAGCTGGTATTTGAAATTCATTATCTTTTAAAGGTTTTACTTAAATTCCACTTAGCTAACATATATACTGCAGTATTAATTTCAGGGGTACAACTTAGTGATTCAACACTTGTGTAAAACACCCAGTGCTCATCACAAGTGCTCTCCGGTTTCTTCATTTGCTTCTCTCTCTCTCTTTTCTGCTATGCTTATTTGCTTTGTTTCTGAAATTTCTCATATGACTAAAAGCCTATAGTATTAGTCTTTCTCTTCCTGATGTTTCCCTTAGCATAGTATCCTCTCGGTTCACCCCCATCACTGCAAATGGCAAGATTTCATTCTTTTTTATGACTGAGAAACATTCCTTTTCATGTCTTTATTCATTCATCAGTTGATGGACACTTGGCTTTTTCCATAATGAAGCTATTATACATAATGAATATACATAATGAAACATTACACACAATGCTTCTAGAAACATCGGAGTTCATGGAAACCTTTGAATTAGTGTTTTTGTGTTCTTTGGGTAAATAGTGATACAACTGCAGGATTATAGGGTAGTTCTATGTTTAACTTTTTGGGGAAACTCCATACTGTTTTCCACAGTGGCTAGACCACTTTGCATTCACACAAACAATGAATTCCCACAGGCTTGCAAACACTTGTCTCTTGTGTTGTTGATTTTAGCCAACGTGACAAGCATGAGGGGATAACTTATTATGGTTTTGACGTATTTTTCCTTGATGATGAGTGATGTTGAGCACCATTTTGGCTTTGTTATACCAGATATATTTCGATTGAAGTTCAGTTTAGTTAACACATAGTGTAGTATTAATTTCAGTGGTAGAGTTTAGTGATTCAGCAGTTGCACAAAATACCCAGTGCTCATTACATGAAGTGTCCTAATTAATGCCCATAACCGAATTACCCCTTTCCCCCACCACATCCAATTCATTACCCTTTAGTTTGATTCCTATAGTTAAGAGTTTCTTATTTTTTTAAGCAATATGTTTAATTGGATGATTTCCACAAACTATACACGAAGTTTCTAACCATCGCAATTCAGTGAAGTACAAAACATTAAATTACAGGCTGTGGGAAGAGAAGGTAGCACCCACGGCGGCACCTTCCAATCCTGGTTGGCCTAGGGGTGGAAGGTGGGGGAAGAGTTTGTTTTAAACTGAGTGCCTGAGAAAATAAAAAAACAAAAAACAAAACAAAACAAAAAAATAATAAACTGAGCCCCTCATTTCAATGTACAAAAGAATTACTCTGATCGGTATTAAATTGTATTGAAAACAAAATGGACAAAAAAGCAACACTATTCTATTTTGGGGTGGCAATGGAGGAAAGAATGAGTCCTTCAAAGCAGGAGGGGAGACGCTGGGGGAAGGTTCCGTGGCAGTGAGGCCAGCTGGTCACTCATGCTGCTCCATTTTTACTTTTGGTGGTCTCAGGAGGGTCTGATTTTTCTTCTCTTTCTTTCCCTTTGTATTTGCTTGGAAGTTTTGCTAGTTGTCCACACGACTTTCCTCAGTTTTTCTGCCATTCCCTTTCTCTTTTGGGTTTTTCTTGAGCTTCAATCTCTTCTTCCCTTTGTCGCTTCCTTTCATGCATCTCTTTGGTTTCTCTCTCTTTCCTTTTAATTTCCAGCTCGGCAAAAAGTTTCATGGTCTGTTTATATACTGCTTGTTTGAACAGTTCAGGGTCATCCTCCTCCACAATTGTAGGTTTTCCTCCCTTTTTAATTGCTTTTTTCTCTCTTTCGCAGTGTGTTCCACGTATTCTTTTCCTGCCTGAATTACATCCAGGGCCCTCTTCTTTTGATCCTGATCCAGTAGCAACTTGTAAGCTTTGTCCACAGCTTCAAAAGCCTTTTGTGCTCTGTCAGCATCATCTTGGTTTTTGTCAGGGTGCACCAATATGGATAACTGTCGAAACCTCTTTTTTATTTCTTCGTCTGTCACTTCAAGATCTATCTGAAGAACCTCAAATGGGTTCAAATTGAACTAGGAAGAACCAGGACAGGTCAATCATTCAATCTGATTTTTGGATATTGGAAATGAATCTCACTTCTCTGTTTTTTCACCTCACTGTAGATGGTCATAAATGCTTCCTCGGTACTCCCTCTGCCAGCCAAAGCCCCTCTCTCTCCTGGAGCCACCATTTCCACAACCCAACAACCATGTGACTCCTCTCAATAGTCTCTTATGGTTTGTCTTCCTATCTGAATTTATCTTGTTTTATTTTTCTGTCCTTCCCCAATGTTCATCTGGTTTCTTCCTTAAGTTCCATATATGAGTAAAATCATATGGTATTTGTTTTTCTCTGACTGATTTATTTTGTTTAGCATAATACCCTCCAGTTCTACTCATGATGTTGCAAATTCAAGATTTTATTTGTGATGGCTGAGTAATATTCCATTCTTTTATATACAGACCACATCTTTATCCATCAGTCATTGGATACCTGGACTCTTTCAATATTTTGGATCTTGTGGACATTAGGTATTTATCCAAAGGATACCAATATAGGGATTTGAAGGGCCATATGGACCCGAATGCTTATAGCAGCAATGTGCACAAGAGCCAACATATGGAAAAAGCGTCTTTCATGTGTCCATTAGCCATCTCTATGACTTCGTTGAAAAAAAATGTCTTCTTATGTCCCTTAGTCATTTCTAATTGGATTATTCAATTTTGGTGTTTTGAGTGTTTTAAGTGCCTTATAGATTTTGGACACTAAACCTTTCTTGGATATGTCATTTGCAAATATATTCTCCTAGTCAGTATGGTGCCATTCAGTTTTGTTGACTGTTTCCGTCACTGTGCAGGAACTTCTTTTTATGATGAAGTCCCAGTAGTTTATTGTTGCTTTGGTTTCCTGCACCTCAGGAAACATAACAAGGAAGAAATTGCTGATGACCAAAAGGTTACTGCCTGTGTTCTCATCTAGGATTTAAATGGTTTCATGTATCAGATTTAAGTCTTTCATCTGTTTTGAACTTATTGCTGTGCACGGTATAAAAAAGTGGTCCAGTTTCATTTTTTGCATGTTGCTGCCCAGTGTTCCCAACATGAGGTGTTGAAAAGACTGTCTATTTCCTAATGGATAGTCATTATTTTGTTTTGATCTTTTTTGGAACTGACCGGTGATATTTTCTTATTATGTTCCCTGTGAAAATTAGTCTATTGTGTGATTTTCCTTAACAGTGCTAGCCACTTTGGTGTCCTGTAAAAGATTTTAAATGAGCTAATACTTTAAAAATATTTCTTATTGCCACTGTCGTATGAGAAAATGTCAGACATCAGAATATTCTCATTTGAAAACAAAACAGGGCTCCTGGGTGGCTCAGTGGGTTAAAGCCTCTGCCTTCAGCTCAGGTCATGATCTCAGGGTTCTGGGATCAAGGCCCGCATCGGGCTCCCTGCTTGGCAGAGAGCCTGCTTCCTCCTCTCTCTCTGCCTGCCTCTCAGCCTACTTGTGATCTCTCTCTCTGTGTCAAATAAATAAGTAAATAAAATCTTTAAAAAAAAAAGAAAACAAAACAGGGGAAAATATATATCTTAAATACCTGATAGATAATTTGTCTCCTTTCAAACCGAAAATAGTTGGAATGTAGTAAATTTTTATTTTTTTATTATTTATATTATTTGTATTTTTTAATTGATTTATTTGACAAAGAGAGAGAGAGAGAGAGAGAGAGAGAGAGAACAAGTAGACAGAGAGAGATGAGGAAGCAGGCTCCCCACTGTGCAGGGAGCCCGATGAGGGCCTCTATCCCAGGACACTGAGATCATGACCTGAGCCAAAGGCAGAGGCCTTAACGAACTTGAGCCACCCAGGCTCCCTGTAATAAATTTTTAAATACATGATAGATAGTTTTTCTCCTTTCAAACCCACAAATGTAGGATCATAATACATTCTGATACTGACTTACTTAAAAGCCTCGAAGTTAGAAAAAGTATTAATACCCCTCCTTTTTACTTCTTCCATGTTTTATGAAATAATTTTATGTTATCAGAATATTAACCATTAAAATTGAAGAAACTATGTATACTACTGGACAATTCTCCCATTTCATTTGAACATGCTTTTTGTCTCAACAAGGTATATCCCATATACAACTAAATGGACTTTAAGAGCAATTTTTTTATTCAACTTTTTTCCCCCAAGGGGTATAGGTCTGTGAATCATCAGGCTTACACATTTGCTGCACTTACCATAGCACAAACCCTTCCAATGTCCATAACCCAGCCACCCTATCTCTACCCTCCCAACCTCCAGTAACCCCCGGGTTGTTTCATGAAATTAAGAGTCCCTTGTGGTTTGTCTCCTTCCTGATCCCATCTGGTTTTATTGTTCTCCCTCCCTACCCCCCTCAATTCCTCCGCCTGGCCCCGCAAATTCCTCATATCAGAGAGATCATATGATAATTGTCTTTCTCTGATTGACTTCTTTAGTTTAGCATGATACCGTCTAGTTCCATCCATATCATTGCAATCAGAAAGATTTCATTTCTTTTGATGGCTGAATAGAATTCCATTTGATATGTATACCATATCTTCTTTATCCATTCATCCGTTGATGGATATCTAGGTTCTTTTCATAGTGTGGCTATAAACATTCAGGTGCACGTGCCCCTGCAGATCACTACCTTTGTATCCTTAGGGTAAATACCCAATAGTGCGATGGCTGAGTCATAGGGTAGCTCTATTTTCAACTTTTTGAGGAAGTTCCATACTGTTTTCCAGAGTGGCTCCACCAGCTTACATTCCCACCAACAGTGTATGATGGTTTCACTTTCTCTGCATCCTCGCCAACATTTGTCATTTCCTAACTTGTTAATTTTAGCCATTCTGACTGGTGTGAGATGGTATCTCACTGTAGTTTTGATATTTATTTCCCCAATGCTGAGTGTTCCTAACACACTTTTAAAAAATAAATATTTTATTTATTTATTTGACACAGAGAGAGATTACAAGTAGGCAGAGAGGCAGGCAGAGAAAGGAGGAAGCAGACTCCCCGCCAAGCAGGGAGCCCAATGTGGGGCTTGATCCCAGGCTCCTGAGATCAAGACCTGAGCCACAGCAGAGGCTTAACCCAGTGAGTCACTCAGGCGCCCCACCTATCACACTTTACAGTGTGCTTCCTCTTTCTGAATTTCTGTCAGTATTTCTACCGCCAACACTGCCCCCCACCAAAAAACAAGCTTGAATTCATAAAGAGCATGACAGGATGATCTCAACCCACCAAGCACATTCAACATGGGCTCTTGATATCAAACAAGCTTTTTAAGGAGATTCTTTTTTTTTATTTTATTTTTATTCTTTGCCCAAGGGGTACAGGTCTGTGAATCATCAGGCTTATATCTTTCACAGCATTCACCAAAGCACAAACCCTCCCCAATAAGCCTTTTAAAGTAAGAACCGAGAAAGTAGGGTACCTGGGTGGCTCAGTGGGTTGAAACCTCTCCTTCAGCTCAGGTCATGATATCAGGATCCTGGGATCAAGGACCCCATCGGGCACTCTGCTCAGCAGGGAACCTGCTTCCTCCTCTCTCTCTGCCTACCTCTAAGCCTGCTTATGATCTCTCTCCCTCTGTGAAATAAATAAATAAAATCTTAATTAAAAAAGAACTGAGAAAGTAGACAATACTGAATTAGTGAAAAGTCCACAAAATAAAAATTCTGTCCTTTAAATTCAGAAAAATATTCAGGAGACTCCATGGCACACAGCCCCTTCATCAGGAGTGAGAACACAGAGAGCAGTTTTCAAATAGATACAGGGACAATGTTGTCCAGAAGCTGCTGTCGCACCTGTTTGGTAGGTCGGGAGGAAATGAAGCACTTTCCTCACAGAGCATGTTCTCAAGGGCTCCAGGTGAGTGCCCAAGTGCTCTGTGAGGCTCAGAAAGGGTGTGTTTGTGTGCCTCCTGCCGGCTACTGGGGACAGGACAGAAGCTCAGTATTCACTGTTTGGTGTGGACATTTGCCCCTTGCTGGCTGTTGAGGGCATTTCAGGATGTTCTGGGCTTGCTGGAGGTGGATATGCACCCCCTCCTGGCCAGGATGCTAAATCACTCAAAAATCTCAATTCATCAGCCTCTTTGCTGAATGAAACTAGTAAATGGTCTGCCCCAGCCATGCTTCCTCGCTTTCCTAGAACATGCCTCCCTCCTTGGAGCCTCGGTTTGTATAATACGGAAGTCATTAGATTGTGGCATCGTCTCCACCCAGTGACCTCTATGTCATGGCATGATGACAGTCAGAGTTTCAATTCTCTATAAGAGAGGCACATTTTCCCACCATCAGTTTCTCCTGAAAGGTACAAAGGGCTGCAGCTGTGCTGGGGAGACTATTCTCCTTGGTAAACCTCTTTTTCAACTTTATCACAGTCACAGGCAACTGAAGCAGAAGGTAAAAGTGGAAACGTTTTCGGCTTCTCCTCACTTGGGAATGGTGTTGTCTAGGGGTGCTTCCAAGACATTAATATCTATCAGAATCTGTGGAACACAGTTGGCATGACATGGCGCTTCTTGGACAGAGATCCACTTATGCCTTCCTCTCACTTAGCCAATCATTTCAAAAACTAATGAAATTAGGAAGACAATTGGGACCCTCTTTTTCAGTTTCATCTTTCTGCACAGGAAACTAATCTCTACTAACACCAGCTGTAAAATATCCAAAAAAATTGTACTTCTCATGGCCTGATCCCATAAATGGCATATCACACTTCCATCCCTGTTTGCTTGGAGAGAAATACTGTCCATGGTCACAAACCCCACGTCAAGGAGGGGGGAAAAAGAAATCCCATGGCTCTATGGCTAAAAGGGGAGAATTTGGTCAAGAAGTTCTATCCTGTGCTTTCATACACACAGGCTCCAATACTATCTTTACAACAAAGAACCAATTTTCTTGCTTGCACACATCTCACTTAGTAAATACATCTCTCGGTATTTGATTTGCGCAAGTTAATCCCAGGAAACAATCTTATGAAAGATGGGAAGGGTGTCACCAAGTAATGTTCACAGCATCAGTGGATCTTTGAAGAAATGATTCACATTGATAGTCAAAGGGCAATTGCTTTCTAAAATATAAGAAAGAATACTATTAATAATTGGAGTGATAGATACACGTTGATGTTAATGCTGTCACTCAGTCACGATGGGACATTCTCACACATTCGGGATGATCTGCATCGTCACTCCGTCAGTGGACACGGTGGCCAGGGAACTCACTCGAAGTTGTGTTTCAAGCATTTTTCACTCTCCTTCACTGTATGCCATTGTATGGACACACAGAGTATATTTCCTAGTTTCAAATAAAGTCCTTCTTTTCTGAGGAAGTACAAGGGACTGGAAAATAGGCTTGAGAGGAAAACATTAGAGGTTAATTCCAGATATTTAATAACCAGATGAAAAACGACATGGCCACTGTGATACTTTTGGTGTTACTGGGGATTTTTCTACAGTCTGTCCCACATTCTTTATCAATGAAGTAACAAAGATTTACTGAGATCTAAGAAAAAGTTACAAAACTCAAATTTTGAAGGTTATTTGAAATTTNAATTTCGTACTTTGCTCTATCAAAATGTGGAATCTAAAAAAACCCCAACAGCTCAAAAAACAGGATACAGTGGGGTGGGGGGTGCCAGGGACTGGTTGTGGATGAAATTGGGAGATATTAATGAAAGTTCAAACTTTTCTGTTCAGCTCAAGGATGAATTCTGCAGATCTAATGTACAAAGTGATGACTCTAGCTAACAGTGCTTCCTGGATACTTAAACGTTTTTGAGAGATTAGCTCTGCAGTGTTGCATCAATAAAATAATGGTAAAAATGTGGGAATGATTTGACAATATACATGTGTCAAAATATCTTGTTACACATTTAATCTTAGAGAAAAGTGGGGCATTAACTTTGCAATAAAGCCAATAATATTGCAATGAACCTAGAGGGAAAATGCAAGATGACACCTGAATAGCGTGAAAGGAAACATGGGGCTCTTCTGAGCAAGAGTATTCTTACAGACAGAACATTCATACGCTTGAGATGCCAGCGCGGGTTCTACATAGAAAAACCCATCCAGACGAACATGGGTGATGGAACGGAAAAGTAAAATACGATAAATACAGAGAGGGAGGCAAACCACAAGAGACTCTTTACTGGGAGAGGCGAGATGGTGGAGAAGAGGGAGTCCCTGTTTCAACGGGTCCCCTGAAGTGAGCTAAATAGCAGAACACTCGGGGTACCCATGAAATCAGCCTGAGAAGTAAGATTGTACACTTCTGGATCTCTACGGGGGCAGAAGATCATCACCAGTGAGCCCTCTGAAAAGCCTCAAAAAGCTGCCCAAGAAGGAAAACCTCCAGAGGACAAAACCCTGAAAAACCGGTTTCCTCAGAGCCCAGTGCAATGACAGGGGGCAGGGCACCTCAGCCCAAGCAAGACCAACTGAAAAAACAACTCAGCAGTGCCCCTACCCCAGCAGACAAGACAAAAGAAGAAGAGGACAATAACCACGGGGTTCCCATAAAACTGTAAAACCCCAACATCAGGGGAAAAATGTATATGAAGCTCCCGGTAGAGCCCCCAAACCTGTAGNCATAGAGACAACTTTTTTAAAAAATTCATTCTCGGGGGCACCTGGGTGGCTCAGTGGCTTAAAGCCTCTGCCTTCAGATCAGGGCCCTGGGATCCAGGCCCATATTGGGCTCCTTGCTCAGCGGGGAGCCTGCTTCCTCCTCTCTCTCTCTCTCTCTGCCTCTCAGCCTACTTGTGATAGCTCTCTCTCTCTCTCTCTGTTAAATAAATAATAAATAAAATTAATCTTGAAAAAATAAAATAAAATAAAATTCATTCTCATGATGCTTCTTTTATTTTTTTTTATTTTTTATTTTTTTAATTTTATTTTTATTCTTTGCCCAAGGGGTACAGGTCTGTGAATCATCAGGCTTACATCTTTCACAGCATTTACCAAAGCACAAACCCTCCCCAATGTCCATAACCCATCCACCCTATCCCTACCCTCCCACCC
>LNAC01001274.1:297386-327289 GCA_002007465.1 Ailurus styani
AAAATTAATCACTTTAAACTGTTTTATGTGCTGAAATAACATGGCTTTTTTATTACATAATTATTGGGCATGGCAGGATAAAGTTGTCTCAGCACTTTCCTGACTCTTAGGTGCATAATATATTGCAACTGTGCAGAGCAGTTCCAACCATGAACATGATGTGCTTCTTTATCTTGTCAGTGTAGGTTTTCCTTATAAACATCTTAGACAAAGTAAGAGAGCTTTGGTGACAACACGAAATATTTCCAATGATAATGCTTAGGAATCTATGCATGCAACACCAATNCAAATAAAGATTCTTTGCCTTCTTTTATTTTTTTAACCTACTTACCATTACAACTAGATATTTCATAATGACTTTTTAACTTGCACATTTTTCATACCTATACATGGGTTTCTTTTTCTTTTTCTTGTTTTCCTTTTAAGATATATGCAGATATAGGCTTCAAGGTAACCCTTTTTAAGCTAGTTTTAATTTCCCTGCATCTCTGGAAAGTTGAGTCCTTTAACAAGGATAACAAGATCCACCTAGGAAGTACTGGTGATCCTCCTTGTCCAAATGAAGACTTTACAACCACCTTCCCATCTTATTTTTCTGTCAGTCTTTCTGTGCATTTGTTTTTGTACCATATAAAACTTATTATTGGGGTCATTTTGGCTCAGATTATTTCGTGAGAGTACGTGTCACTTATGGTTTCTCTCCTTCCTGATCCCATCTTGTTTCATTTTTTCCCTCCCTACTCCCACACCCCCCACCCTGCCCCTCAAATTCCTCATATCAGGGAGGCCATATTGTCTTTCTCTGATTGAATTATTTCGCTTAGCTTAATACGAATACAGTCTATTTTGAAGATTTTTTAAAAAACAGAAAAGCGAGGAGACAAACCATAAGACACTCTTAATCTCGCGAAACAAACTGAGGGTTCCTGGGGGGTGGGAGGGTAAGGATAGGGTGGATGGGTTGTGGACATTGGGGAGGGATTGTGCTATGGTGAGTGCTCTGAAAGGTGTAAGCCTGATGATTCATAGACCTGTACCCCTAGGGCAAATAATAAAAAAATTTAAAAATAAAAAATAAACCTTGCTTTGCAGCCCACCGATAAATAAATAAAGAATAAATGAATAATATATAAGAAACAAACAAACAGTGAAATACCTGGGCAATGAAGAATCTGTGAAACAAAATACAAATTCAAAAGGAAGAAAAGCATTTAATAGAAAAGATCTATCTATCCTACTTCCACCTTTTGAATAAAGATAAAAAATTAAACAAAATGACTACATTTTGTGCATTTTTAATGTTTATTTGCAATGAGGAAGTGTAATGTCAGTAAATAACCATTGTCTTAGCTCTTTCATAAAATGTAGGCTTGTTTTAGAATATCCCATATTAAATGGTTTTCAACACTGTGCCATAGTTGGTATTTGGAATTCATTACCTTTCAACGGTTTTATTTAAATTCCACCTACATACCATGTAGTAGAGTATTAATTTCAGGGATACCGTTTAGTGATTGAACACTTCCAGTCAACACCCAGCGCTCCTCACAAGTGCACTCCCCTTTCTTCATTTGCTTCTCACTCTCTCTTTTCTGTTATGCCCGCTTGTTTTGTTTCTGAAAGTTCTCATCTGACTAAAAGCAGATAGTATTAGTCTTTCTCTGCCTGAAGTTTCACTTACAATAGCGTCCTCTAGGTCCACCTGTAGCTCTGCAAATGGCAAGATTTGCTTTCTTTGGGAAGACTGAGAAACATTTCATTTCATTTCTTTATTCATTTCTCAGTTGATGGACATTTGGGCTCTTTCCACAATGAAACTACTATAGATAAGGCTGCTAGAAACAACGGAGTGTGTTGAACAAGTAGAATTAGTGTTTTTGTGTTCTTCGGGTAAATAATGATGCAATTGCTGGATCGTATGGTAGTTCTATTGTTAACTTTTTTGGGGAAACTCCATACTGTTTTCCAGAGTCGCTAGACCAGGTTGCATTGCCACAGACAATGCATTCCCACATACTTGCAAACATTTGTCTCTTCCGTTGTTGATCTTAACCATTCTTACAAATATGAAGTGAGATGTTTTTGTAGCACTGGTGTATTTTTTACTTGATCATGAGGGATGTTGAGCATCGGTTTGACTTTGTTATACCAGATATATTTCAACTGAAGTTCAGTATAGTTACTGTTTAATTTCAGTGGTTCAGTTTAATGATTCGGCAGTTTCATATAACACCCAATGTTCATTACATGAAGTGTCCTACAGAATGCGCATCATCCAATTACCCAACGTCCCCGCCCACATCCCATCCATCAACCTTTAGTTTGTTTCCCACAGCTAAGAGTCTCTTATGGTTTGTCTCCCTCTCCGTATTTATCTTATTTTTTCTCTACCTTCCCAAATGTTCATCTGCTTTCTTCCTTAATTTCCACATTTGATTGAAATCATATGGTATCTGTTTTCTCTGACTGAATTATTTTGCTTAGCATAACACCCTCTAGTTCCACCCATGATGTCGCAAATCCAAGATGTCCTTTTCGATGGCTTAGTAGTATTCCACTGTATATCTATACACACACATCTTGATCTATCCTTCAGTCAATGGATACCTGGGCTTTTGCCATACTTTGGTTTTGTGTCCATTAGGCATTTATCCAAAGCATACAAATACAGTGATTTCCAGAGGCATATGTCCTAAAACNGGGCATGTGCCCTAAAACGTTTATAGTAGCAATATGGACAAGAGCCCATCCATGGAAAGAGTATATTTTCGTGTGTCTGTTAGCCCTCTCTATGTCTTTGTTAGAAAATGATGTCTACTCATGTCTTCTAGCCAATTCTAATTGGATGATTCAATTTGGGGGTGTGCAGGGTTTTAAGTGCCTTATAGATTTTTGATACTAAACCTTTCTTGGATATGACATTTGCAAATATCATCTCCCATTCTATAGGTTGCCTTTTGGTTTTGTTGATTTTTTTCCTTCATTGTGCAGAAGCCTTTTTTTTTTTTGAAGAAGTCCCAATAGTTTATGTTTCTTTTCTTTCCTGCCCATCAGGAAACCTACCCAGGAACAAGTTGCTGATGACAAAATGGTTACCGCCTGTGACATTAATGGTTTCACATTTAAGTCTTCCGACAGTTTTGAATTTTTGTTGTGTGTGGTAGAAAAAAGCGGTCCAGTTTCATTCTTTTGCATGTGGCTGTCCAGTTTTCCCAAGACTAGGTGTTGAAGACATTCTCTCTTTCTTACAGGATATACATTATTTTGTTTTGATCGTCTAAAACTGCATCGTGATATTTTCTTTTTATGTTCATAGGGAAAATTAGCCTATTTTTGTGATTTTTGTTAACAATGATAGCCACATGGGAATCCTGTAAAAGATTTTCAATCAGCTAATAATATTTTAAAATATTTCCTACTGCAACTGTAGTATGAGAATATGTCGGACATCAGAATATTCTCATTCAAAAACAAAATTGGGGGGAAATACGTAACTTCAATACATGCGAGACAATTTCTTCCCTGTCATACCCAAAAAAGGAGGATCATAATAGATTCTGACAATGATGTACTCAAAAAATTTAAAGGTAAATTAATATTTTAATGTACCCCCTTTTTACTTCTTTGATGCTTTGTCAAATGCCTTTTTGTCATCGGAAAAATAACCATTACAGTTTCTGCAAGTGCGACATGATTGGACACTTCTGCCCTTTTATCTGTGCATTCTGTCTCTCTCAACAAGGTATATCCCATATAAACCAACTAAATGGACTTTAGGAACTCAATATCTGCTTTATTCCTGTTGCACTTGTCAGTGTAATTTCCTTTTCTGAATTTCTGTAGTTTGTTATACCAAACACACACCTCCCCCTCCCCCCAAATAAAAGCAGGCCTGAATTCATAAGAAACACGACAGGATGATCTGAAGCCCCCAAGCACCTTCATGGTGGGATCTTGCTCTCCAGTAAGACATGTCGAGTACGACCTGAGAAGGGAGACAATAACGTATTTGGGAACAGTCCAGAAAATAAAGGCTCTGTCCGTCAACTTCAGTAAAATATGCTGGGGGCTCCATGGAACACAGCCCCCTCTGCAGTAGTGAGAACACAGAGAGAGCGCATTTTCCAAATAGACACATGGCCAACACTGTAGCGAGGCTGCTGTAGCACCTCTTCAGTAGGCCAGGAGGAAACGAAGCTCTTTCTTCACCGAGTCTGGACTCAAGTGCTCTGGGCCAGGGCACAGATGCTCTGTGAGGCTCAGAAAGCGTGTGTTTGTATGAGTCCTGCCAGCTGTTGCAGCCAGGACAGAAGCTCAGCTTTCACAGTTTGGGGTCAATATTTTATCCTTGCTGACTGTTGAGGGCAATTCAGGGTGTTCTGGGCTTGCTGGAGGGGAATGTGAACCCCTGCTACAAAAATGACTTGAGTCCAGTGAGATCACATTAGGTTTAAGATTATTTCCGGGATCCATCATGCTTTGACTGTCACTCTCTGACATTGATTTCGTCTTGTAATTTCATCTCATCTAAAATTCTCATTCTGCACATGGAGTGTTTTACCATAACATTGACTGTTATGGAAATTCAGCATTGGATGACCCTCTCTACAGTACGCTGAGCTGAACTTGTGGGCTTTTCATACGAAAAATGNCGAAAAATGTAGAACAGGCACTCTATTCAAGATTTTTTTTAAAAAGTGAAATCCTGATCATAGAGCCCTATGTTCATAAGGAGGCCTCTCCCCTTGCTTAAAATCAGACAGAGAAGGTAACTTGGAAATATGGTAGAAAAATGTAGGGCTTTATTGTTCCATAAGGATCTACTTTCTGATTATGCAAATAATTCCAAAGGCCAAGCGAAGGGCAAGCCTCTAGGCTTCCCTCCAACCGCGGGAGCTTTAGACTATCACTTTGCTATCATTCAAGAAACCCTGGTTTGCTGCCAATTGATAAACAAATGAAGAATACAAACAGACAANCTTTATTGTTCCATAGGGATCTACTTTCTGATTATGCAAATAATTCAAAAGGCCAAGCGAAGGGCAAGCCTCTAGGCTGCCCTCCAACCTCGGGAGATTTAGACTATCACTTTGCTATCATTCAATAAACCCTGGTTTGCTGCCAATTGATAAACAAATGAAGAATACAAACAGACAAGTAAATACCAGATCAATGAAGAATCTATGAATAAAAATACCAATTGCAATGGAAGAAAAATATATAACAAAAAACCTTCTAGACATCCTACTGTCCCATTTTGAATAAAATTAAAACATTAAACAAATGACTACATATGGGGCATTTATAATAGGAAAATGTTATAGGCAATGAGGAAGTATACTATCAATAAAGAGTCATTGTCTTAGCTCTATCATATACTGTAGTTTTGTTTGAGAATATCTCAGAATAAATGGTTTTCAACAATAGTTCATTTCGTAGCAATAGCTCATTTTTAAAATTCCTCACTTTCTAAAGGCTTTCCTTATGTTCCACTTAGCTAACATACAAAGTGATATTCATTTCAGGCCCGAAGCTTGGCTCGGGTGCAGGGTGTGATGAGGGAGACAGCAGGAATCTATCCCTGGCAAAATGTGGACCTGCGCTGAGGCCCCAGCAAGGTCAGCTCTCTCAGAGATCCGCGTGGACTTGAGCTGAAGGCACTCTCTTTCCGCTGCCCCAATGCACTCTTCGGAATCCTTTTTTCTTCAGGAAAGCACCAGGGTTCCAATGGCCCTATTCCTTCTCGGCTTTCTTTCTGGGAGGGGAGCGCATGGCACTTTCCTTAGGCTTCCATGCAGACACAGGAGAAGGCATCTTTCTCCATGGAACAACGTCTCAGGGGCAGGGTTTGATTTCGACACACACTTCTTTCTTACCGGGAGGCTGACGGCCTTTTCCTCTGCATTCACATACCGCATTTGAAAGTTGCATCCCTCTTCATGAAACCAGCTGAGTGGAGCGATGTCAGCAGCAATGCCTTTTCCTCCAAGGAAATGCACTGAGTTTCCCTTAATGGTGCATGTTTTTACCTTCTAGGAAGACTGTGTTCGGGGAAGGAAGCTTTCCCCCACGCGAGCTGTTTCTCACAGTTCAGTGGTCCGCATATTCCGGCGTCTTCCAGTTGTCCCTGCGAAAAGGCTCGTGTCTCTCTGAAACACGATGATGTCAGAACAGAGAGGCCAACTGCCCAAACTGGGCTCTCTCTAGCACAAGCAGCCTTTAAGTCCTTAGAGGTAGTCGCCAGGGTCTCGGCGAGGGCTCCTAGCGTCAGATGAAAACGTTGTTTAGATGGGCTTCTCTATGATGCTTCTTGGAGCTAAACCTTTCCCCCAGCGCCCTATGCCCCCAGACTTCCGGAGCGTTTCTGTTTTCGAGGGAGCGGGTGTGGCTCTCTCCCAGGCTTGTTTCCCTGAGCTAATCAAGTGGCCCTTTCCTCTCTCTACCACACGCCCAGGTGGTCAGGCTTCGGTGGTTAGGGTGCCTGGAGGATGTTAGACTGAAAGAGTATATTTGTAGCCTGTTTTCCCTTCCAAAGAGGGATGCAGCACAACACTCTCCTCATGCATTAACTTTCACACTGAGGGCGACAACCAGCGTAAGGCTGAAAGACCCAGAGCTGTCAGATCTAGTCGCTGTGTACTGTGAACTGCCGTTTGCGTTCCACTGTCCATCTGCCGACTCGACCAAGGGCAGCGGTTTTGAGCAAGGTCACGGACGGAGCCATCATTAGTCAAATGTGCACCTACAGTGAGACCCTAGTAAAGAGAGGGCTTTCTCACAGATCGCCGTTCCTGAGGACATGGCACGTATAATAAGCTCCCCACACTCCCTCTTGGAAGTCTTTGCTGTTGCTCTTCCTGATAGTAATCCAGCACTAATCATTCCTCATGCTTTCCCTGTGGTGACCAGAGCGACAACCACCGTTAGTCTGAGAGACCGGGAGCTGTCAGAAATGTAGGGGCTCTGTACTGTGAGCTGCAGTTTGGGTTCGACACTTATTTCGTAGACAGAAGCAGACAGCCTTTTCCTATGCGCCCTGGGAACTGGAGTTTGCGAAACGCCGTGAGTCGGGACCCAGAGCTTGAGCAGGGTGTGATGACATGGCAGGAGAGTATCCCTGAAAAGATGTGGACCTGCGCAGAGGCCCGGCATCAGGGCAAGGTTTCTCAGAGATCCTGGGACTTGAGCACACGGCACGTTCTTTCACCTGCCCCCACTTTGCCCTAGGCCTGCCCACCTCAGAAGGGTTTCTGTCCTTGGGGGAGCGGATGTGGCCCCCTTCCAGGCTTGTTTCCTTGAGGTTATAAAGTGGCCCTTTCCTTGCGTTTCCTCACCCCCGTTTGGAACGGCCTCTGCGGTCAGGGTGTCCGGAGGATGTTAAGCTGAAAGAATGTTTCTCTAGCCGGTGGTCTCTTCACGGTTAGTCTTAGGCACCAGGAGCTGTCAGACGGAGTGGATGTGCTCTGTGAACTGCAGTATGGGTTCTATTGTCAGTCTGCCACCCCGAGCATGGAAACGGCAGGACCGGTCACTAGACAGAGGTGCATCTATGTGAAGAACCGAGTTAAGGGAGAGGTTTCTCAGGGATCCTCCTACCTGAGTGTATGGTTTAGACTCCCGCACACACTCTTGGGAGTCTTCCCCCAGGGAAGAGCGAGGTGCCAAAAGGCCATTTGAATTCCAGGTGTTTCCTGGGAAGTGAGGGTATAGCACTTCACGTCGGCTTCAGGGCATACATTTGAGAAGACATCCTTGTCCACGGACAAACGTGTCCGGGGAGGTGGTAGGACTCCACACACGCTGAATTCTTACAGGGAGGCAGCTGGCTTTTCCGATGCTCACCGGGAACTGGAGTTGGGAAACGCCGTCAGTCGGGACCAAGGGCACAATGTGGACCTGCCCTGAGTCCCCGCGAAAGGGCTGGCTTTCTCAGACATCAGCGGACTTCAGCCCACAGCACTTTCAGCTGGCCGCAGGAACTCTTCGAAATCTTTCTCTCTTCACAAGAGAGCGAGGGTCGAAACAGCCGTTTTCCTTCACGCTTTTTCCTAGGTGCTGAGCCTAGGGCACTTCCCTTAGGCTTCCGTGCCTACGTTGGAGAAGGCATCTTTTTCCATGGAACAACCCGTCCTGGGTGGTGTTCGCATTCAACTCAAACTTGTATCTTCTGGGAGGCTGATGGCCTTTTCCTGTGAGTTCACACCCCGTGTTTGCAAAAGTTGCCTCCCTCTTCCTGAAACCAGAGTGGAGTGCTGTAGGCCCCAGGCCTTTTCCTATGACGAAGTACCCGGAGCGTTTCCCTTCACAATGCATGTTTTTCCCTTCCGAGAAGTCTCTCTTGGGTGGAGGACGCTTCCCCCCCCCCCCCCCCCCCCCCCCCCCCNCTCGGCATGTTCTGGCTGCTTTCCTCTGTCCGTGTGAAAACACGATGATGTCAGAACGGAGGAGACTGCTGGCCAAACTGGGTTCTCTCTCCGGGACATACAGCCTTTCAGTCCTTAGAGGTAGGCGCCTGGGTCTCGGTGATGGCTCCTAGCTTCGCGTGAAAGCATGAAGTTTAGATGGGCTTCTATATTGCTGCTTCTTGGAGCTGAACGCTTCCCACTTTGCCGTACACCTGCAGACATCAAAGCGTTTCTGTTCTCGGGAGAGCGGGTGTGGCTCTCTCAGGCTGGTGTCCCTGAAGTTATCAAGTGTCTCTTTCCTTGCGCTTCCTCACATCCGTTCAGAAAGGACTCTGGTCAGGGTGCCTGGCGGACGTTATACTGAAAGAATGTTTCACTAGCGTGTTCATGATACTTATCCAGCATTACACTCTCCTCATGCATTCGCTGCCATGACCAGGGCAGTAGCCATGGTTAGTCTGAGAGAACTGGTGCTGTCAGCAGCAGTCACTGTGTACTATGGACTGCAGTTTGGATTCCGCGGTCAGTGTGCCAGCCAGGCCACGGGGAGCAGTGTTGAGCAAGGAAACGGCAGGAGCCCTCCCTAGTCAAATGCGCACCTACGCTGAGACCCGAGTTAAGGGCGAGCTTTCTCAGAGAACCTCGGATGAGAGTGCGTGGCACGGAGTTTAGGCTCCCTGCACACACTCTTGGGAGTCTTTCCCCAGGGAAGAGCGAGGTGCCAAAAGGCCGTTTGAATTCCAGGTGTTTCCTGGGAACTGAGGGTATGGCACTTCCTGTTGGCTTCGGGGCACACTTTTGAGAAGGCATCTTTCTCCATGGAGCATCGTGTCATTGGACGTATTCGGACTCAACACACACTCATTGCTTACAGGGAGGCAGCTGGCCTTTTCCTATGTGCACTGGGAACTGGAGTTGGGAAAGGCCGTCAGTCGGGACCAAGGCCTCGCAGGAAGGTGTGATGAGGGAAATGGCAGGAGACGATCCCTGGTGAAATGTGGACCTGCGCATAGGCCCAACTTAAGGGAGACCTTTCTCAGAGACCAGTGGACTTGAGCGCACGTCACTTTCGGCTGCCTGCACGAACTCTTCGAAATCTTTCTCTCTTTAGGAAAGATCAAGGGAAGGAACGGAGGTTTTCCTTCACGGTTTTTCCTAGGTGGTGAGGCCAGGGCACTTCCCTTCGGCTTCCATGCCTATGTTGGAAAAGGCATCTTTCTCCATGGAACAACTTGTCCACAGTGGTGTTCACATTCAACCCACACTTATCTCTTACCAGGAGGCTGATGACCTTTTCCTCTGCATTCACATCCTGTATTTGAATGTTGCCTCTGTCTTCATGAATACAGCCTCGTGGTACGAAGTCGGCTGCAAGGTCTTTTCTTCCACACAAGTACAGGGAGAGTTTCCAGTTAGGGTAGGTGAAGGCTGCTCTCTCCAAGCGAGCTGTTTCTCAGAGTTCATTGGTTGGCATGTTCTGGCAGCTACCAGATATCCCTGTATAAGCTGTGGTGTCTCCCTGATACACGGTGTTGTCAGGACAGATGGGCAAACTCTGCACACTGGTTTCTCTCTCCAGCACATACAGCCCTTAAGTCCTTAGTGGTAGTCGCCTCAGTCTCGGCGAGGGCTCCTAGCTTCACAGGAAAACGTTAGGTCTAGATGCGCCTCTGTATTGCTGCTTCTTGGAGCTCTGCTTTTTCTCACTTGGCTCTACATCTCCAGATATCAGAAGCGTTTCTGTCTTTGTGGGAGAGGGTGTGGATTTTTCCCAGGCTCGTGTCCATGAGGTTATCCAGTGCCCCTTTCCTTGTGCTTCCTCACACCTGTTTGCTAAGTCCTTGTGGTCACGGTGCCTGGAGGATATTAGATTAAAGGAGTGGTTCTCTAGCCTGATGCGTCTTCCAAATAGGGATCCAGGACTCCTCTCTGCTCATGCAATCACAGTCAGGCCCAGGGCGACAACCGGGGTAAAGCTGAGAGACAGGCAGCTGTCAGATCTTGTTGCTGTGTACTGTGAACTGCCGTTTGCGTTACACTGTCCGTCTGTCGCCCCGGCCAAGAGCAGCAGTATTGAGCAAGGACACGGATGGAGTCATCATTAGTGAAATGTGCACCTGCAGTGAGACCTTAGTTAAGAGAGCGCTTTCTCAGAGATCGCCGTACCTGAGAGCATGGCACGTATAGTAAGCTCCCCACACTCCCTCTTGGGAGTCTTTGCTGTTACTCTGCCTCACAGTAATTCAGCACTAATCTCTCTTCATGCTTTCCTTGTAGTGACCATGGCGACTACCACCGTTAGTCCGAGAATGGGAACACTCAGAAATGTAGTGGCTTTGTACTGTTTACTGCATTTTGGATTCGGTACTTATTTCTTAGCCCGAAGCAGATAGCCTTTCCTATGCGCACTGGGAACTGGAGTTTGCGAAACGCCGTGAGCCGGGACCCAGAGCTTTAGCAATATACGATAACAGAGATGGCAGAAGAGGAGTCCTAACAAAATGTGGACCTTCTCAGATGCCCAGCATCAGTGAGAGGTTTCTCAGAGATCCTAGGACTTGAGCCCGGGCACATTCTTTCGTCTGCCCCCAAATTTCCCTATTCCTACTGATATCAGAAGGGTTTCTTTCCTCAGGGAAATGGGTGTGGCTCCCTTCCAGGCTTGTTTCCTTGATTTTATCAAGTGGCCCTTTCCTTGCGTTTCCTCACACCCGTTTGGAATGGCCTCTGTGGTCAGGGTGTCCGAAGGATGTTAGCCTGAAAGAATGTTTTTCTAGCCGGTGGTCTCTTCATGGTACTACAATCTCTAAATCTCTTAGGTGAAGGACGCCTTCCCCCTTGTGAACTGTTTCTCACAGTCGGCATGTTCTGGCTGCTTTCCTATGTCAGTATGAAAAAACGACGATGTGTTCTCCTCTAGGAGTGTAATAGTTTCATGTGTCATATTTAAGTCTTTCATCAGTCTTGAATGCACAGTGGATGTATGGTATGAGATGTGGTCCAGTTTCATTCTTTTCCATGTGGCTGTCCAGTTTTCCCAACACTTTCTGTTTAAGAGGCAGTCTCCTCCCTCTTTGATACTCGTTATTTTGCTTTGATCTCTGACAAGTGTTTGCTGATATTTTCTTATGACATCCTTAGAGAAAATGCGTCTCTTTCTCTGAGGGAACAATGCTAGCCACACTGGAGTCTTGTAAAAGGTTTTCAGTGAGGTAGCATTTTACACTATTTCCTATTGCCCCTACACTATCAGAAAATAGACATCGTAATATTCTCATTTGAAAACAAAAGAGGAGAAAATGTGTATTGTAAATACACGAGAGTTAACTTGCCTCCTTTCAAAGCCCAGGGAGTGGAAATAGAATAACATCAGACTTTGACATACTTCAGAAAATTTGAAAGTTAAAATAATCACTTAATAGCACTCCTGTTTTGACTTTTTCCACATTTTCCAAATATTTTTGTATTCTCGGAGCATTTGCTATTAAAACTGATGAAAACATGAGTATCATAGGACACCTCTCCCTTCTGTGTGGGCATTCTGTGTGTCTCAACGAAGCATATTCCATATACACCAACTCACCAGATTTTAAGAACTCAATATCTTGTTTTTTCCTATCACACGTGTCAATATGTTTTCCTTTTCTGAATTGGGGTAGGTGTTTCTTCCACCTTCCCCGATCCACCAAACCATAAGAAATCAAGCCTCAATTCATCACTGACACTACAGGATGATCCCAACCCACCGAGCACCTTCCAGTTGGGATCTTGTTGTCCAAGGAGCCTTGTTAATTACAACCTGAGAAAGTAGACTTGAAACTGTTTGGGGAAAGCTCAAAAAATAAAGGCTCTTTCCTTTGACTTCAGAAGAATATTCTGGAGACTGGAGACTGCATGGAGGACAGCCCCCTCCTCGGTAGTGAGAACAGATTCAGAGAGCATTTTTCAAATAGACACACGTGGCCATCGTGTCCAGGTGCTGCTGTAGCCCCTCGTCAGTAGGTCAGGAGGAAATGAAACTCTTTCCTCACTGAGCNTTGAGCATATACTCAAAGGCTCTGGGTGAAGGTCCAGGTGCTCTGGGAGGCTCAGAAATGGTGGGTTTGTGTGCATCCGGCCAGCTGTTTGGGTAGAGGACAGAAGATCAGCATGCGCTGTTTGGGGTGGACTTCTGCCCATTGCTGGCTTTTGATGGCACACCAGGGTGTCCTGGGCTTGCTGAACGTGTTTGTGTCATCCTCCCCCTGGTAGCCAGGAATCTCAATCCCTCGATATCTCAATTCCTCAGCCCCTTGGCTGAAAGAATCAGCTGAAAGAATGCTCCACTCTAGCCATGCTTGCTTTCCTTCACAGGACAGGCCTCACTCCTTGGAGCCATGCTTTGTATAATAAGGAAGACTTTGGACTTTCCCATCATCTCAACATGGTGACCTCTATGCCATGGCAGGATAACAGCAACGCTTTCAGTCCTCTGCCAAGGAGCCACCCTTAGATTCTCCACTGTATCTTCAGTGTCTTAGATAAAAATGACTGCCGCTCTGCTGGCGATAATGTTCTCCTTGGTAAACATCTATGTCCACTTTACCACAGTCACAGATAACTGAAACCGAAGATGAAAGTGGAAAACTTTTTGGCTCCTCATTTGGGTTGGTGCCTTCTAAGGGTACTTCCAAAAAATTCATATCTACAGGAACCTGTGGAATACAGTTGGCATGACCTGTAGCTTGCTGGAGAAAGGTCAGCCTGTGCTTTCCTGTCATTTAGCAAATCATTTTAAAATCTAAGGAAATCGGGAAGGTGATTAGGACTGCTTGCTTTCAGTTACGTGTTTATGCCCAAGAAAGGCATCTCCACTAACACTAGCTATAAAATCCCTGAAAAAAAGTGTATCACTCATGGCCTGACCCTATCCATGGCATGTCTCCCTTCCATCCCCACTTGGTTGTGGAGAACTCCTCTGCACGGTCACATACCAAATTTCAAAGAGGCTACCCAAGGAAATCCCACGGCACTAGAGGGAAAAGGACAGAACTTGGCCAAGAAGTCCTCTCCTGTTCTTTCAGACACACTGGAACGAATGCAATTTTTACAACCAACAACCAACTCTCGTGCTTGCAAACATTTCATTGAGTACATGCATCACACAGGTCCACTCCGTCGAACATCCTCCAGACACTCTGACCACAGAAGCGTGAGGAAGCTCGAGGGAAGGTCCACTTGATTAGCTCAGGGAAACAAGCCTGGGAGAGAGCCACAGCCACTGCCCTGAAAGCACAAACGCTTTGGAAGTCTGGGAGCATAGGGCCAAAGGAGAAGGTTTAGCTCCAAGCAGCAGCAATACAGAAGCCCATCAAAACTTAAAGTTTTCACGTGAAGCTAGGAGTCCTGGCCGAGACCGAGGCGACTACCTCTAAGGACTTAAGGGCCACATGTCCCGGAGAGAGAACCCAGTTTGNTTGGGCACCCGGGCCTTCTCTCCTGACATCATCGTGGTTCAGGGAGACACCAGGCTTTTTGAAGGGACAACAGGAAGCCACCCGATTATGCCAACCACTGAACTGTGTGAAACAGCTCGCATGGGGGAAAGCCTCCCTCACTTAACACAGTCTTCCCGGAAGGTAAAAACATGCAGCATAAAGGGAAACTCAGTGTATTTCCTTGGACGAAAAGGCCTTGCGGCTGACATCGCTCCACTCAGCTGGTTTCATGAAGAGGGAGGCAACTTTCAAATGCGGCATGTGAACGCAGAGGAAAAGGCCATCAGCCTCCCGGTAAGAAAGAAGTGTGTGTCGAATGCGAACACGGCCCCTGACACGTTGTTCCGTGGAGAAAGATGCCTTCTCCTGTGTCTGCACGGAAGCCTAAGGGAAGTGCCATGTGCTCCCCTCCCAGAAAGAAAACCGAGAAGGAATAGGGCCATTGGAACCCTGGTGCTTTCCTGAAGAGAAAAGGATTCCAAAGAGTGCGTGGGGGCAGCCGAAAGAGAGTGCCTTCAGCTCAAGTCCGCGTGGATCTCTGAGAGAGCTCACCTTGCTGGGGCCTTAGCGCAGGTCCACGTTTTGCCAGGGATGGATTCCTGCTGTCTCCCTCATCACACCCTGCACCCGAGCCCAGCGTCGGGCCTGAAATGAATATCACATTGTATGTTAGCTAAGTGGAATACAAGTAAAGCCTTTAGAAAGCGAGGAATTTTAAAAATGAGCTATAGCTACGAAACGAAGTATTGTTGAAAACCATTTATTCTGGGATATTCTCAAACAAAACTACAGTATATGATAGAGTTAAGACGATGACTCTTTATTGATAGTATACTTCCTCATTGCCTATAACATGTTCCTATTATAAATGCCCCATGTGTAGTCATTTGTTTAATGTTTTCACTGTATTCAAAATGGGACAGTAGGGTGTCTAGAATGTTTTTTGTTATATATTTTTCTTCCATTGCAATTGGTATTTTTATTCATAGATTCTTCATTGATCTGGTATTCACTTGTCTGTTTGTATTCTTCATTTGTTTATCAATTGGCAGCAAACCAGGGTTTCTTGAATGATAGCAAAGTGATAGTCTAAAGCTCCCGCGGTTGGAGGGAAGCCTAGAGGCTTGCCCTTCGCTTGGCCTTTTGAATTATTTGCATAATCAGAAAGTAGATCCTTATGGAACAATAAAGCCCTACATTTTTCTACCATATTTCCAAGTTACCTTCTCTGTCTGATTTTAAGCAAGGGGAGAGGCCTCCTTATGAACATAGGGCTCTATGATCAGGATTTCACTTTTTAAAAAAAATCTTGAAAATAGTGCCCGTTCTACATTTTTCGTATGAAAAGCCCACAAGTTCAGCTCAGCGTACTGTAGAGAGGGTCATCCAATGCTGAATTTCCATAACAGTCAATGTTATGGTAAAACACTCCATGTGCAGAATGAGAATTTTAGATGAGATGAAATTACAAGACGAAATCAATGTCAGAGAGTGCAGTCAAAGCATGATGGATCCCGGAAATAATCTTAAACCTAAGGTGATTTCACTGGACTCAAGTCACTTTTGTAGCAGGGGTGCACATTCCCCTCCAGCAAGCCCAGAACACCCTGAATTGCCCTCAACAGTCAGCAAGGGGCAAATATTGACCCCAACCCGTGAATGCTGAGCTTCTGTCCTGGCTGCAACAGCTGGCAGGACTCATACAAACACACGCTTTCTGAGCCTCACAGAGCATCTGTGCCCTGGCCCAGAGCACTTGAGTCCAGACTCGGTGAAGAAAGAGCTTCGTTTCCTCCTGGCCTACTGAAGAGGTGCTACAGCAGCCTCGCTACAGTGTTGGCCATGTGTCTATTTGGAAAATGCGCTCTCTCTGTGTTCTCACTACTGCAGAGGGGGCTGTGTTCCATGGAGCCCCCAGCATATTTTACTGAAGTTGACGGACAGAGCCTTTATTTTCTGGACTTTTCCCAAATATGTTATTGTCTCCCTTCTCAGGTCGTACTCGACATGTCTTATTGGAGAGCAAGATCCCACCATGAAGCTGCTTGGGGGCTTCAGATCATCCTGTCGTGTTTCTTATGAATTCAGGGCTGCTTTTATTTGGGGGGAGGGGGAGGTGTGTGTGGGGGGAACAAACTACAGAAATTCAGAAAAGGAAATCACATTGACAAGTGCGACAGGAATAAAGCAGATATTGAGTTCTTAAAGTCCATTTAGTTGGTTTATATGGGATATGCCTTGTTGAGAGAGACAGAATGCCCAGATGAAAGGGCACAAGTGTCCAATCATGCCACACTTGCAGAAATTGTAATGGTTATCTTTCCGATGACGAAAAAGTATTTGACAAAGCATCAAAGAAGTAAAAAGGGGGTACGTTCAAATATTATTTTACCTTTAAATTTTTTGAGTACGTCGTTTTCAGACTCTATTATGATCCTCCTGTTTTGGGTATGACAGGAGAGAAATTGTCTCGCATGTATCGAAGTTATGTATTTCCCCCCATTTTGTTTTCAAATGAGAATATTGTGATGTCCGACATATTCTCATACTACAGTGGCAATAGGAAATATTTTAAAATATTATTAGATGATTGAAAATCTTTTACAGGACTCCCATGTGGCTAGCATTGTTAACAAAAATCACAAAACTAGGCTAATTTTCCCTAGGAACATAAAAAGAAAACATCACGATGCAGTTTCAGACGATCAAAACGAAATAATGTATATCCTGTAAGAAAGAGAGAATGTCTTCAACACCTAGTCTTGGGAAAACTGGACAGCCACATGCAAAAGAATGAAACTGGACTGCTTTTTTCTACCACGCACAACAAAATTTTCAAAACCGATGGAAGACTTAAATGTGAGACGTGAAACCATTAATGTCACAGGCGGTAACCATTTTGTCATCAGCAACTTGTTCCTGGGTAGGTTTCCTGATGGGCAGGAAAGAAAAGAAACATAAACTATTGGGACTTCATCAAAAAAAAAAAAAGGCTTCTGCACAATGAAGGAAAAAAATCAACAAAACCAAAAGGCAACCTATAGAATGGGAGATGATATTTGCAAATGTCATATCCAAGAAAGGTTTAGTATCAAAACTCTATAAGGCACTTAAAACCCTGCACACCCCCAAATTGAATCATCCAATTAGAATTGGCTAGAAGACATGAGTAGACATCATTTTCTAACAAAGACATAGAGAGGGCTAACAGACACACGAAAATATACTCTTTCCATGGATGGGCTCTTGTCCATATTGCTGCTATAAACGTTTTAGGACATATGCCTCTGGAAATCACTGTATTTGTATGCTTTGGATAAATGCCTAATGGACACAAAACCAAAGTATGGCAAAAGCCCAGGTATCCATTGACTGAAGGATAGATCAAGATGTGTGTGTATAGATGTACAGTGGAATATTACTAAGCCATCGAAAAGGACATCTTGGATTTGCGACATCATGGGTGGAAGTAGAGGGTGTTACGCTAAGCAAAATAAATCAGTCAGAGAAAACAGATACCATATGATTTCGCTCCAATATGGAAATTAAGGAAGGAAGCAGAAGAACATTTGGGAAGGTAGACAAAAAATAAGATAAATACAGAGAGGGAGACAAACCATAAGAGACTCTTAGCTGTGGGAAACAAACTAAAGGTTGATGGATGGGATGTGGGCGGGGGCGTTGGGTAATTGGATGACGGGCATTCTGTAGGACACTTCATGTAATGAACATTGGGTGTTATATGAAACTGCTGAATCACTAAACCGAACCACTGAAATTAATCGGAAACTATACTGAACTTCAGTTGAAATATATCTGGTATAACAAAGTCAAACCAAACCGATGCTCAACATCCCTCGTCATCAAGTAAAAAGTACACCAGTGCTACAAAAACATCTCACTTCATATTTGTAAGAATGGTTAAGATCAACAATGGAAGAGACAAATGTTTGCAAGTATGTGGGAATGCATTGTCTGTGGCAATGCAACCTGGTCNTCTCTGAGAGAGCTCACCTTGCTGGGGCCTTAGCGCAGGTCCACGTTTTGCCAGGGATGGAATCCTGCTGTCTCCCTCATCACACCCTGCACCCGAGCCCAGCGTCGGGCCTGAAATGAATATCACATTGTATGTTAGCTAAGTGGAATACAAGTAAAGCCTTTAGAAAGCGAGGAATTTTAAAAATGAGCTATTGCTACGAAACGAAGTATTGTTGAAAACCATTTATTCTGGGATATTCTCAAACAAAACTACAATATATGACAGAGCTAAGACAATGACTCTTTATTGATAGTATACTTCCTCATTGCCTATAACATGTTCCTATTATAAATGCCCCATATGTAGTCATTTGTTTAATGTTTTAACTTTATTCAAAATGGGACAGTAGGGTGTCTAGAATGTTTTTTGTTATATATTTTTCTTCCATTGCAATTGGCATTTTTATTCATAGATTCTTCATTCATCTGGTATTTAGTTGTCTGTTTGTATTCTTCATTTGTTTATCAATTGGCAGCAAACCAGGGTTTATTGAATGATAGCAAAGTGATAGTCTAAAGCTCCCGCGGTTGGAGGGAAGCCTAGAGGCTTGCCCTTCGCTTGGCCTTTTGAATTATTTGCATAATCAGAAAGTAGAACCTTATGGAACAATAAAGCCCTACATTTTTCTACCATATTTCCAAGTTACCTTCTCTGTCTGATTTTAAGCAAGGGGAGAGGCCTCCTTATGAACATAGGGCTCTATGATCAGGATTTTACTTTTTAAAAAAAATCTTGAAAATAGTGCCTGTTCTACATTTTTCATATAAAAAGCCCACAAGTTCAGCTCAGCATACTGTAGAGAGGGTCATCCAATGCTGAATTTCCATAACAGTCAATGTTATGGTAAAACACTCCATGTGCAGAATGAGAATTTTAGATGAGATGAAATTACAAGATGAAATCAATGTCAGAGAGTGACAGTCAAAGCATGATGGATCCCGGAAATAATCTTAAACCTAAGGTGATTTCACTGGACTCAAGTCACTTTTGTAGCAGGGGTGCACATTCCCCTCCAGCAAGCCCAGAACACCCTGAATTGCCCTCAACAGTCAGCAAGGGGCAAATATTGACCCCAAACCGTGAATGCTGAGCTTCTGTCCTGGCTGCAACAGCTGGCAGGACTCATACAAACACACGCTTTCTGAGCCTCACAGAGCATCTGTGCCCTGGCCCAGAGCACTTGAGTCCAGACTCGGTGAAGAAAGAGCTTCGTTTCCTCCTGGCCTACTGAAGAGGTGCTACAGCAGCCTCGCTACAGTGTTGGCCATGTGTCTATTTGGAAAATGCGCTCTCTCTGTGTTCTCACTACTGCAGAGGGGGCTGTGTTCCATGGAGCCCCCAGCATATTTTACTGAAGTTGACGGACAGAGCCTTTATTTTCTGGACTTTTCCCAAATATGTTATTGTCTCCCTTCTCAGGTCGTACTCGACATGTCTTATTGGAGAGCAAGATCCCACCATGAAGCTGCTTGGGGGCTTCAGATCATCCTGTCGTGTTTCTTATGAATTCAGGGCTGCTTTTATTTGGGGGGAGGGGGAGGTGTGTGTGGGGGGAACAAACTACAGAAATTCAGAAAAGGAAATCACATTGACAAGTGCGACAGGAATAAAGCAGATATTGAGTTCTTAAAGTCCATTTAGTTGGTTTATATGGGATATGCCTTGTTGAGAGAGACAGAATGCCCAGATGAAAGGGCACAAGTGTCCAATCATGCCACACTTGCAGAAATTGTAATGGTTATCTTTCCGATGACGAAAAAGTATTTGACAAAGCATCAAAGAAGTAAAAAGGGGGTACGTTCAAATATTATTTTACCTTTAAATTTTTTGAGTACGTCGTTTTCAGACTCTATTATGATCCTCCTGTTTTGGGTATGACAGGAGAGAAATTGTCTCGCATGTATCGAAGTTATGTATTTCCCCCCATTTTGTTTTCAAATGAGAATATTGTGATGTCCGACATATTCTCATACTACAGTGGCAATAGGAAATATTTTAAAATATTATTAGATGATTGAAAATCTTTTACAGGACTCCCATGTGGCTAGCATTGTTAACAAAAATCACAAAACTAGGCTAATTTTCCCTAGGAACATAAAAAGAAAACATCACGATGCAGTTTCAGACGATCAAAACGAAATAATGTATATCCTGTAAGAAAGAGAGAATGTCTTCAACACCTAGTCTTGGGAAAACTGGACAGCCACATGCAAAAGAATGAAACTGGACCGCTTTTTTCTACCCCGCACAACAAAAATTCAAAACCGACGGAAGACTTAAATGTGAGACGTGAAACCATTAATGTCACAGGCGGTAGCCATTTTGTCATCAGCAACTTGTTCCTGGGTAGGTTTCCTGATGGGCAGGAAAGAAAAGAAACATAAACTATTGGGACTTCATCAAAAAAAAAAAAGGCTTCTGCACAATGAAGGAAAAAAATCAACAAAACCAAAAGGCAACCTATAGAATGGGAGATGATATTTGCAAATGTCATATCCAAGAAAGGTTTAGTATCAAAACTCTATAAGGCACTTAAAACCCTGCACACCCCCAAATTGAATCATCCAATTAGAATTGGCTAGAAGACATGAGTAGACATCATTTTCTAACAAAGACATAGAGAGGGCTAACAGACACACGAAAATATACTCTTTCCATGGATGGGCTCTTGTCCATATTGCTGCTATAAACGTTTTAGGACATATGCCTCTGGAAATCACTGTATTTGTATGCTTTGGATAAATGCCTAATGGACACAAAACCAAAGTATGGCAAAAGCCCAGGTATCCATTGACTGAAGGATAGATCAAGATGTGTGTGTATAGATATACAGAGGAATATTACTAAGCCATCGAAAAGGACATCTTGGATTTGCAACATCATGGGTGGAACTAGAGGGTGTTATCCTAAGCAAAATAAATCAGTCAGAGAAAACAGATACCATATGATTTCGCTCTAATGTGGAAATTAAGGAAGAAATCAGATGAACATTTGGGAAGGTAGACAAAAAATAAGATAAATTCGGAGAGGGAGACAAACCATAAGAGACTCTTAGCTGTGGGAAACAAATTAAAGGTTAATGGATGGGATGTGGGCGGGGGCTTTCNGTGGGCGGGGGCGTTGGGTAATTGGATGACGGGCATTCTGTAGGACACTTCATGTAATGAACATTGGGTGTTATATGAAACTGCTGAATCACTAAACTGAACCGCTGAAATTAATCGGAAACTATACTGAACTTCAGTTGAAATATATCTGGTATAACAAAGTCAAACCAAACCGATGCTCAACATCCCTCGTCATCAAGTAAAAAATACACCAGTGCTACAAAAACATCTCACTTCATATTTGTAAGAATGGTTAAGATCAACAACGGAAGAGACAAATGTTTGCAAGTATGTGGGAATGCATTGTCTGTGGCAATGCAACCTGGTCTAGCAACTCTGGAAAACAGTATGGAGTTTCCCCAAAAAAGTTAACAATAGAACTACCATACGATCCAGCAATTGCATCACTATTTACCCGAAGAACACAAAAACACTAATTCTACTTGTTCAACACACTCCGTTGTTTCTAGCAGCCTTATCTATAGTAGTTTCATTGTGGAAAGAGCCCAAATGTCCATCAACTGAGAAATGAATAAAGAAATGAAATGAAATGTTTCTCACCCTCCCCAAAGAAAGCAAATCTTGCCATTTGCAGAGCTGCGGGTGGACCGAGAGAACGCTATTGTAAGTGAAACTTCAGGCAGAGAAAGACTAATACTATCTGCTTTTAGTCAGATGAGAACTTTCAGAAACAAAACAAGCGGGCATAACAGAAAAGAGAGAAAGAGTGAGAAGCAAATGAAGAAAGGGGCGTGCACTTGTGAGGAGCGCTGGGTGTTGACTGGAAGTGTTCAATCCCTAAATGGTATCCCTGAAATTCATACTCTACTACATGGTATCTAAGTGGAATTTAAGCAAAACCGTTGAAAGTTACTGAATTTCAAATACCAACTATGACACACTGTTGAAAACCATTTAATATGGGATATGCTAAAAACAATGCTACGTTATATGAGAGAGCCAAGACAATGGTTAGTTACTGACATTATACGTCCTCATTGCAAATAAACATTACAAATGCACACAATGTAGTCATTTTGTTTAAATTTTTATCTTTATTCAAAAGGTGGAAGTAGGATAGATAGATCTTTTCTATTAAATGCTTTTCTTCCTTTTGAATTTGTATTTTGATTCACAGATTTTTCATTGCCCAGGCATCTCTCTGTTTGTTTGTTTGTTTGTTTCTTTTTTTAAAAAAAAAAGATTTTATTTATTTATTTCACAGAGTGAGAGGGATCACAAGGAGGCAGAGAGGCAGGTAGAGAGAGGGGGGGAAGCAGGTTCCCCGCTGCTCAGGGAGCCCTATGCGGGCCTTGATCCCAGGACCATGAGATCACGACCTGAGCCAAAAGCAGAGGCTTTAACCCACTGAGCTACCCAGGCACCCTGTTTCTTTGTTTCTTATTTATTATTCATTTATTCTTTATTTATTTATCGGTGGGCTTCAAAGCAAGGTTTATTTTTTTTTATTTTTAAATTTTTTTATTATTTGCCCCAGGGGTACAGGTTGTGAATCATCAGGCTTACACCTTTCAGAGCACTCACCATAGCACAAACCCTCCCCAATGTCCACAACCTATCCACCCTATCCCTACCCTCCCACCCCCCAGGAACCCTCAGTTTGTTTCGCGAGATTAAAAGTCTCTTACGGTTTGTCTCCTCACTTTTCTGTTTTTTAAAAAATCTTCAAAATAGACTCTATTCATATTAAGCTAAGCAAAATAAGTCAATCAGAGAAAGACAATTATCATATGATCTCTCTGATATGAGGAATTTGAGGGGCAGGGTGGGGAGTGGCAGGGGTAGGGAGGGAAAAAATGAAACAAGATGGGATGGGGAAGGAGGAAAAACCATAATAGACTCCTAATCTCATAAAACAAACTGAGGGTTACTGGGGGGTGGGAGGGTAGGGATAGGGTGGATGGGTTATGGACATTGGGGAGGGTTTGTGCTTTGGCAAATGCTGTGAAATATGTAAGCTGGATGATTCACAGACCTTACCCCTGGGACAAAGAATAAAAAAAATAAATTAAAAAAAATAGAGTCTCCACACACAATCTTGTGAGACTTTCCTCAGGAGAGAGCCAGGGTCCGAGAGGTCATTTGGTTTTGGGTGTTTTCTGGGAAGTGAGGGAATGGCACTTCCCTTCGGCTTCAGGCCATAGGTCTGAGGAGGCCTCCTTCTCCATAGAACAACGTGTCAGGGGAGGTGGTCAGACTCAACACACACTTATTTCTTAGAGGGAAGCCCCATGGTTTTTTCTATGTGGTGAGCCTACGGCACTTCCCTCAGTCTCCCGTGTATGAATTGGAGAAGGCTTCTTTTTCCGAGGAACAACGTGTCAGGGGAGGTGTTCGCATTCAACACACAGTTATTTCTTACCGGAAGGCATATGGCCTTTTCCTCTGTGTTCGCACACTGTATTTGAAAGTTGCCTTCCTCTTGATGAAAACAGGTGAGTGGAGCAATGTTGGACGCAAGGCATTTTCCTCCAAGTAACAGGCAGCGTTTCCCTTTACCCTGCTTTTTTCCCTTTACCTTTCTAGAAAAACGATGGTAGGTGAAGGACGGTTTCCCCCTAGGGCTTGTGTCACAGAGTTCACTGCCCGGCATGTCGCAGCGGCCTCCAGTCGTCCCTGTGAAAATGCTGTTTTCGCCTGGATAGATGATGATGTCAGGGCAGAAGGGTATGCTGCCCAAAGTGGTTTCTCTCTCCGGGGCATAGGGCCCCTAAGTCCTCAGAGATAGCCATCTCGGTCTCGGTGACGGCTCCTAGCTTCACATGAAAACGTTATATTTTGGTGGGCCTCTCTACTGCTGCTCCTTGGAGCTCAAAGTTTCCCACTTTGCTTTATGTCTTCAGACATCAGAGGCGTTTCTGCCTTCCGGGGAGAGGGTGCGGCAATCTCCCAGGCTTTTTTCCCTGAGGTTTTGAAGCAGCCCTTTCCTTGCGCTTCCTCACACCCATTTGGAAAGCCCTCTGTGGTCAGGGTGACTGGAAGATATTAGACTGAATGATTGTTTCTCTAGCCTGTTTTCTCTTCTTGACCATTATACTCCACTACACTCTCCTCATGCATTCACCGTCATGCCCAGGGCGAGAACCATGGTTAGGCTGAGGGACCGGGAGCTGTGAGACCTAGGTGCTTTGCATTGTGAACTGCAGTTTAGGTTCCTCCATCAGTCGGGCACCCAGGACTCTGCTTGCCATGGTGATGATGGAGTGAGTAGGCCCGAGCCAATCCCTAGTAAAAGGTGGACCTACGCTGAGACCCGAGTTAAAGGGGAGATTTCTCACAGCTCCTCGGACCTGAGTGCACAGCACGGTTTAGGCTCCCTGCACCCAGTCTTCCGAGTCTTTCCACAGGAAAGAGCGAGGGTCCAAAATGCCTTTTGATTTCCGGGTGTTATCTGGGAAGTGAGGGTATGGCATATCCCTTGGGATTCAGGGCATACATTTGAGAAGGCCTCCTTCTCCATGGAACAACGTGTCAGTATAGGTGGTAGCACTCATCACACACGTATTTCTTACAGGGAAGCAGATGGTCGTTTCCCTTGTGCCCTGGAAACTGAAACGTGCAATCCACCCTAAGGCCGGAACCTGGGCTCCAGTGCAGTGTGAGATGAGGGAGAAGGCAGGAATCGATCCCTGGCAAAATGTGGACCTGCGCTGAGGCCTGATCAAGGGCGAGCTCTTTCAGAGATCCGCAGACTTAGCTGAAGGCACTCTCTTGAGGCTACCCCCATGTACTCTTCCGAATCCTCCTCTCTTCAGGAAAGCGCCAGGGAGCTCAGTTTCTTTCTGGGAGAGGAGCGCATGGCCCTTCCCTTAGGCTTCTGTGCAGGCACAGGAGAAGGCATCTTTCTCCATGGAACAACATGTCAGGGGCAGTGTTCGCATTTGACACACACTTCTTTCTTACCGGGAGGCTGATGGCCTTTTCCTCTGCGTTCACATACCGCATTTGAATGTTGCCTCCCTCTTCATGAAACCAGCTGAGTGGAGCGATGTCGGCCGCAAGGCCTTTTCGTCCAAGGAAATACACTGAGTTTCCCTTTACGCTGCATGTTTTTACCTTCCGGGAAGACTGTGATCGGTGAAGGAGGCTTTCCCCCACACGAGCTGTTTCTCACAGTTCAGTGGTCCGCATATTCCGGCGGCTTCCAATTGTCCTTGCGAAAAGGCTGGTGTCTCCCTGAAACACGATGATGTCAGGAGAGAGGGGCCGGCTGCCCAAACTGGTTTCTCTCTCTAGGACAAACGGCCTTTAAGTCCTTAGAGGTAGTCGCCACGGCCTCGGCGAGGGCTCCTAGCTTCACAGGAAAAGGTTAAGTTTAGATGGGCTTCTCTATTGCTGCTTCTTGGAGCTAAACCTTTCCCCCATGGCCCTATGTCGCTAGACTTCCAAAGCATTTCTGTTTTCGGGGGAGCGGGTGTGGCTCTCCCAGGCTTGTTTCCCTGAGCTAATCAAGTGGACCTTTCCTTGAGCTTCCTCACTCTTCTGAGGTCAGAGTGTCTGGAGGATGTTCGACGGAGTATACCGAGTGATGCATTTACTCAATGAAATGTTTGCAAGCATGAGAGTTGGTTGTTGGTTGTAAAAATTGCATTCGTTCCAGTGTGTCTGAAAGAACAGGAGAGGACTTCTTGGCCAAGTTCTGTCCTTTTCCCTCTAGTGCCGTGGGATTTCCTTGGGTAGCCTCTTTGAAATTTGGTATGTGACCGTGCAGAGGAGTTCTCCACAACCAAGTGGGGATGGAAGGGAGACATGCCATGGATAGGGTCAGGCCATGAGTGATACACTTTTTTTCAGGGATTTTATAGCTAGTGTTAGTGGAGATGCCTTTCTTGGGCATAAACACGTAACTGAAAGCAAGCAGTCCTAATCACCTTCCCGATTTCCTTAGATTTTAAAATGATTTGCTAAATGACAGGAAAGCACAGGCTGACCTTTCTCCAGCAAGCTACAGGTCATGCCAACTGTATTCCACAGGTTCCGGTAGATATGAGTTTTTTGGAAGTACTCTTAGAAGGCACCAACCCAAATGAGGAGGAGCCAAAAGGTTTTCCACTTTCATCTTCTGTTTCAGTTATCTGTGACTGTGGTAAAGTGGACATAGAAGTTTACCAAGGAGAACATTATTGCCAGCAGAGCGGCAGTCCTTTGTATCTACGACACTGAAGATACAGTGGAGAAACTAAGGGTGGCTCCTTGGCAGAGGACTGAAAGCATTGCTGTTACNAGCGTTGCTGTTATCCTGCCATGGCATAGAGGTCACCATGTTGAGATGATGGGAAAGTCCAAAGTCTTCCTTATTATACAAAGCATGGCTCCAAGGAGTGAGGCCTGTCCTGTGAAGGAAAGCAAGCATGGCTAGAGCAGAGCATTAGCAGATTCTTTCAGCAAAGTGGCTGAGGTATTGAGATATCGAGGGATTGAGATTCCTGGCTACCAGGGGGAGGATGACACAAACACTTTCAGCAGGCCCAGGACACCCCGGCGTGCCATCAACAGCCAGCAAGGGGCAGACGTCCACCCCAAACAGCTCATGCTGATCTTCTGTCCTCTACCCGAACAGCTGGCCGGATGCACACAAACCCACCATTTCTGAGCCTCCCAGAGCACCTGGACCTTCACCCAGAGCCCTTGAGTACATGCTCAGTGAGGAAAGAGTTTCATTTCCTCCTGACCTACTGACAAGGGGCTACAGCAGCACCTGGACACGATGGCCACGTGTGTCTATTTGAAAAATGCTCTCTGAATCTGTTCTCACTACCGAGGAGGGGGCTGTCCTCCATGCAGTCTCCAGAATATTCTTCTGAAGTCAAAGGAAAGAGCCTTTATTTTCTGAGCTTTCCCCAAACGGGTTCTAGTCTACTTTCTCAGGTTGTAATTAACAAGGCTCCTTGGACAACAAGATCTCAACTGGAAGGTGCTCGGTGGGTTGGCATCATCCTGTAGTGTTAGTGATGAATTGAGGCTTGATTTCTTATGGTTTGGTGGATCGGGGAAGGTGGAAGAAACACCTACCCCAATTCAGAAAAGGAAAACACATTGACATGTGTGATAGGAAAAAACAAGATATTGAGTTCTTAAAGTCGAGTGACTTGGTGTATATGGAATATGCTTCGTTGAGACACACAGAATGCCCACACAGAAGGGGAGAGGTGTCCTATGATACACATGTTTTCATCAGTTTTAATCGTAAATGCTCTGAGAATACAAGAGTATTTGGAAAATGTCAAAAAAGTCAAAACAGGAGTGCTATTCAATGATTATTCTAACTTTTTTTTTAAGATTTTACTTATCTATTTGAGAGAGAGAAAGTGAGAGAGAACTTGAGGGGAGATGGTCAGAAGGAGAAGCAGGCTCCCCACCTTGCTGGGAGCCCAATATGGGACTTGATCCCGGGTCTCTGGGATCATGACCCGAGCTGAAGGCAGCTGCTTAACCAACTGAGCCACCCAGGTGCCCCTGATTATTTTAACTTTCAAATTTCAGGAAGTATGTCAAAGTCTGAATTTATTCTATTTCCACTCCATGGGGTTTGAAAGGAGGCAAGTTATCTCTCGTGTATTTACAATACACATATTCCCTCTTTTGTTTTCAAAAGAGAATATTACGATGTCTATTTTCTGATAGTGTAGGGGCAATAGGAAATAGTGTAAAATACTTCCTCATTGAAAACCTTTTACAAGACTCCAGTGTGGCTAGCATTGTCCCCTCAGAGAAAGAGACGCATTTTTTCTAAGGATGTCATAAGAAAATATCAGCAAACACTTGTCGGAGATCAAAGCAAAATAACGAGTATCAAACGGGGAAGAGACTGCCTCTGAAACAGAAAGTGTTGGGAAAACTGGACAGCCACATGCAAAAGAGTGAATCTGGACCACATTTCATACCATACATCCACTGTGCATTCAAGACTGATGAAAGACTTAATATGACACATGAAACCATTACACTCCTAGAGGAGAACACAGGCAGTAGTTTTCTTGTCATCAGCAACTTCTTCCTGGATATGTTTCCTGAGGTGGGGGAAACGAAAGCAAGAATAAGGTACTGGGCCTTCCTCAAAAGAAGAAGCTTCTTCCCTGTGAAGGAAACCTCAGCAAAACTGAAAGGCACCTTACAGAATGGGAGAATATATATTTGGAAATGACATATGCAAGAAAGGTTTAGTATCCAAAACCCAGAAGGCACTTGTAACACTCAACACCCCCAAAATGAATGATCCAATGACAAATTGGGTAGAAGACCTGAGTGGACACTTGGTTCCAACAAAGACAGACAGATGGCGAACAGACACATGAAAAGGTGCTCTTACCACACGGTGGCTCTTGTGGACATTACTGGTCTAAACACTGGAATGTTTCCATTCCTTGCCATTCATTCCATTCATCATGGTTTATAGGCCCCTTCCGATTGCTTATTGGTATCCTATGGATGAATGCCTAATAGCCACAAGAGCCAACATATGGAAAGAGCCCAGGTATCCCCTGACTGATGGATAGAGAACAAAGTGGTATCTATCTATCTATCTATCTATCTATCTATCTATCTATCTACCTATTTTCTTTCCATGTATGTATCAATGTTTCTACACATACATACAATGGACTATTACTCAGCCAGCCAGCCATCACAAAAGACATTTTGGGTTTACAACCCCAGGGGTGAAAGTAGAGGGTACTGTGTTAAGCCAAAGAATTCAGTCAGAGGAAAGCAAATACCGTATGATTTCCCTCCTCTGTGGAACTGAAGGAAGAAAACAGATGAACATTGGGGAAGGAAGCACACATAAAACAAACACAGAGAGGGAGACAAAGCGTAAGAGACTCGGAACTGTTGGACCCAAACTAAAGGTTGCTGGATGAGGTGTGTGGGGTTAGCTGGGGGAATTGGGTGATAGGCGTTAAGGAGGACACTTGGTGTAATCAGCACTGGGTTTTACAGGCAATTGGCGAATCACTAAATTCATGAAACTCATACTGCACTATGTGCTAACTCATTTGAACGTCCATTGAAAAATCTCTGGTATAAAAAAGAACCAGATTTGCACACCATCACTCATTATCAAGGAAAAGTAAATCCAAACCCCAATCAGAGGTATCCTTTACTTCTTGTCAGAATGTCTAAAATCAACAAGAGGCAAGTGTCAGCAAGGATGTGGGGAATGGGCAATCCCCTTGCCTTGTTTGTGGGCATGCAAAGCAGTCTATCCACTCTGCAAAACACTAGGGACGTTCCCTCAAAAGTTAAAAACAGAAGTCCCCTATGATCCAGCAACAGGGTCACAAAAACACTAATTCAAAGGGATCCATGCCCTCCAATGTTTCTATTAGCTCTATCTGTAACAGCTTCATGATGGAAAGAGCCCAAATGTCCATCAACTGATCAATGTATGAAGAAGTGAAATGGAATGCTCCTCAGGCATAAGAAGGCATGAACTCTTGCCATTTTCAGTGATGTGGAGGGACCCAGAGACTGCCACGCTGAGCAAATTGCTGGGCAGAGGAGTACCAATCCTACATGCTTTTAGTCAGATGAGAAATTTAAGAAACAAAACAAGGGAGCCTGCAGAAGGAGACACACACACACACACTCACACACACACACACACAGAGAGAGAGAGAGAGAGAGAGAGAGANAGCGAGAGTCAAAACATGGCACCTTAGGTGGACCGAACTCATCCTTGAGCTGAACAGAAAATTTTGACCTCTGACTGACAACTCCCAGTTTCATCCCCACCCAGCCCTGAGGCAAGCGCCATTATACTCTGTCTTTGGAGGCTTCTTTGTTTGTATTGTTTTATTTTTGTTTCTGTCTTTGTTGTTTTTCTTTGTTTTCTTTTTAGAGTCTACTTTTCAAC
>LNAC01001275.1:5804-17341 GCA_002007465.1 Ailurus styani
GCAGACCGTCCGCGGGGCCCCGGGAACCGAATCCGCGGGCGCACAGCACAGACGCGGGGCCGGGGCGCATCCGAGCCCAGAGAGCGAGGCCCGCCGACCCCGCGCACAGCACCGCGGGGGAGCCCGCGACACCGCCCACACAACCACGGAAGCCCCACCGTCTCCACAGCGCGCCCTTCGTCCGCGGGGTCCTGTGACCTCACATGCCCTCAGCGGTCCCCGCTCTGGCGGCTTCTGCTCACCTCGTCCTCCTGCCCCGAGTCCTGAGGAGGCCGGACTCCTGTCAACCTGGAGGCGGCCCCACGTCCTCTACAGCGGGTCCTGAGGAGGCCCAGCTCCTGTCGGCTTGGACACGGCCCCAGCTTCTCCGGAAGCCCCCACAGCAGGTCCTGAGGAGACCGCGCTCCTTACCGTGGANCCCCCACAGCAGGTCCTGAGGAGACCGCGCTCCTTACCGTGGAGGCGGCCCCACGTCCTCTCGGAGCCTGGGCGTCAGCGCCCAGGGTCCTGAGGCCTTGGAACCCTGTCAGCTCGCCAGAGAGCGCGGCCTGAGCGCGCATGCGCCGCAAGGGTCGCGGAGCGGGACTCGGGCGCCCCCTGCGGGCGGTGCGGGCGGTGCAGGATGCGGTGCGCTCAGTTCAGGGGACGCACCCGTCCCTTCTGGTGTCCAGCTGAATCCATCACATTCTGGAAATTCAAACTGAAATGGAGTCCAGTTAGCCCCTGACTGCTCCAGAGATAGAAACGATTAATTAGAAACCTTACGGAAGGGGTGCCTGTGTGGCTCAGTGGGTTAAGCCTCTGCTTTCAGCTCAGGTTATGATCTCGGGGTCCTGGGATCGAGCCCCTCATTGGACTCTCCACTTGGAGAGAGCCTGCTTCCCCCTCTCCCTCTGCCTGCCTCCCTGCCTACTTGTGATCTCTCTCTCTCTGTCAAATAAATAAATAAAAATCTTTAATAGAAAAAGAAACCTTATGGAATTAAGTGAAATGCAGACACAAGCCTTACAACCTACACCAAAATTTATTCAAGATTGTAGATAAATTTAAAATGCAAAACTATCAAAATATCAAAAAGAAAACAAAAACCCACATGACCTTGGGCTCAACGATGAGTTTTAACACACAACACCAAAGGCCAATCCGCAAAAGAAAAAAATTGGTAACACGAACTTCCTAAAATTAAAACTTCTGCTCTGTGAAAGACCTTGCTCAGAAAACTAAAGGACAAGCCACAAACTGGGAGGAAATGTTTGTAAAACCCGTATCTGCTAAAAAGACTTGTATGCCAAATATATGAAAAGCTATCAGAACTCCACAATAAGGAAACCAACATCCTACTGATAATGCGTAAGGATCTGAACAGATGCCTGGACAAAGAAGATACACAAATACAAAATAAGCACACAAAAATATGCTCGACCTCATCATTAGGAAAGTGCAAATTTAAACAACGGTGACACAGTGCTCCGCACCTATTACAGATGCTAAGCTCCAAAATCAAGAATACCAATTGCTGGGGGGCGCCTGGGGGGCTCAGTCATCAAGCGTCTGCCATTGGCTCAGGTTGTCATCCCAGGGTCTGGGATCGAGCCCTAGGTAAGTCTCACGTTAAGATCCAACGATCGCTCTTCTAGTATTTAGACAACTGCTTTGAAAAACTATTTCCAAACAAAAGCTCCCATGAAATGACTCTTCCAAACGACTAAGTCAGCACCACGTCACGGCAGCAGAGGTGACGTCAGACTTGGGGATGGAGGCCCAGCCCTCCCGGATCCAGTTCACCCACCATGGAGAGGCCACTCACCCTTGCAGGAGCCCACGTGTTCGCAAAAGACTCGTGAGAGGGGTAAGTAAGGAGCCCGTGTCTCCAGTGCAGTAGAAGCCGCGGGATCTGGAATTCCAACTTTCCACAACGCTCCACCGCAAACTGGTTAGAACTGTGAAAATGCATGAAGGGAAGCCTCAGCAGAGTGCCCTGGGGATGCCAGCAGGGGGGCTGGAAGGGGGAGCCTCCCACTCGGCGTCCATGACAGGAACACCTGTCCGTTGCAGACCCCACGTTAGCGCCCCGCCGCTCGGGCCGTTGCAGACCCCACGTTAGCGCCCCCACCAGGAGACTCCTCCCTTCCAGGCCCCAGCCGTGAGGCTGTAGCTCTCACCTCCTACAAGAAATCCACCCTCCCCGCAGCTCGGCCTGGGCGAACGCCCTCCCCCCGAGCCCCTGCGTCCCTCCAGAGCCCGCCCAACGTCCCCCAGCTTCTCCACGACCCACTGAAGCGGGGACAGGCCTGTCGTCTGACAGCCGCGTGACGCTGACGACAGACGTGGAGGGAGACCCACGACTCTGTGCTCAGGGCAGAGCCCACACTGGGAAAATCTCTGCTCTCCCCAAAGCTGCACAGTCTGCGTGGCCGATACCGAACTTCCCGGCCAACGCCAAACGAACGCTGAAGCCGGCGTGGACGCGGGGAGGAGCCCGCAGCGCAGAGGCTGCTGGGAGCACAAGCGCCCCAGTGGGCGGCCGCTGCCGGACGGCCGACTGTCTGAGGAGCCCGGGAACCGAGCCCGCGGCGCACAACGCAGACCTGGACCCGCAGAGCAGATCCGAGACCAGAAACAGGAGACCCGACAGCCCCGCACACAGCACTGGGGGGGGAGCCCACGACACCGCACACAAAGCCACGGAACCCCACAGTCTACACCGCGCGCCCTTCCTCCGCGGGGCCCTGTGAGCTCGCACCCCCTCGGCAGTCCCCGCTCTGGCAGCTTCTGCGCACCTCTCCTCCCACAGCGGGTCCTGAGGAGGCCCGGCTCCTGACTGTGGAGGAGGCCCCACGTCCTCCCCAAGCCTGTGCGTCAGCTCAGAGGGTTCCGAGGCCTTGGAACCCCAGTCAGGGCGCCAGAGAAAGTGGGCTGAGCACGCATGCCCCGCAGGGGTCGCGGAGCGGGACTCGGGCGCCCCCTGCGGGCGGCGGGGGCGGTGCAGGATGCGGAGCGGGACTCGGGCGCCCCCTGCGGGCGGCGGGGGCGGTGCAGGATGCGGTGCGCTCAGTTCAGGGGAGACACCTGTCCCTTCTGGGGTCCATTTTGGAAATTCAAAATGAAATGGAGTCCAATTATCCCCTGACTTCTCCAGTGATAGAAACAATTAATTAGAACCCTTACAGAATTAAGTGAAATGCAGACACAAGCTTTACGACTTACACCAAAATTTATTCAAAATTGTAGATGAATTTAAAATGTAAACCTATCAAAGCATCAAAAAGAAAACATAAAAGAAAACCCACATGGCCTTGAGTTCGGTGGTGAGTTTTAACACACAACACCAAAAGCCAATCCACAAAGAAAAAAATTGATAACATGAACTTCCCAAAATTAAAACTTCTGCTCTGTGAAAGACCTTTTTCTCAGAAAACTAAAAGGCAAGCCATAAACTGGGAGGAAATGTTTGCAAAACACATATCTGGTAAAAGACTTGCGTTCAAAACATACAAAAAACTATCAGAACTCAACAATAAGGAAACAAACATCCTAATTGATAATGGGTAAGGATCTGAAAATGCCTGGACAAAGAAGACATACAGATACAAAATAAGCACACAAAAACATGCTCGACCTCATCATTAGGAAAGAACAGATTTAAACAACACCACTGCACAGCTGTTATAAATGCTAAACAAGAATGCCAATTGTCGGGGCGCCTGGGTGGCTCAGTGGGTTAGAGCCTCTGCCTTCGGCTCAGGTCGTGATCTCAGGGTCTTCGGATCGAGTCCCGCATCCGGCTCTCTGCTCGGCGGGGAGCCTGCTTCCTCCTCTCTCTCTGCCTGTCTCTCTGCCTACTTNGGTCCCGCATCCGGCTCTCTGCTCGGTGGGGAGCCTGCTTCCTCCTCTCTCTCTGCCTGTCTCTCTGCCTACTTGTGATCTGATCTCTCTCTGTGTGTCAAATAAATAAATAAAATCTTTTAAAAAAATAAATAAAAAATAAAGAATACCGATTGCTGGAAGGTGAGGAATAGCAGCAACTGTCCCTTCAAAAGACAGTTTTCACTTTTTTTTCCAAACCAAGATAAGTCTCACATTAAGACCCAATAATCACACTTCTCATATTTAGACAACTGCTTTGAAAAACTATTTCCAAACAAAAACTCACATGCAGTTATGCAGAGTAGCTCTGTTCACAATGGTTACAAACTTAAAGAAGCCAGGATGTCCTTCCGTAAACGAATCCATAAGGAAACTGAGTGCATCCATGTGAAGGAAGCAGGATGTGCCACCCAAAATATGCCTCTTTGGCACAAGGGTTTTTTGGGCTGATTAACTTTAAGAAACAACAGACACAAGAGAATCTCTAACAACTGGGTAAAATTTGCCATTTGGTGAGTGAAATGTACACTCATAAAGGAATGCTCCATTTGCAAGCCTGTCTCCCTCTGTATCAGGAACAGAATGACTAAATCTCAAGAAACTCTAACAGAGCAGAAGGCACACACTTAAATCTGTAACAATCATTCCCTTGTTTAGTATACTTACCTGATAACATCCCTTGACTGGTCTTCCTACCACCCAAAATCTTTTGGTCTTTAGTTGAAGATGGCATTTAGGGTGAAGGCTGGGCCACTTCATGGAGTTACTCTGTTTTCCTGGGTATCGCCCATGAATACAGTATGTATGCATGATATTAAACTTTGACTTTTCTCCTGTTAAACTATTCAGCAATTTTAAAAAATGAACCATCACCCCATACAATGACATGGATAAACTTTACATGTATTTTTCTAAGTGAAAGAATCCAGTCTGAAAAGACCACACAATGAGTGACCCCATTTGTAGGAGATTCTGGAAAAGGCAAAAATAGAGATGATAAAAGGATCAAGGGGTGAATTCCACTATATTTTAATGATTTATACCTGCCACTATGCATTTCTCAAAACCCAAATATTTTGATGCACCTGGCTGGCTCAGTTGGTGGAACATGCAACTCTTGATCTTGGGGTTGTGAATTCAAGCCCCATGTTGACTGTGGAGATTACTTAAAAATAAAATCTTTTAAAAACACAAACACTTTTATATCCCAAAGAGTAAATTATAATCTACTGAAATTAAGTTATTTAGGATACGGGAGTGTCACAAGATGGTGTAGGGGCCAAGGCTTCCTTGGCAGGCTGCCCCAAATCTGCCACTTTGACATATAGATCATTTTAAATAAAAGTTACTTTTTTATAAACATATAGTATATTATTGGCCCCAGGAGTACAGGTCTGTGAATCATCAGGCTTACACCTTTCACAGCACTCACCATAGCACAAACCCTCCCCAATGTCCATAACCCAGCCACCCTATCCCTACCCCCCCACCCCCCAGTAACCCTCAGTTTGTTTCGTGAGACTAAGAGTCTCTTATGGTTTGTCTCCCTCCCAAACCCATCTTGTTAAATAAAAGTTACTTAAGAGATAGCCTATGCAATGAAGACACTTAGACCCTCCTCTGACCCCTGGAAGTAGGAAATCTATCTCCCACGTGAAGATGTCCTTCTACCAAAAGGTAAAGAGACTTCAGCATCAGCAGAGATGGGAGGTTTGGGGTCCATACGGCTGAATAAACAACCCCTGTTACTTTTCATTAATTTACGACCCCAGCCAAAATTCTGCTTAGAATTCCTTACTAATTGAAGCTCCCGAGGTTAAGTTTCCTTTGTCTCATTATTTCATCACAGGTGTATTTTCTCTTTGTCCAGAAAGTATGAAACCTGGCTTCCTTGGTCATTTCTTTAGACATCAGTTTCATTATTGGGTCTCCATATACCCAGCATTACACTTTGGTTTTTTTCCTCCTGTTAATCTCTCTCATGTCAATTTCATTCTTAGTCCCGAGGTAAGAACCTTGGACCAAGGAAAATTTTCTCCTCCCCTTCAATGGAATACAGAAAGTGATACATAATCTAACTGTATTAGAAACGTATGGGGAAAAAAGACCCTCACTGTAGGTTGTATGACGAAAGGTGCTAAGCTAAGTAACTTTGGAAATGAATGGAATCTTTCATGTAAAGAAAGATGTACTGTACGTACACAGTGGACTCTATTTGATAAAGTCCTTTCCCGTAAGAGTGGTAGATAACAGGTCTGAAAACACCACATCTATAATCTGGAACGGAGCAATGAATTAAGTAAATGGCAGGTGGGGAGAGCCAGGTATGTCACTGTTAGAGTAGGAAGTTACAGATCAGCAAAGGGAGAAGATCAGAATCTCCACGCGGTAATGGACCAGTTTGGAGACACCAGTATAAACGCGTCTTTTTTAAAAAAAAAAGATTTTATTTATTTATTTGACAGAGAGATAGAGAGCACAAGCAGGCAGAGCAGCAGGCAGAGGGAGAGGGAGAGGGAGAAGCGGGCTTTCCGCAGAGCAGGGAGCCCAATGTGGGACTCAATCCCAGGACCCTAGGATCATGACCTGAGCCGAAGGCAGTGACTTAACTGACTGAGCCACCCAGGCACCCCTATAATCATGTCTTTAGTTTAATATGGATACACACGTTGCACATAGAAATCTTTATAATCATGTGTGTCAACATAGGTGGGAATGCATATATTGCCTTACATTGTCCACTGAGCACATTTAACTTCCACATGTAAGACTTTAATACCATTCTCCACTAACCAGGGCTCCTTGAGGAAATTGCTGACACTAGGACTGAGACAGTAAGTATAGGAGCCAGGATAATCTGGAAGTATCGGAAAGTAAGGAAGTACCAGGGAAAGAGTCACAGAGATGGAATGATGTCACAGAAAACAGGGGCCAACTGAAAGCGCTCTCAATCACCGAAGCAGGAATGAGCCAGCGACCAGACACTGTAGTGCTGGAGCATAACTTACCCTGGTGTCCACTCTGGTAAAAATAAATGATTTCTTTAAAATTTTATTTATTTATTTGAGAGAAAGAGAGAGAAAGCATGAGACGAGGGGAGAGGCAGAGGGAGAGGGAGAAGCAGGCTCCCCGCTGAGCAGGGAGCCTAATGTGGGGCTCGATCCCAGGACCCTGAGATCATGACCTGAGCGAAGGCAGCCGCTTAACTGAGCCACCCAGGCATCCCAGAATAAATGATTTTTAAAAAAGAAACCACAGGCCCAAAATGGAGTCACTTATGTCAAGAGACCCAAGCCAGCAAACCAAGACTTAGTACATGACCTAACTGCAGTTTCACACACCCTCACCTCTATGTAAACTTTAACCTGTCAACCTGGAAAATGAACTGAATGGCCTCTTCTGTTCCTCGTAGGAAGGGGGCATTGCCTAAAATAGTGCATCCTTTTCTAGTAATTTCTTTTTTTCGATCCCCTCTCTGTCTTCAAATACCTTCCCTTCCCTGCAGCTCAAAGGAGCTCCTTTCCATTTGCTAAACGGGATGTTGCCCAATTAATGAAATGTTCAATGAAGCCATTGGGATCATTTAAATTACTCGGTTGCATTTCTATCAACAGATAACATAGTTGTTTTCTGTTTGTTTGCTTTGTTTTTACAAATGGGATTGAATAAACCTCTCCTGTAAGAATTCCAAACAGTAGATGTAGACGCTCAGCCATCCATCAAGGAAATGGAGCTAACTGCCCTCTCCTAAAGTGTGGGCTCAGTGGAGCATCTTCCTGCTCGTATGCACATGGGAAAGAGTAACTTCATGGTGGGGAAGCTTGACCAACAATGCCTTAGCCAGGCGACCAACGTTAACACGGACAGTGACAAGTGTTCCCTTATTATAAAGTGATGACAGAGCACTTTACCTCCCTGATCTGGTTCCTCAAAACTCATAATCCCAGTCTAATCATGAGGAAAACAAATAAATCCCAAGGCAAGACTTTCTACAAAATGCCTGACCGGTCCTCCTCAACACTGCCAAGGTCACTGAAACAAAGCAAGTCTGAAAAAGTGTTACAGCCGAGTAGAGCCAAAGGAGACATGAGCAGGAGAAGAGACACTGGAGCAGGAGAAGGGAGAACAGAGGGAACCTGAATAAAATATGGTCTTGAGTTAAAAATAACACATCAATATTTGTTCCTGGACTGTGACAATTCTGTAGACTAGAAAGAAATTAGGGCGCCTGGGTGGCTCAGTGGGTTAAAGCCTCTGCTTTCGACCCAGGTCATGATCTCAGGGTCCTGGGATCGAGGCCCGCATCGGGCTCTCTGCTNAAATTAGGGCGCCTGGGTGGCTCAGTGGGTTAATGCCTCTGCCTTCGGCTCAGGTCATGATCTCAGGGTCCTGGGATCGAGGCCCGCATCGGGCTCTCTGCTCAGCGGGGAGCCTGCTTCCCCCCCCCCTCTCTCTGCCTGCCTCTCTGCCTCCTTGTGATCTCTCTCTGTGAAATAAATAAATAAAATCTTTAAAAAAAAAAAAGAAATTAAATGTCAGATAAAAGAAACTTATTGTACCGGACAGGAAACCTAGAGGAAATGGGTGATTTCCCAGTAAAAATACACATGAAAAAAAAGGACCCTAAAATAAGGAAAAAACAAGCAGACCAATTAGCCATCCATGGACCGCTTCCTCCTGCTGGTCTCCACTCACTGTTCAAGGGTTTTCTTCTCCCAGGACAGAGAAGGAACAGGGACACGCTCCTCTGGAGATCCCCTGAGGCGGGACCCCACTCAGTCTTCCTCTCCCTAGCCATGCTCTGCCCAGCGAAGACGCCGTATGCAGGGAGTCTCAGGGATTGTTGATTCTGATATGTCAGTTGGGACTTTTTGGCTTGAAGGGAACTGGACGGACTGACTGAAGTAAAATTAATTAATATTTTTAAATGGTCAGAAAAAATATTTGCAAGAGGCAAGTTAGGAATGTGTTTGGACTTGGCAAGCCCAAGGGTTCACACTGTCGGAGTGTGACCCGGACCATCTGCAACCCTCCATCATGCCACGCGCTCTGGGGTGGCCGTATTCACAGGCATAGTCTCTCTGACTGCAGCAACTCCAGGCTGAAATCCCCTCACCATCCATTCTACTGGGAAGGGTTTCTCTTTCCCTTTGCGTTCCACGAAAAGTCATGGCTTTAAGTGTCTTTGGCCTGGCTTAGGTCACACTCTCATCCTGGAAGCCGTCAGAGCACGGAGAGGACAGAGCATGGGGTTGGGTAGACCTGGATCATACGCCCATCTTCAGGGTGGGTGGAATGTGGGTTCTGCCCTCTAGAACTGTTTGGATGGGAAGCAGGTGAGATGTGGCTCCCAAAGACAAGCTGAGGTGCTGGACCTGTGCATAAGAAGAGGTGCTGGGCTGGGAAAGCTACAGATTCCACACGACTGGTGGGGGACTGCACCGCTGTGGAATCTGGAGCCCAGGGAAGGAAGGGGTTCACTTAGGGTCACGGGCTGCAGCCGCCCATCCAGTGCTCTTCCTGTCCTCCCATGATGGCAAGATGCTCTTCCACTTGCTGAAAAAAGCAACTTTGCTCTTGGTGGGAAACCCAAGGCTCCTGCATGTCAGAGATAGGAAGGCACACAGACTTCATCTCTGTCCCTGGAAAGAAGGGGCCCAGGAGTCACACCTGCCCCCCCAACATTAACTGCCCATCCCCGAAGAACAAACTGACTCATTTTCCTGTCTCTTCTCTCTCCCTTACAAAGAGCAGAGACCAAATACAACGGTGGTTAGGAAATTATTGCTCAGTGAAGCAGGGGGAGGCTCAAGGATTGTCCCACAGCACAAAACCCACACTTGGCAGGCTTCTCAAAGGCCACAGACCCTGGGTCATGCATGTGGCTCTCTGAGACCATGCAGTTCCAGTGAGAAACTGCCTGTGGGGAGACACAGTTGCTCCTATACCCTTGATTCTTAGTGAGTATGCATGTCAAAGGTTTCTACTACCGCTGGGAGGCCAAAGGACGACAGGGCCAGTCTGCTGTGTGGCTGGTGTGGCCACGGCTACCGTCCGTGTTTGCAGGGTTATGACCTCTCTTGGCAGGCAGTCAGGCTGTGAGAGAGGAGGCGCTTGTCTCAACCACACAGATGTTGGCAATGGAAACATCCCAAGGGGCTCTCTGCACTGTCCATAGACCTGTTAAATTGCCAGGAGCACGGTCAGCTTAATAATTGGCCATGGGGATTGTCAAGACCCAGGCTGGCCTGAGCTGGAGGACCACAGATGCCTGCCTAGATGCTCAGAGGCCGAGGACCGTCCTGTCTGAGACCTGACTGTGTACTGCTAATCATTCAGATGGGATGAAGGACCCAGCCAGTGCCAGGAGGGCCCCACCAGCCCCCAAAAGGTTGCACATGGGGGCAGGCAGGCAACTGAAACCAGACCCGTATAAATCCACATGTGTCCACCGAGTGCCGAACTGGGACCTGGGCTTCCCTGGCAGCGTGGAGACGGCGGCACCCTTCCTAGAGGAGAGTGGAAGGGCTCTGCATGATTTCGGAGACCCTCCAAAACCCCTGACTTGGGTTGGGTTGGAATTGAAATCGTCAGTGACCACGTAGATATTATCTCACTCTTCTTTTCGAGCCCAACACCGAGGGGCAAAAGAGCAGTGGTCTAGCTCAACCACTAATGCAGTTATGACCCCAGGGGAGTCCTGCGCACCCTAGAGGTTCAAAGACATAGACAGAGCATCTGTGAGTTCAAGCCCTGTTGGGCTCCGCGCTGGTGGAGCTTACTTAAAAAAAAAAAAAAAAAACAGTTAAATAAAAATAAAAGAACCTCTTCTATGGTTTTGCTGTAACTTGCCGGTCTTGCGTTACAACTCTCCACATTCTGAATAAACCTACTTGGCTGGTTAAATAACTGGCACTTTTATTTTTAAAGTTAATACCTTATTTTGATTTATGTCTTGAAAATACACCTTGGATTACAATCACATTCTGAAGTACTGAGGGTTACGATGTCAACATATGAATTTTTGGAAGGATAAAATCCGGCCCGTAACAAAGACCTCCGTAAGGGCGGACGTGTTCTTTGGTTTTCTCTAAAGCCGACCAAGGGTGCAGAGTCAAAGCACAGCTGTCAGCGCTAAGCTGAACCTTTGCTCCGCGGCTCTTCGGCTGTGTCCCTTCAGACGTGTCCCTGAAACGTTTCCTGCGCGGCGGTAAAGAATAATGACTACTTGCAGGAGTTCTGGCGATGATCACATAACGTCAAGGCTTGACGTGGCGCCCGGCAGGTGACGAACTAGAAACCCAGCCGCTGTCGAGCGGTTACTAGTAACGCTCGTGGTGAGTGAGCCCGGGGGCAGGGGTTGGAACCCTCGGTCGTCGCGGCAGACGTGGCAGACCGGGTTTAGAGCCCCATGGGAGGCCTGCGCACACGCCTTCGGGCCGCCCCGGGCCCGGCGATGCGGCTCGGGCCCGTGCAAGTCGCGGACGGAAGGCTCTTGGAAGGAGCTGTGATCCCCGCGGGAGAGTCCGCCAGCCGGACACCAGCGGGGCTCGAGCTCGGGGCGCCCCGGTCAGCCTCGCGGGCCAGCAGCGCGGCCCGGCCCTCGGCCTCGTCCCACCGGGCTCCGCGGCGGCGGGGCGGCGGGCATCTGTAACGCACATGCCTCTTGG
>LNAC01001275.1:17991-50794 GCA_002007465.1 Ailurus styani
GTGCTCGTCGAGGTGCTCGGCGTGGCGCTTTTCCTCCGGGGATTCTTCCCGGCCCCGGTTCGTTCCTCCAGGACGGAGCAGCGCGCGGAGCCCCCAGCGCCCGAGCCCTCGGCCGGTACGGAGCCGTCCCCGCCGTCCCCGCTCCGCGCGCCCCTTCCCCGGCGGAGCTTCCGTGTGCGCCGGGCCTCGCGGACTCCTCGTCTCCTGGCGTCCGCCCGTCCGCTCACACCCCCTCCCCGCACAGCCCGTTCGTCACCCGCTTTGGCTCCGTGAGACACGACGAGCGAGACTTCCTGCCGACCCGCACCTCCGCGTTTCCCTGCCGCACCGCCCTCCACACGGCCTCTCCCCCCAGCAGCCCCGCGTGCCCGCCGGCGCGCCCGGTGCCGGCTCTGCCGTCGGGTCGCGCTCCCCGCAGGTCGGACGTCCAGGCACCTCGAAGAACGCCCCTCCCCGGTGCTGCCCGTGCCCGGGGCAGGGCCTGCTTCACACCGGGGCTCGCTCCGCTTCCTGCCGTGCCCGCGCCGTCCGGTCGCGGCTCCTGGTCTGCGGCTCGGTGGGAAGAAGCGACGGCGCGGTGCCGGGAGGCCGGCCCGAAGGGAGTCTGAGTGCCTGGGGCTAAACACAGTTTGAAACTTCACTCCTTTTTCCCTCCGAACGTTTTTAGGAGCCAGTTCCAACTGGACCAAGCTCCCACCACCTCTCTTCGGGAAAGTCGTCATGATGCTGATAGATGGCCTGAGAGATGATTTTGTGTTCGGGTCAAAGGGTGTGAAATTTATGCCCTACACAACTTACCTTGTGGAGAAAGGAGCATCGCACAGTTTTGTGGCTGAAGCAAAGCTGCCTACGGTCACGATGCCCCGCATCAAGGTAAACAGTTGGACTCTGTGTGTCATAAGTCGTGGTCGGGCTCTTCGGGGGGTTCGAAGGGGCTCGCCGGACTCTTCTACTTGGAGCTCCAGTTTTATCGCGGTGCAGGCTGGCGCTGTCCGCCGTCGGCTGGGACGAGGGATGCTGCCGGAGCCCCGCAAGATAGGCTAGAACTGGGACCCGTGACTTGTGTCTCTTGTCGGGTAGCCCAGAGTTGGCAGTTCGTGGCAGTCAGAAAGGATGAGCCAGGTCATTCCGGCCTCCTTGCTCCTCTGGTCTCTTGTTTAATCAGCAGCGGGTCACTCGTGTTCCCTAAGGGAGCCTTTAGGGTTAATCTGGTTCAGTCTCTTGACTTGATAGATCAGAAACAGACTCAGATAAGTGACATGACTTGTCCACCACTGTGGTATAAATAATGACCAAACCTGCATGATCTGGCCTCAACAGTTATCACTGTTCCTACAATATAACTCACTTTGAGGTGTTCAGCCTAGTGAGGGTGGCTTTGAAATGTCTAGTGCTTTGCCCATGAACTACGAGGAGAAAAAAAAAGAAGAAAGAGTAAAGCTGTATTGATTGGCTCGAGAACTATTTATTAAGCTACTACTATGTGTCAGTACTGTAATGAGTTTGCGCTTAGGGCAAAATAGTATCTGCCTTCGTGCAGCTTTTAGTCACTTGTGAGAGATGTAGCCATTAAGCAAATGAGCAGACAAACTAATTTGTAGTTTTAAAGTGTGATTATTGCCTGATGATGAGAAAGAGCAGGATGTGATGCTCCTTACTCGGTGGGGTTGGAGGGGCTCCATGTAGATGGAGGGCCAGAAAAGCCCGAGGAAATCCCACTCAGGCTTACACTGAAAGGGTGAGGAAAGGGGAGGAGGCAGAAAGGGACAGAGGCGCTTAAAAGTTTGTGAGTGTGGGGCTGGTACGGTAAAAGAGTCTCTGGTTGGACCCTTACATCTCTGGCGGATGATGTGACACCTTGTTATTTGGGGAGAGGGAGCCACTTCTTGATTCAGTACTTGGTAGGTACTCAGTAATTGCTTCCTGGCTGAGTAAAACAGTCTGGGACTGAAAGGCTGGATACCGCACCTGTCCTTGACTTATTTTCTTGAGTTTCCCTCTCTCTGCAACTGTGGGACGCAGTGTGTCCCTCATTCAGCAATATTTATTGAACGTCTTCTGCGTATCACACACCGTTTTAGATAAGAGGGATTCAGGGAAGAACAAGTGTCCTGTTCTCATGGAGCTTAATTTCTAATTGAGGGGACAGGAGACGTGTAAGTATACAAACAAATAATCGAGATAATTTCAGAAAGTGGTAAGTGCCGTGGAAGGAATCAGGGAGGAGAATGTGACATTGCTGAGGAGTGGAGGGAGTGCAGCACCTTCAGTCAAGAGGCTCAGGGATGGCCTCTCAAGAAAGCTCATTCGGCTGAGACCAGTCTCGTGAAAGCCGGAAGAAAGGCAACCAGGCTCCTCACCATCAGGAGCGCTGATTTCTGTATCTGTTCTATGGAAGGTGTGGGAGGAACCCATTCCTCCTTCATTCTGGTAAGGAATCTGAGTAGGTTTACAAGAAAGCACGTAAGCGGGTGTGCAGGCTCCAGGCCATGTCCAGACCTGCATGTCGGCTTTTGTGCTTCTTAGGGTCTCCCGTTTCCAGCTCATTTGTGTCATTTCATGGGACCAGTGTTGTGCTTCATTTTGTTTATTTTGTCTTTGAGCCTTTGCCCGTTCTTGCTCCTCATTCCCCAGCAACAGAGAGCTAGAACAGAAAATACACACTGGGGTTAGGGTTCCACAGCTCTAGAATTTGGTAGGGCTGGGTAGTGTAGGCTAAGGAGTGTGTCCCCTACCTTGCCTCCTGTTGGGGAAGGGGTATATCAATCTTGAGGTATTGATGCAGTTGTCACGAAAGGCTGATCTTAACAATTCAAGACTAATAGCACTTTCTCATGTTAACTAATTTGTGAATGCCTTTCCTTTTTTCTGGGAACTTTTAGTCACCATAAGGAGCAGGCACTGACCAACTGACTGCAGTGAGCACAGAGCACAGGGGTTATGTCATCTGCCGTCACAACAGCCCCATGACCTAGGCTCGTGAGGCAGGCACTGCCGTCTTCTCCATTTTCCAGATGAGGAAGCAGGCTTGAAGTGGTAAAACCACACAGCTGGCATCAGAAACCAGACCTAGCCTGTGTGTGTCTGGTTGCAGAGCCTCTGTCGATCACTGCTGAACGGGGTGACCAGGCCACACCCTCTTCCAGTAGTCTCCGCAGAGCCCTCCTACATTCTCAGAAGGCAGGAAACCACTGTTCCCAAGGTCACAACAACCTCCAAGGTGATGGCAGGCTTGGGCTCTCACTTAGACTTCCTAGGGCTCCCAGCTGCCTACACGCTTCCTGGGGCAAAGGGTACCACGTAGTCCCTGCCCTCCTCAAAGATGTCCGTGGGAACACGGCCTCATGTGAGAAGGAGGCAAGTACCTTATAAAAGCCCCTGGGAAAAGGGTGGACAGATTAGACCACATGGAAACCAAAAACCTTTATATGGTGGAAGACACTATAACCCAAGTCAACTGACAAATGATAAGCTGGAAAAATTATTATTGACAGTTGACATCACAAACAAGATGTTAAGCCCATGACGCATAAAGAGAATCTGACCAAGGACAACAGTCCCGTGGCAGAGGATATAAAGAAGTCCACAAAGGAAGACAGTGAAATGGCGAGTAAACATACAGAAAGATTCTGTACTGGTAGTCAGGGCGAGGCAAACTAAAGCAGTCTGTAAGCCCAGTTTTTGTCTGTCACGTTGTTGAAATGTAAAGATTGACAAGCTCTTCTTCCCATGAAATGAGGTAGACAGGTCCTGTCAGCCCTGAGCCAGCCCCTGCACTGCTGCCACCCTGGGCCAGACGGCTGTGGCTTTCAGCCAGGACTGTAAAAGTCTCCCAGCGCCTCCTTGTGCCCAGGCCCGTCCAAACAAACCAGGTCGTGGTGCTCTTCAAACCCTGCACTAGTTTATATCTGCCTGCTGACCCAGGCCTCGAGTCTGCATGGTCCTGTCCCTGTTCACCTCACCCTCTTCCTGTGTTGTTCGTCCACATAGATCACACATAGGCCAAGCGTGCTGCCCTCTTCAGCCTTGGGGCTTTCACAGTTTGCTGTGTTCCCCCAGGAAAGCCCCAGCGGGCCTCCCTTCACCTCCCCTAGACCACACGTCAGCCTTCAGATCTCAGTTCGAATGACACTTGCATTGCAAGCTTGTTAAAATACATGTCCATTAAAATGGTCTTGGTCCAAATACTGGAGTACTTTGTAGCTGCTAAAAAAATAAATGAAGTAGCTGTGTGTCTAATGGGGAGAGAACTTCAGGAGATGTTATTAGTTGCAGAATTGTTGATGTAGTTTATTGTCATTGTGTATTTGTGACTGTGCACCCATAGGGAACAGTATGAAAGGGTGCTTACCCGAAGTAACTGGTTACCTCTAAGTAGTAAAATTTTGGAGTGAAAGAGACTCTCACATTTTTAGAAAATAATTTCATTGAGGTAGGATTTTCATATAGTACAGTGCAGACATTTTCATGTGTACAGTCTGGTGAGACTTAACAAATGTGATGTATCCACACAGCCCCCACCTCAACTCTGGATTCTGATCCCCCACCCCAGGAGTGGTGGTTCTTGCTAGCGTTTTGTTGGTTTGTCAGTGAGTTACTTGCCTAAACTCATTCTGTAGAGTCCGTCTCCCCTGGAGGGCACAGTAACTGGTGTCTGCTTTGGTTGACATTCTTGTTTTTACTTTAAGCTGGTCTTCCGAAAGGTTACCCCTGAGTGAGCATAGTTAGTGGTTAGCCAAGGACTGGTCATAGGTTGTGCTTAAACAGGTAGGCCTTCCACCCTTTCCAGGGGTCTGTGTGTGGTTCGTACTCATTGTTCAGGCCCCTAATAAGCCTGCCCTGTCACTTTCTGTGTGAGTAGGGCCTCCCGTTCAGCTGGAAGGAGTGGATTACGAGGCACTGTCTGACCTCTCGAGAGTGCACAGTCAGCCCCATGTGTGCGTGCAGCTCACTGGGTGCTTACAGAAATACGCTATACCGGTCTCATTCCCTAGATCCTATTATTACTTTTTTTTTATTTTCTTTTTTTTTAAAGTAGGCCTCATGCCCAGCGTGGAACCCAGTATGGGGCTTGAACTTAGAACCGTGAGATCAAGACCTGAGCCGAGATCCAGAGTCAGATGCTTAGCCGACTAAGCCACCCAGGCGCCCCAATCCAAATCCCATTTTTTTTTTAAGATTTTATTTGTTTATCTGAGAGAGCACGCACAAAAGCTGGGGGAGAGGCAGAGGGACAGAGAGAAGCGGGCTCCCAACAATATGGAGCTCGATCCCAGGACCCCAAGATCATGACCTGAGCCAAAGGCAGATGCTTAACCAACTGAGCCACCCAGGTTCTCCCCTGATCCCATTTCTGAATGTTGGGCTTGTCTGTTACCACAAACAGTACTGATGCCTTAGGCAGCTGTGATGTTGCCTTCCCTGTCTTCAACACATAGCGTGGGACTTCTCCATGTAGCTCTGGGTCAGGTGGACCCCTCCAGCTCCCCATGGCCACAACATCACAGGAGTAGAGGAAGGGGAGCAGCCTGTGTTAAAACACCACGAGTGCTCACAGCTCTTACTGAGGTTCAGTAGTCTTAGGTAAGAATGCCTCAATTTGTTATGCATCCTTGGTAAGTTTTCAAAGTCTTAAAATGGTTGTTTTGGGCAGTTCTGTCCCATTTTATCATTACTCTTAGGGGAGAGGATTTGCTGAGCTCTGGCATTCCAGAAATCAGGTGAACTCATACCTGTTTTGTTGTTTTTTTTGTGTTTTGTTTTGTTGTGTTTTGTTGTGTTTGCTGTTAAAGACCTGGCAGAATTATGCCTATTGGCTTCATCCAGCTTTCCGTTTATTTTCATTGCAAAGGTAGGTCCCCGGATGCCAGCGTCACGGGTTGTTGGATAGCTCCAGATCACAGGAGACATGACCCATTACTGTGGCCTCTGAGATTCTATGCTAAAGTGAGGGAGGTTGTTGACATAATTCTGTATCAGAAAGGGATGGGGATATGTCACACACCCTTTCCTCCCAGAAATGACAGTGCTGGGTGTGCGTGCGTGCGTGCATGTGTGCGGAGAGGGGTGTCCCACCAGCATCCCTGGGCCGGTTTACTATGAGAATTTCCAAGAGTTCTTGCTCCAAGACTGCTTCCCCCCCAGGGCGTGTGAGAGGCTGCTCGCTCACACGGCATGGACGTTAGAATTGCTAGGTTGTGCGGTGAGTACACAGAGTTTGCTTGCACACAGGGCAGATTTGAAGCTTACGTGAGGACCTGCTGGGCAGTTGAGTGTCCAGGTTCATGTTTGCAGCGCATACCACGCTTTGCCGTTTTATTCAGTTGCCGTAACCTGCAGCTTTTCTGTCCACCACGGGCATCCAGCTGCCCCAGCCTCCTCCTCCGTCCTCTCGTTGGCTGAAATACAGTCCGGTCTTTGAGAGCAGGTTTGCTAGTCTTGCCAGAATCTGTGTGCAACTTTTCTGTCCCACCCCTGACCCAGCTTCCAGCACTGGGGATGTCCTACTTTTATGCTCTCCTCTCTCGTCCACAGTGGGATCTTCGGCACTCCTTCCCGTGCTATGCTTTGGATTCTTTTTTTTTTTTTTTTTTTTTTTTTTTAAATTTTTTTTTTTTTTTTTTCACAGGGGGAGAGAGATCACAAGTCGGCTGAGAGGCAGACAGAGAGAGAGGAGGAAGCAGGCTCCCCGCTGAGCAGGGAACCTGATGCGGGCCTCGATCCCAGGACCCTGAGATCATGACCTGAGCCGAAGGCAGAGGCTTTAACCCACTGAGCCACCCAGGCGCCCTATGCTTTGGATTCTGTAGTCTTGTTTTGTGAATGTTTCCTCCTGCAGGCACTGATGACAGGCAGCCTCCCCGGCTTCATCGATGTTGTCAGGAACCTCAATTCCCCTGCCCTGCTGGAAGACAACGTGATCACACAGGCGAAAGCAGCCGGGAAAAGAATTATCTTTTATGGAGATGAAACATGGGTGAAATTATTCCCAAAGCACTTTGTGGAGTATGATGGAACAACGTCATTTTTTGTGTCAGATTATACAGAGGTCAGTTTTTAAAATAAGAAAACTTTGTCACACTAGAGTCTGATACCCTGTCGGTGAGAGGCAACATTGTTATGTATGTGGCTTTTATTAGGATACTGGGAGAGGTTTGCAGAGATTATAGACCTTGTTCATTCACACAATCAGTTACAACCCAGGGACATAAACCCTGATGGAGATGTGAGCAAAGTTCTCTTGGAACAGCTGAGCACCTGTCGATGGGGTGTCGAGGATCAGGAAGGGCTTCCCAGCAAGGAGCCGTTTCAGCTGTTTGGAGAAGTGAGTGGTGGCTTCCCAAGTGGACAGAATGGGGGTGGCAGCATCGGTACAAGGCAGAGCCGGAGGACTCCATCGCCTCCCTGGGACCCTTGAGGCTCCTGGTGCTCCTGTTAGTGCGGCAGTGTCCCCAGTGGGGAGGTGGTGGGAAGACAGATGGTGAGCCAGGTGCCCCTGGTCCTGAGGGGCATTGCCCTGTGCTGGGAGCGCAGGCTCCCACAAGGAAAGGGGAGTGATTAGACCTGTAGTTAGAACGTTGACCCTGGAAGCGGAGGAAGGCCGCACAGAGCAGAGACAACCCCCCACCAGATCAGCTGCCTGGGCCTAGTGAGCGTTTGCACCCTTACTTACGTTGATACCGTTTCCTAGAGTTGAGCTCTGTCCATGCAGCAGCTGCTGTCCGGGAGTGAGTTTCCCTGTCCTCTGTCTCGTCACTCAAGAGACCCTTCCCTCTGTGGAGACTTTTCAGTGGGCAGGGGATGGACCAGCTGAATGGACAGGGCTGACCAGGCTCACGGCTCTGTCGAGGGCTGCGCGACCACTGGTTGCTCAGAGCTGTGTCTCTTTCCTTCGCACGGGACACACTTACATGCCCTCAGCTCCGCCCCACCGCTCACCTGAACTCTGGCACCTGGGGTGACCTGGTCTTCTGCTTAGTATCACTTAATCCCCAGCAGGGTCCCACAGAATGTTTTTGTCGGAGCAGCACTTCTCACTTAAATTACGTGGACAGTACGTTCTCTGTGTACTTGAGAAACATGAGGAGGGTATTAGTGAAAGCTTAATCTACTGCGAGTATTTGTTTGACTTTTTTATGACAGGTTTTTTAGGGAGGTTTTTGTTTTTTGGTCTTTTCAGACTCTGAATCCTCTTATCTAAAACAAACGTAGTTTTTTTTTTTTTAAGATTTTATTTATTTATTTGACAGAGAGAGACAGCAAGAGAGGGAGCAGAAGAAAGGCCAGTGTGAGGGGGAGAAGCAGGCTTCCTGCTGAGCAGGGAGCCTGGTGTGGGGCTCGATCCCAGGACCCCGGGATCAATCGGGACCCAAGCCGAAGGCAGACGCTTAACCAACCGGGCCCCTCAGGCGCCCCAAAAACCTAGATTTTAAAAGGACTATATCACTTTTTTGGGGGGAGTGTAGATCAAGGGAAATAAAGGAAGCTATTCATACGTAATTCCTCCTTGACAGGTGGATGATAATGTCACAAGGCATTTGGATAAAGTATTGAAAAGAGCGGATTGGGATATGTTAATCCTCCACTACCTCGGGCTGGACCACATCGGCCACGTCTCTGGGCCCAGCAGCCCTCTGATCGGGCACAAACTCCAAGAGATGGACAGTGTCCTGATGAAGATCCACACCTCTCTGCTGTCCGAGGTGAGGCTCACTATGGTGTGCAGCTCTAGTGTCAACTGCCAGCCACTCCTAGGAGCTACCGAGTTCCTGAAGTGGACTTGAGACCCATATAAACGCCACAGCCACCATCACCCGGTTTGCCTGTGAGCACAGAGCACGGGCTCAGCCTCCCGGCAGCTCTGTGTCCCCCGTTGACCCGTTCGTCCCCCTGCTGGCTCCTGCACGCGTGTGTGGGCATCTGTAGAGCCAGTACACGGCCGGGAAGGACGGACGAGGGTAATCAAAGAGTCCGTAAGTACACCAGGAGAACGTGGGGCAGGAGGAGCGAGCAGCGGCTGAGGAGGGTTGCGATTTGAAGCAGGAGGGTGAGAGCAGCTGTCCTTCAGGACGGGAGCAGAGGCGGGAGCAGGGCCTTGAAGGGAGGGCGGCCGATGATGCTCTCTCTGAAGGTGCGTCCCAGGCGGACAAGCGGCAAGGGCGAGGCCGAGCCTGCGTGGCACATCAGGAGCAGCAGAGGCCCTCGGCTGGAGCCCTGGGCTGGGGGCCAGTCCCATCGGACGCACGGAGACAGGTGTGGCAGGGCCTGCGCCTCGGCTGTCACGGTTCAGCAGCGGCAAAGACAGAAACCAGGCCCAAATCCTCTGCCCTGAGAGGCCCTATAAATAGAACCCTCCTGTGCTCCGTGACCTCCATACGATTCTGCTTGTCGTGTTTAGGATATTATATGTTTCTGACCCTTTGATCTAGCTGTAGGCTCGTAGGTTAAAAAAAAAGTCTAACTCATTTATAAAGAGTTACTATTTATAAAGTAAAATCTAAAGTTGTTTCCTTAAGAAGATCATGTGTTCTCCTTAGTCTGAATGCAATTGAAATATTTTTTTCTTTGCCTTACAGGAGAGAGAGACTCTTGTACCCAATTTGCTAGTTCTTTGTGGTGATCATGGCATGTCGGAAGCAGGAGGTCACGGGGCCTCTTCCGTGGAGGAGCTTAACACCGCCCTGGTCTTAATCAGTTCTGCATTTGAAAGAAAACCTGGTGAGGATTTAGGGATGTTTACTATTTTAAAACTGTGTTTTATGTATCTGTTTCCTATAGACTGATTTTAGTTTTAAAAACTCATTTTTTGGAAGCTGTGTAAGTTTGAAATATCCTGAGCCACATGAAGATGAAAATCTTCACAAGGGGCAGCCAGTATTTGGAGTTTACATTTCTTGCCCCAATTTTTAAAATACAAATAACGTTTTTAGGAATTTTATTGTATGAACGTCACTTCCTGGGTATCTGAAACTTTAATAGAAATTACCAGTAGCTTCAAGACATCTGAACACATGTGAACTGAAAGAAAGAAACACTAATGATTTAAAAAAATTTGTAAGATTGTATTTATCTGAGAGAGAGAAAGAGAGAGAGCACAAGCAGGGGAGAGAGGGAGAGGGACAAGCAGGCTCTCCGCTGAACTAGGAACCCATTGTGGGGCTCGATCCCAGGACCCTGGGATCACAACCTGAGCCTAAGGCACGCGCCCAACCGACCGAGCCACCCAGGTACCCCAATAATTCCAATTTTTACAAACGATCCATCTTTTGAAACTCCGAGGAGTCGGGCTCAGTCAGAGCAGGACTAACTGAGGGCCTTTGTGTCGGCATTAAGACAGCCCAGCTCCCTCCACCCCAGACGCACCCGAGCCGGCTTGCCTCACAGCCACGTGCGCTGTCTCTCCCTACCCTGCACCCCTCTGCCGCTCACTTTACAACACGCCTGCCTTCACCCGCTGCTTATTTCTGAGTTGGGGCCTCTCTGGCCTCCTCTCACGCGAGTCACTTCAGTACCAGTGGGCACGTCTGCCCCCAGCTCTGCTAGCTCCCATGTGTCGGGTTTTCTTCCCGCCTCTCACTTTGCTCTGTAGTCTCGGCTAGCTTAGCTCCTGGCCCTGGCCCTCTTTCTGCACTGCCTTCCAGTTCCGTTCTAGGTTCACTCCCAAGATGATCTTGTCCGCGCCCATGGTTCGAAGTGCCGTGAATAGCCTGTCCGCTCGTCAGATTCATCCCTCTGGCTGTCTCCTCTTTCCCGGTCTCCAGACTGTCCACTCACTGCCTGTCTGGCACCTCCACTCGGGTCCCCCGAAGGTAGAGCAAGCAACTGTGACAGCTTCACATCTGATTTGCCCTCTCCTGTTCCCTGGCCGACAGATGGCCCCTTCGTGGGGCTCTTCCAGGTGGAAATGTGGGCGTCCCCCTGCACCCTCCTCCTCCCTTGCTCCCCGCGTTCCAGACCGTCCCCGATCTCCGGTACGTAAAACCTTTCAGTAGCTGAACTTTGGATCAAGTGACAATCCTACGTGAGGCTTCTTTCCTACCTCGCAGCTTCATCCTGACCCCCGCGCACAGTCCTCCAGGTGACAAGCTCTTCCCCACGTGCCCGACTCTGTCATCGTCAGCCCCTCAGCCTGCTTGTCCCCTCATCCCTGGTTTCAGCCAACGTCACTTGCTCATCCCTGAGACTGAGTCGCCCTCCCTGCGTTCATCATTCACAGCAGCCTGCGTGTAGTGCCCTCCTTCCCTTCAGGTGTGATCCCAGACTTACTCGCGTGTTGCGTGTAACAGCCGCCTGCTCTGCACTGCAGGCCAGTCGGGCAGGGCCACGTCTGTTTTGTTCGTCGGTACATGCCTACCTTGGGTAGGGACGTGGTGGGTGCCAAACAAGGACCGTCGAATGAACAAATCTCCCACTTGAGCAAGGGTTGGTTGGGGAAGATTCTCCATTGATTTCCTTCGATCTTGTTGCAGCACTTTTTCCTCTCGGACATCTGATCTCCTAAGATGTAAGTCATTAGCTCTTGGGACCTGAGCCTTCCTAGTCTAGTGTCTTACGGAAGCCTGTCTTCCGGGGAGCACACACACTACCCACCAGAGCACGTGCCTTCTACACCTGGCTCTCCCACACTGTGTACCCAAAGCAGGGTTCCGTGTGGGTCCCCAGCCTGAGCGAGAAACCCCCTTTCCGCTCATCCGTGCAGCAGAGGTGGGCCAGGCACTGTGCTGGACACTGGGCAGCCTCCACCTTCAGGGAGCTTTCAGGCTGGGGAGCGAAAGAGACAACTAAGCCAGTGGTTTTTGTTATAGGGACGTTAGGGTCGTCATCAAACTCAAGTGCTGATGTTTCATCTCTAAGAAGGGTGTTTAAGAATGTCCTCCTTGGGAGGCCTTACTGCGTCTTCACTGCCAAGAACAGCCAGGGAGGCTAATGGTGCAGGACACCTGACCTCAGTGGCCAACGGTGGGTTCCAAGTTTTCTGTCATTTATGTACTCGTGTCCAGAATGGCTGTGTTCAGTCGTCTCATCATGCTTATTTTATGAGCCAGGACTGCGTTGCAAGTAGCTTGCTCAGAGTCGGTATTCATTTCAGGACAGTGTACCCACAGTTACCCCCTGCCCCCAGCTGCCAGCAACCACTGACCTTTTTTTCCATCTCTGTAGATTTGCCTCTTCTGGACATTTCCTGTGATGGTCCCTGTAGTATGTGGCCTTGTGTGACTGGCTGCTTTCACTTGGCGTAGTGCTTTCACGGGTCACCCAGGTTGTAGTGGCGTCAGGACTTCCTTCCTTTCTTTGGCTGGATTATGTTCCACGTGACGGATAGACCACATCGTGTATCCATTCATTAGCTGATGGATCTATGGGTTGTTTCCACTTCTCAGCCATTAGGAATAATGTTGCTGTGAACATTTAGGAAGTTTTTGTGTGGACAGATGTTTTCTTTCTTTCTTTCTTTCTTTTCTTTTTTAAGATTTATTCATTTATTGGGACGCCTGGGCGGCTCAGTGGGTTAAAGCCTCTGCCTTCGGCTCAGGTCATGATCCCAGGGTCCTGGAATTGAGTCCCGCATCAGGCTCCTTGGTCGGCAGGGAGCCTGCTTCTCCCTCTGCCTCTGCCTGCCTCTCTGCCTGCTTGTGCTCTCTCTCTGTGACAAAAAAAAAAAAAAATTTATTCATTTATTTATCTTAGAGAGAGTAAGGCAGTGTATGCAAGCAGGGGGAGGGGCACAGGGAGAGGGAGACAAGCAGATCCACAGTGAGCAGGGAGCCCAAAGCAGGGCTTTGATCCCCAGACCCTGAAATCATGACCTAAGCTGAAATCAAGAGTTGGACACTTAACTGACTGAGCCACGCAGGAGCCGCTGGACAGATATTTTCATGTGGCATCGTTTTCTTTCTCCAGTACACCTTTGCCCCACCTACCTTCTCTGTGCTGTTATTGTTACATATGGTACAGTTCTTTTTTTTTTTTAGGTTTATTCATTTATTTGAGAGAGAGAGAAAGAGAGCATGAGTGAAGGGAAGCAGCAGAGGGAGAAGCAGGCCCCCCACTGAGCAGGGAGCCCAGTGTGGGGCTCGATCCCGGGACCACGGGATCGTGGCCTGAGCCAAAGGCAGCTGCTTAAGCAACCGAGTCACCCAGGCGCCCCTCGTACAGGAAGTTTACTATGTATGTATATAAGTGAAATACACATGTGTTTTATATGACGGCTTTGTAAACGTGTTCTTGTCCTGTTTTATAATCATATCATGACTGATGCTCTTTGCTTGTTTTGTGGATCACAGTTAACATCTCGAATCTCTTGTTTTCAGCCTGAAGAACCTCCTTTACTATTTCTTAAAATGCAGGTTTGCTAGCAATAAATAATTTCTTTTTTGTTGTTTTCATCTTTAATGTGGGGTGTCTTTATTGTGCCTTTATTTTTAAAAGGTAGTTTTGTTGGGTAGAAGACTCTGAGCCGACACCCCTCTCTCTTTCAGGACTTTGGGGGTGCAGTCCCGCTGCCCGTGGCCTGCTCGGCTTTTGAGGAGACCTGTCAGCCTGACTGCACTGCCCTTGTTTTGTCTGTCAGCACTTTCATTTTCATATGTCTGTGTGTTTTCTGTCTGTCCAACTGAGAGTTCTTTGAGCCTCTTGGATGTGTAGATGCGTGGTTTTCATCAGATTTGGGAAAGTTTCTGTTTTTCAGATTGTATACTTTTTATCAATCTGCCTTTAAATTTGATGAGTCTTCTGCCAGTTCAGTGCAGCTATAGTGAGTTTTTCATTTCAGTTTTATATTTCTCATCTTCACAGTTTCCACTGGTTCTTTTCTTTATAATTCCTATCTCTTTGTTGATAATCTCTGTTTGATGACACATTGTCATCAGACCTTCCTTTACTTGTCTCTGCAGTTTCCTGGAGCCCTTTGAACGTGTTTGCGGTGGCTGCTTGAAAGTCCACCTGTTACCTCTAGTGTCTGGGCCCTTTATTGGAAGGTTCTCTTGCTTTTTCTTCTGTTTGAGTCATACTTTGCTGTTTCTTTGCATAACTCTTAATAGTTTTCGGTGTGAAAAGTGACCATTTCAAATAATGTGTTGCAGCAGCTCTAGATGCTGACCCCCCCCCCCCGCCCCACACGGCAGTCGTCATTGTCGTTCTCTTGGTTCTTGGCCGAGCAGCGTTGCTGGGCCACTTCAGTGCAGTCTCTCTCCCGCAGCAGGGAGTCTGCTGTGGCTCCCGTTCTGGTACAGCCGCTGTGGGGTGCCAGCGGCCTCACCGGCGCTCTGTGATGGCTGCGCCAGGCTCTCGCCTCTGTTGCTGTCACCCCCGGCTTCAGGCTGCGCTCGTTACCAGCTGACTGCCTTACTTGGACAACGTATAATAAATGCGCTCCATAATCTGATCCCATTTTCGAGGCCATCCTCCGAGGCGGTTCTGACCCTTCTCTCCCGGCCTCTCTGGGAGAGCTCAGCTGCCCACCTCCAAAATCTCCATTGTTTTCCAGAGCGTTCCGAGGCTCGAATTCACTACCTTCTGGTTCAAAGTCAGCTCTTTCGTGGGGAGCTTTGCTCTGTTCTGTGGCCTGCCCTGGGCAGAATCTCTGAGCCACAGCACTTGGCATGGGCAGCGACGGCGGTCCGTCTGTCTTGGGGGCTCTGTGTAGGAGCCTCTGGTCTCTCCCACTAGCCTCTTCCAGGGGCCGCCTCCGCCCTGGGAGCCGACGGGGGCAGAGGAAGAGAGCCCCCGGACTCTCCGCTCGGGTGGAGCCTCCACACCACGTAGCTGGGGAGGCTGGGCAGTGCCGGCAACCTGTTCCTCCCGGGAGAGCTCAGAGCCCTCGCAGGGACCCAGGTTCTTTGCTGCAGCCCCTCGGAGCGGAGTCTGTCCCGCGGACCTGCGGGGGGGTGGGGGGTCATGGCTCTTCGAGTGCCTCACACTCCCCTGTTCCTACCGAGCTTTAGGAGACGTTTCAGAGCAAAGATTGCTTCATTTGCCGTTTACCCCTGGACGGTTGTAAACCATGGTGGTGGCAGTGGTTTTTATCATTTTCACCAGTTACACTTGTTTGCCTGGCAAGCAGGTCCACAGAGCTCCTCAAGCCACCCTTCCTGATAGGTCTTTGGAGGCTTATTTTTATCCTGCAGATTCATGTACATTTTTGTTGCGTATTCTAATAAAAATAAATCTTGACATGCTTGTTGTTCTGAAAAATACGCATTTCGAATTGTGTGGCATGTGATTTCAAATACGCCCAGCCTGCTCTTGTCCACCCGCTGAGTTCTGACCCCCTGCCTCTGCTCGACCCACACACAGGGCGGAGCAGGTATGTTCTCCTGTCTTCCTCCAGCTGACGGGATGGGCGCTCCAGGAAGGGAGGGACTTTGCCTTTTCTTTCGTCGTCGGACCCTCAAGCCCAGGATCATGGCATGTCGTGGCTGTGTCCTCAGTACTCGTCGGAGGAACGTGTGCGACGTGGCTCAGCTGGACAGAGCACATTGCTGGGGCCAGTGGGGAGGAGACAGGTGGGGGAAGGCCTGGGTGCTGGGTGGGGAGAATGGTTTTCTGAAATGCTTTTCCTTCTTCTACAGGATAAAACCCACTGTGTAATGTGACCTCCCTTGTATTAGTAATACGGAATTACAACTCTCAAAATATTGCTGGCAGGAGCTAGTCACACTGATCAGTAGAGCAAAGTCAAGAGGCCAGAAATAGACCCTGGTAGATCTGGGCATTTGGCGACAAAGGGTGGCATTTCCCATTAGTGGAGAAGAGACAAGTCATTCTGGAAGTGATGTCAGGACCTTCTGGAAGAAATCATGCTGGGAATCTACCTTTTCTTTGAAACTGTGTAAATCCCAGATCAAAGCATTTAAATGTTTTTTAAAGACTCCCTATTTAAATTTTCAGTCTTACAAAAGTAGTCAAAACAGTGTAATAAACCCCAAGCCCACCACCCAGTTTCAGTGTATGGGCCAGTTATGGCCAATGTTTTTTTTTTCTTTTTCTTTTTCTTTTTTTTTTTAAAGATTTTTATTTATTTATTTGAAAGAGAGACAGTGTGAGAGAGAGAGAGCATGATCAGGGTGAGGGGCAGAGGGAGAAGCAGATACCCCTCGGAGCAGGACCGGGGCTCAATCCCAGGATTCCGGGATCATGACCTGAGCCAAAGGCAGCTGTTCAACCAGCTGAGCCCCCGGCGTCCGTTATGCCCATTCTTTCCTCTTCTGTCCTCTAGCTTGGTTTCCTCTCCTAGTTTACTTAGAAGCAAGTCTCTAGAAGTTATGTGCTTTTCTTACTTTCTTTTTCTTACTTTCTTGATACTGTTAGCACAGTTAATATATGGTCTTCATTCCTTTATTCGTCAAGTGATCAGTGTTCAGATTTCCAACATCTGTCTCCGTCTTTGGTGGTTTGAGTTAAGACACCAGCGAAATGCCCGCACTGAGGTCGGTTGGTGTGTCTCTTCATGTGTCTTCCGTCTCGAGGGCCCCACTCCGTCCTCTTCTGCTTAACCGCAATTTGTTCTTTGAAGAAACCAGGTTATTTGTACCGGGGAGTCTTCGTCTGCACTGTCTGCTGCCACATCCTCTGTTCCTCTGAATCCTCTGACCAGGAGGCAGATCCAGATCCCGTCGGTTTGGTTGGTTTTCCCAAGGCTCTTTCCAGCAGGATGCACACAGTGTCTGACTGTTTGCTGTTTGGTGAAGCCAGTAGCCACTGATGACCAACTAGTAATTCACTGGAGGTTGCAAACAGTGATATTGTAGTTTTCTAATTCTTTTTTTCATTAACTAGCCAGAATAATTCTGTAAGGAGACTTCCCCAGTTTACTTTTTGTTACCTAGCAGTACCATTTTTGTAACATGAGATAGGAGTAAAGATGAATTATTCTTCCCACCTAATTTCCAGTTTCAGACGAATGGATTAGTTCACTGAGTTCACTAGCGTGCTTTAGCTACGACCAACTAGTGTTTTGTGGTGTTGGCGTTCAGTAGCATTGTGAGCTCATGGATTTAATGGTAGTTTATTTCAATTCAGTATAAATAGTATCCTTTTTAATATTCAGATTGTCCCCTCTTTGGCCAGTAGGAGCCTCTGATTCAGATCGGCTCCCGAGTCCTTCCAGCCTGAAGGTCTCAGACACCTTAGTTTCTCTGGGGGCTCTGTTGCTGCCTGGTCTGAGGCATTGCTCCGGCCCCTGGTGCCCGGTTCCTTCCCTAGACCTGGAATCAGCTGCTCTTCCCAGGCGGAAAGGGGTCTCTGAGGACCACCAGCTCAGAACTAGCAGTACTCGGGGGTGCTTGCGTAGTTATCATTTGTGGACAAAGCAAGGACATCTTTTTAAGATAAAATAGGTCTTGAGTTTGTATTGATACTTGCAGTCCGCATTCACTGCTGTAAAATGAAATTCGTGGATCATACATCTCTTCTCTCTTCCCCCCAAGCTTAGAATCCTGGTTTCAACAACCCTGGACATGAGGGTCACATAATGACCCCCTCTAGTCAGAATAATGCCAGCACCACTGCCTTTATTGGTGCCAAAAGCACTTTAAGGTGGGCTTTTTGATTGGGGTTTTGTTTTGTTTCAGATCAAAGCACTTAATATAAGAAAATACTAGAAGAACACAAATGATAATTCTAGAGTAGAAGCTTCTTTCTAAGTATAACCCAGAAGCCGTCAGTGGACGGTTGGTCAAGAAAAGGTTAATATATTTGACCAAATTAAACAGAAAAATTCTATACAACCAAAAAGTCCCATAATCAAAGTAAAACCTCTACCAACCCACAACCAGAGTGTCTTAAGTACTCCTACCAAGCACAGGCCGTCCTGGGTGGACTTCCCTGGTGGCCCCTCAGTTCCCCTGAGACCTGCATTGTGGTTGCGTGGTGGGCCTGGGCGTTCTCTTCACAGATGAGGACAGACTAACAGCGTTGAGTTCTTGTCCACGGCATCAGCTGGATAGTGGCAAAGCGGGAGGGTGAGCCCAGTGTCCTGCTGTGGCCCCCGTTCTCCTTGCGAGGGGTAGTCAAAGGCCAGCCGTTGCTAGGACGTGAGCCTTTCAATTGCTCGGGCCGTCAGCAGGCAGATGTCTTGTTTGTTGGAGTTGGTTAAGGACTCGGCCCGATAATGAGCTGAATCCAGCTTCATTCTACTCTGCCCAGTCAGAAGTGCCTTCTCCTGCTCCGGAGCCTCTGAGACGCCTGTGTCCACTTCTCAGCGCTGTGTAGACCTCTCCCAACCCATGGGGGTAGGGCCGCCAGAGAGCTCACCGGTACCCTGGTTCAGGAGGTTGCCTGTTGACCTCACCAGAGCGACCAGCCCTCAGCATCTGCCCAGCTGCCTGCTCTCTCCGTGCCCACCCGCGGCTCCGAAACTCAGCAGTACTGAGCGCGGGCGGGCAGCTCTCCCGCACCTCGTGGCCCCCTTTGGGGAAGGCCCCGTGCCCACGCACAATGAGTGTTTGGTAAATGTGTTGACGTAAGGGGACCGGTGAGGGGATCTCTCGATGGATGTTCACGGAATGCTTGGAAGAGACGGGTAGTTGGTGAGAGCCGGGCGAGGGAGGACCTCCATTGTACACATTTGCGAGCCTGTCACTTAAACCACGTGCCCTTTGCCAGGTGACGTCAGACGCCCAAAGCACGTTCAGCAGACTGACTTGGCTGCAACGCTAGCCGTGGGGCTGGGCCTGCCGATCCCGGAGAACAGTGTCGGCAGCCTGCTGTTCCCCGCCGTGGAGGGGAGACCGGTGAGAGAGCAGCTGAGGTTTCTGCATTTAAATGCCGTGCAGCTCAGCAAGTTGTTGCAAGAGAACATGCCATCCTACACAAAAGGTAAGTCCGTGAATAGACGGTGTGGCCGCTGCACCTGGTGTTTTCCTGTGTTCGTGGTGTCCGGTCTCAGTCCTTGGCCCTACTTCCGTTTCCTTACAAGGCCGATGCTCACCGTTAGCAGCACCGCCCCCCCGACAGTGGCCGACCTCGAGCTCCTTCAGAAACGTATTCGTTCAACAAGGAAGTTTTGCACTAAGGTCCTGTTTGGTGGAAGCCCCCGAGAGACGAGGGCTCTGCGCTCACGGAGCTTCCCTTCCGGGGGGACAGGAGCAGCAGCTGTCAGGCGGTGATGAGCGCTTCAGACACAGGATGTACTGGGGAGGGCTGGCGGGGCGCAGTCCCGGCCTTCGAGACGCGGACGGAGCGTGCGGCCGCTGCAGGACCCTGCGGTGGGGCCGCGTCTGCACAAAGGGTGACCGGGGGCCAGCGGCTGGAGCAGGGCGGACTGGAGCGAGGCAGAAGGAGACGAGGTCAGAGGGACACGGAGGCCTTTCAGGCCTTGGAGGGGCTCTTACCTCCGTCGTGAGCTGGGCGGGGAGCTCGCGCAGCCTTCCGTGCAGACTCTGAAACCTTCAAGCTGCAGCGTCAGAGGCTCCGGTGCCTGTGTGGACGGTTCTGCCTCGTGTCGTAGGAGACCGAAGGCTGCTGCAGTGTCCCGGGGGGAGGGGGGACGAGGAACCAGAGGGGCGGTGCTGTGTCCGGGACAGACGGCGGCGCAGGCAGGACTTGCTGATGCCCTGAGTACAAGGCGCAGGTGAACCAGAGGCACGAGGACCACCTGGGCATGTTCAGCGGAGCCGTGCAAGAATGCAGTGACCCTGCCTGCAGCGGGGGCGTCAGGTGCTTGCAGGGGGAGGGCATGGGTGTTGAAGAAGCCAAGTAAAGAAAGAATTTTAGGAAGGGAGGAGTGAGCAGCCAAGTTGAGTTGTGCTCAAGGTTAGACAAACGAGGAACTGAGACTTGACCATCACCTGGCAGGTGAGGGTCCCAGCGCCCTTGTCAGGAGCGGTGCACGCGGAGCGCCGGGGGAGGGCGCGGCTGGAGTCGGGGCAGGGAGGGGGCCAGGAGGTGGCTGTATTGTGAGGTGCGCAGAGGCCGACAGAGGGCATGTTGTTTGTATTTTTAAGCCGGGAGACACTAAGGGGTATTTATACGCTGGTAGGAATGATCCAGAACAAGAGAGCATATCTCCCCGGGACCATGTTTTCAGATGATGTATCTGGCCATCAAGGTGCGTGAAGGACAGCATGTTTGGTGCTGGGACTGGGGCTGGCTTGGGAATCTGGAGAAGGTCGACTCCTAGTTTGAGGCAGCATTTAACGTGATGTCGGCAGCTTTTCCTGCTTGAGAAGGTGGAGTACTAGGTAATAGAGGGAATGCCTGTGAGTTTGCACTGAGGTGTAGGCTGGCCTTGACTTGCCTGTGGAAGACCAGCAAGGACTAGCGGGGCACCGGGTGTCCTGAATCGAGTGTCGCAGAGCGTAGGGGGCCAGCCCCTTGTCCGTGAGGTGGCCCCAGTGAGCAACTGTGTGAAAAGTGAGGCCGGCCCAGGTGCACATTTCAGTCCAGAGGAGAGTCAATATTTGTTTTCAGAAGTAACTTGTGAGTTTGGTAGCTTTTGAAAATTTGTTATTAGTAATGTGCATCCTTTCTCCTGAACTACCAACTAATAAAACACCAAACAAAAGGGATGCCTGGGTGGCTCAGTCGATTAAGCGTCTGCCTTCTGCTCGGGTCATGATCTCAGGACTCTGGGATCAAGTCCTGCATCAGGCTCCCTGCTTAGCGGGGAGCCTGCTTCCCCCTCTCCCTCTGTCCCTCCCCCTGCTTGTGCTTTCTCCTCCTCTCTCTCTCTGTCAGATAAATAAATAAAATCTTAACAACAACAACAACAAAACACCGAACAAAACTGCAGTGAGGGTTATTTGCTTATTTCAGGAGGAGCAAGTAGGGAGGATTAAGCACTGCAGTGGGTGTGGCCAGAAAGAAGCCCATGAGATGAACATAGGCCAGTCCCTGGCATGAGAAAGCGTTCATGGGGTCTTACGTTCCTAATACGCCCTTTGTCCATTCCATCAGTGATCCCGGTTCCTGAGATAAAACTAGGTCCGTTTCTGACACTGAAATCGATTTCAAGGCCTCCTCTGATATCCAGCCCAATCTGATACAACTCTCCCATTGCTACACTGACTTTCATTCCAGTGGGACGGACTTCTCACCTCAGGATCTTTGCACATGCTACTCTCATAGACTGGCTGCTCTTCCCCAGCTATCACCTGGTGGGTTTCTGGGCCACCTTCCCCTTCAGCTTCAGTGTTACCAAAAGTCTCCCACATTCCCCCACTTTCCTCCATAGCAATTTTCACAGTTTGTACTTACACGCACATGTGAGAACCCAGCTAGATCACAGGCCCAGGCAGGCAGGACCTACACGTGTTTGCACGTACCATGTCGTCAGTGCTCAGTAAATGCTTGTCTGGATACATACACAGGAATCCACTTCTCTATGATTTTAGGGGGTGGGGTGCAGACACGGGGGCCCCCCGCGTCTCTGTGGGTCTGGGTACAGACACGGGGGCCCCCGCGTCTCTGTGGGTCTGGGTGCAGACACGGGGGCCCCCCGCGTCTCTGTGGGTCTGGGTGCAGACACGGGGGCCCCCCGCATCTCTGTGACCTGCGGATGGTGGGGTGTAGCAATTGAGGCTTCCATCCTAAATCCAGAGGAACCGAGATTAGATCCCAGCTGCCACCTGCCAGCCCCCAAGCTGGTGTCTGCAGGCCTCCTCTCTGGAGTGGGCACGGTTGTCATCCCTGTCTCAGGTCATGGGGAGAGAACAGGCGTGCCGGGCTTGGAGTCACAGCGACCGGCAGCACTTGGTCACCTGGAATCCGCCGGCCTGGCAGGGCTGCCGGCACTCGGGCCATGCTCAGGGTTATACAACAGCTCTAACCCTAACCCTGCAAGACGTGGCCTAGACCACCTCTTCAGTAGCTCGGCTGGAGGTTGGGAGAGCACAGGAAATGCCAGGGCGTCCCCGAAAGGAAGTTCTCGCTGTGCAGACTAGGTGAGTCCCCAGTAAGTCTGGTCCAGCTCCGGAAGGAAGCAGCTCCGTGATGTTGAGGTGGCCGCCGCTGCCATCCCCGAGTGGGAGCCGGCAGCACATGGGCTGGGCTTCCACTCAGGAGCTGCTCTGCCAGGCGTAGCGGCGCGTCGGGATGGACCCTCGCGTGGCACCCCGGCAGGAGGGGTCGGGCCGAGTGAAGGAGGGAAGCAGGTCAGAGACGGGTGCTGTCGGTGCACGGTGGGAAGTGGGTGTGGTGGAAGGGGTGTCAGGCCACCCCCACCCGGTCCTCCCGGTGTGCGAGCGGCGGAAACATTTGTAACACCAAGGGCCTGTCAACGTAATGCCTTTCTGGGTTGTTTTGGTTTTGTCTTTTAGAGATTTTATTTATTTGTCAGAGAGAGAGAGAGAGGGCGCGCAAGTGCTCCAGCAGGGGAGGGGCGGAGGGAGAAGCAGGCTCCCCGCTGAGCAGGGAGCCCGACGCAGGGCTCAATCCCAGGACCCCGGGATCACGACCTGAGCCGAAGGCAGACGCTTCACCGACTGAGCCCCCAGGTGCCCCTGGGATGTGTCTCTGTTGCACATGAAAGAAGAGCAGCTTGGAGAGGGACTGAGAGAGAAGGGGGAGGAGGGAGCCAGGACACGGGTGGGGGGAGACCCGTGGGCAGACACTTCTCTCCGCGTCTGCGTCCCTGCTGCTTCGTGCCTCGGGCCGTGGCGGGCTGGCGGGCGGGGGGCTGTCCCAGGAGTCGTGAGCATCATCGGCTCTTTGTTCGCCCAAAGGCGTGGCCGGCCGCCCCGCAGGGCACCGTTCGTCTGCATTAGGTAGCGGGCTTCGTGCTGCGAATAACCGAATACTTTGAAACAGTATCTGTGTGCGCCTGTCTGTGATTTGTGCTTGTAACCTTGTCCTCTTCTTGTCAGAGCCTGGATTTGAACAATTTAAAATGTCAGAGAGGTTGCATGGAAACTGGATCAGACTGTACTTGGAGGAGAGTAACTCCGAAGCCCTTTTCAACCTGGGAGCCAAGGTTCGCAGGCAGTACTTGGATGCCCTGAGGACCCTGAGCCTGTCCCTGAGCAGACAAGTGGCCCAGTACGACATCTACTCCATGCTGGTGGGGACGGTCGTGGTCGTGGAGGTACGGGTCCTTGGGTGGGGTCAGGGCTCAGCTGGTGAACTGATTGGATACCTCAGCCAGAACACTGTAGTTGGAAGCATAGGAAATATAATTTTTTCCTAAAAACGGGAAAGTACCAGTTTCCGTGTTCGGTGAACTCTTCCACTCTGTGTCCTCGTGCCCAAAGCATCAGCCGGCGTCAGGCGGCCGTGCGCCACGTGGCTGCGCGCGCACGTTCTCGCAGGGCGTCCGAGAGCGTGCTCAGTGGGCTCTCTCCTCCCGTGTGCGACACTTGGGCAGCTGGTGCGCGGTCCGGAGACAGGCTTTATGGGACCGGTTCCCCCGAGCCCCGCGGTCGTGGACACCAGCACTGTTTTCCTGTTCCAGGTTTTAGCCCTGCTCCTACTCAGCATCCCGCAAGCTCTGAGCAGCCAGGCTGAACTGGAGGTTGCTCTGTGGTCACCTGTGTTTTCTCTGCTGTTTTACTTGCTGTTCCTGGTTCTTTCTGCTCTTCACGTCATGGTGTGCACCTCGGCCGAGAGTCCCTGCTACTTCTGTGGCCTCTCGTGGCTGACCGCGGCCGGGGTGATGGCCTTGATCTCCGCACTGCTCTGCGCGCTCGTGTCTGCTCTTGCCCGGGTGTGTGCCGACGGAGGCTTCCTGAGGAAGGTAAGGCTTGTCTCTCCACAGAGGACGTGGGCTTTTGGAGAGGCCGTTCTCTCTTATTTCAGCGCATCTTTCGTTTATCAGACACTGGCTGACCCCGGGCGTGTAGATCAGGCGAGTCGGGGAGCCAAGGAGACGAGACCCCACTGCAGAGGGGCCCACGTCAGCACCTTGACTGCAGAGGGGCCCACGTCAGCACCCTGACTGCAGACTCTCCGCTCTGTGTCGTCGGCTCGCGCGCCTCGTGTCTTCATGGGAGACAGGCTCCCTGGGACTGTCCACGTGGCGCTGTACAGAGCTCTTGTCACAGATCAACAGGCAGGTGGCCGATGGGCAGTGCGTGAATCAGACGTCTCTCTGAGAGGGTTTGAGCTGTAGCCAAGGGAAGAACACTTCGGAGAGAAGAGAGTCGACTCGTTAGGGCTTCCAGGAAGGCCAGCAGGGGGCCGGGACCCTGTCCTCACCCTGCCCTCCTTGGGAGTCCCACCCGCCTCTTCTTTTCAAGACCGAGGTTTCTTTAAGATTTCTTCGACTCTGGCCTCCGACGCCTGTATTCGTGGTCGCGGTGGCAGGCCGGGGAGGCGGAGTGGACAGCCACAGCTACTCCGTGGCGCCCGGGGCCCAAGGGACGCAGGGACGTGTTCCCAGCTGCCCCTGACCGCCCCGCCCCACCCCACCCCACCCCCGCCAGTGCAGCTGCCTCACCTCGAGACCTGCTGATACCCTTGCCTGCGCGCGTGTGTCCGAGGGGCTCACGGGTCGTTCGTAGTGCATTTCTGTTCCCCATCAGCGTGTTGGTCTCCCTGAAGCCGTTTGATTCCCCGGGGCCCAAGTACATTCATGGCATCTCTCCTTCTGTCTTATACAAGCTGCACGTGATAGAGTCAATATTAAGTAGTTATCAGATGACGTCGTTAAATTCTCCTCTTTGATTGTAAATGCCTTCAGTATATTTAAGGGATAGTGCTGGGATGCCAACTTTGTGGTTTCAACAGAATTGACCATTTGAATGAAAACTTGTCTGGATTTCTGGAAAGTTCATGGAGAAATTAGGTGTTTGCTTTGGTGGCATATATCCTGGGGGTGCTTTGGTTTCAAATAGCAGAAACTGACTTTGGACCAGCCCTGAAGACCTCGGGCTCCCAGGAAGTGGGTGAGGGTTCCGGGAGCGTTCGAGAAGTAGCTGAGCGCTCTGAGCTGCAGCCCTGCCCAGATGGTGTGGGCCACTCAGCCCAGGACTCGCGGTCCAGGGTGACGGCCGGGGCTCCCCATCCGGGCAGGAGGTGGGTGGGGGACGTGAGGAGCAGCCAGGATGTGTCACAGCAGGTGATGCTCTGTGAGCAAGAACTTCAGGCGCGTGCTGGGATTTGTGTCATTTTTATGTTTTTCCCTCCCAAAATGCATTTCCTTTTTACAGAATGCAGCTCATCCAAAAGCACGATGGTCGGAGTTAGACGTCCTCATCTTACTGGGCACCCTGGGCCACGTGCTGAGTCTGGGTGCGAGCAGCTTCATCGAGGAGGAGCACCAGACCTGGTATTTCCTCGTTAACACCCTGTGTCTGGCTCTGAGCCACGAGATCTCCAGAAGCTGCTTTCTGAGGGACGACGGAGAGCCCCAGCCGCGCTCACACGTGGAGCAGGGATTCGCCAGCACTGCGCCGGCGTTACGGGCCAGGGACAGCCGCTGTAACGTGTTGGAGCCCCACAGAGTGACCGAGAGCCCTCCTTCCCTTGAGGCGCTCAGAGGCTATGAGAAGTGGATGGTGTTGGCAAGCCCCTGGCTGGTACTTACGTGCTGCCGGCTGCTGCGCTCGCTAAACCAGACGGGCGTGCAGTGGGCCCACCGGCCCGACCTGGGGCATTGGCTAACCAGGTGAGAGCAGGAGCCGTGGCCTTCGGCCAGACCTTGCATGGTTGCCTGGCCGCACACAGTCCTCTTTTTCAAAATGCAGGCCTGTTTTTCGTATGCAGAACAGAAGTGGTGTTTGAGATCCAAAACAATGGAAGAAAAGACCGTAAGCCATGAATTAATGTTGGAAGATGGATTTGTTTTTTTAATTGCTGAGTCACTGTAATTATTTATGTTCGAAAGCGTTTGCGTTTTAAAATGACGACGGCAGCAAGCATGTGGTTTCCTCCCCTGCTGCGGCCTCCCCGACAAGGTGGGGCTGCAGGGTCGCGCTCCCTCCGGCCGTCCAGGCTCCTCTCTCCACCCTGAGCCAGTGGTGGGACAGCCTCGTCCAGAGTATAACAGATGGGGAGCTTCAGAATGAGAGCGGGAGCCAGGGCAGAAAAGGCCAAGGTTTGGCTGTGTGGGGGCACCTGGTGGCGCAGTCGGCTCCGTGCCTGACCCTCGGTTTCGGCTCAGGTCGTGCTCTCGTGTCTGGCTCCACACCCAGCATGGAGCCCGCTGGGGATCCTCTCTCCCTCTGCTTCTGCCTCCACCCCTGCCTCCGTGCATGCTCTCTCCCTCTCTCCCTCTCTCCCAAAAGAAAAAAAATAAGTCTGTATTATATACATATTTTTTTAAGATTTTTTATTTATTTGTTAGAGCACACACAAGCAGGGGGAGCGGCAGGGAGGACCCCGACGTGGGGCTCGATCCCAGGACCCTAGGATCATGACCTGAGCCCAAGACAGACGCTTCACCGACTGAGCCACCCAGGTGCCCCTGTGTTACACACCTTAATTGTCTGTCAGCGAAGACTTAGAAAACTCAAGTAGGAGGAAGAGAGCAGAATGGACATTTGTTTCCCGTTTCTGTGAAGGACTTCGGTGAGAATCATCAGCAGGAGTGTGGCTTGGGACAGTGCCGACACGTCCCTCAGGGCGGAGATGCCACTAGAAAGAGAAAGGACAGGCCCGGCCTCCTAGGGCTCGGGCGCTTCAGGTCAAACAAGGCGTGAGTTTACTCAGAGTCAGAGGGAAGGGATAGAACCCAGTCCCGGTGCCGGGCACGAGACCCCTGACCACACGCTGCCATGGTCCTTTGGAAGGGTACCTGGAATTATCCATCAGAAGCTATACAAATCATTCCTCTGCTCAAATTCTTCTGGTGGGAGATTTTTCCTGGTGTCAGGAGCTCTGTTAGCAAAGCCTTGGCCGCCGCCGGGACCACGGGCAGCCTTGTGCAGGGGCCTGCCGTGTGCTTGCTCACGTCCTTCTCTCACAAGCCCACGGACAGCTTGCTGGCCTGTCACCCTCGGGAGAGGAACCCGCCCCCGCGTCTGATCTGGGGGGAGCCCGGGACAGCCCAGGGGCCGCGCTGCCTCCCCATCTGGCCGGTTGCAGCAGTGCAGGAGAACGAGCCAATCGGCAGCCCAGGTGCCTCGCCCCCCCCNCCCCCCCCCCGCACACTGGCTGCAGCCCCTTCCATCGGACGCCCCCTCCTGCATCCCCAGTCTTCCCTGCGCTGCTGCGTCATCCTGTCCGTTTGTGAAGAGGCGGCAGGGTGGTCCCACTGCTCCTTCACAGCAGGGCTCCGGGGGAGGCGTGTGAACTCCCCTTCCTTGTTACTGTCCCAGTCGTTGCCGGGAACAGCCCAGGAGTGCGCACAAAACACAGCTTAGAGGGCATCAGTGGACGGGCACCCCAATGACCGCCTCCCAGAGCAAGGGCGGGGCCAGGCCCCAGCACGACCCATCACCACCTGCCGTCGCTGGGCCCACGTCTTCACACTGGCCACGTCTCTCCTCTGAGTCTTGTCCAAGTCATTTTTCCACTACTGTTTGTGCGCCTTGGCAGGGTAGTCCCTTGTCCACTTAACTCTGAGTGTCTGGGCTTTGTGAGCATGAACTGTGGTGAGTGACACAGCAGAGAACCCTGCTTTCCAGTGCTGCCCTCCCCGACGGAGCAGGGCGGTGGGCAAGGGCCAGGCAGAGGGGGCCGGCTCTGCTGTGACAGCTTCGTGCTCCAGGCGGTGATGTTCGGCCCCTCTGCAGAGTCTCCCCACCTGGGGTTGGGCAGACACTCCAGGGAGTCAGCCTGTGCCAGTGAGGGAATGAGAGAGGGTCACGCCAGGACGTGCTCGTCTCCCTGAGCAGGGTGTGCGCTGGTCAACTCGGTGAGTCCAGAACCCCCTTGCCACTGGGGAGGGAGAGCGCGGCTGCCGGCAGAGCCTGCAGGTAGGGTTTTATACAGATGACCTCGCTGGCCAGGGGAGGCCTGGCGGCAGGGGCCACTTGTGAATGGAAACAAGAGTTCAGGGCAGCTGTCCTTCATTTGTTACGTTTTAAGAACCTTTGAATTTAAATCACCAATGATTTTCTTTCCTTCTGTGCTTTTCAGAAAAATCAGCTGTTTTTAATACAGTTCTTAGAAAGCCACTTGATGTAGACCCATGACATCGCCAGTATCCTTGTCAGTAATTTGGGGGCTTTTCCATTTCGTTTCAGTTCTGATCACAAAGCTGAACTCTCTGTTCTGGCTGCCCTTTCGCTGCTCGTGATCTTCGCGCTGGCTCAGACGAGGTGCTCCATGACGTCAAAAGTAGGCATGGCTTTGGGCCTGCTGGGCGTCTATTGCTACCGGGCGGCCACTGGAACTGTCCTGTTCCCATGGCAACGAGACAGCAACGACATTTCAAAGTAAGTGCCCTGGCAGATTGATTTCATGTTTTATGTACTAAAGCAGGCCGTGCTTGAGAACATGGAGTTAGTTCCTGCGAATCGTGATCGCAGCAGGTACTCGAGTCTGACGAGGAATGCCTCGGTGAATGGATTCTTTGAGCCTCTTTGCTTTGGTAGGAGAGAGACAAACAATGCAGTAAGGTCACTGAGCTTTTTTAAAATAAGGGATTCTCTAGAAATGAAGAATTTAAAGGATTCACTTTGGCTCCATCAAGACATAGTAACAGGAATTACAAAGAATGGATGCTTGCTAGCAGCTGGGAAACAAAGCACACCAGAAAAATCAGTTTTCTCCTACTTTACGGTAAACTCTGGGGGTGGGGGATCCCCTCGTGCTGAGTGAGCACGGGGCCACTTTCTGTCACAAACTGGCAGCTTTTCTTTCTTTAATGGTGTTGTGGGGTGGAGTGAGCAGAGCCATCCTGGAGGCTGTTTGCAAAGTGTGTTAAGAGCCTTGAGTGTGTCCAGCCCTCTGACCGAGGCGCCCTCCTACGGAATGTGCCTCAGGAGTCCAAGCAGAGACGAGGCCTGAGACCGGGACACGGGCAGGCTCTGTGAAACCTGCTTTACAGGTGCGCCCAGTATGGAACAAGGTAATTGGCCGCCAGCAGTGGGATGAGCCTCTGAATGATGTTAAAGCTCTGTGCTGACTAAGGTGTTTCTGTAGAAGATGTGAAGCTGTGGGTCGACTACATCTACAAAACGATGCTGCGACCCCAGCTTACGAAGTATGTACACGCTGTTTTATGTTTGGATGAAAGACTCAAATAGGTCATTGGTTGTGAGTACATTTAGAACAGGGAATCACAGGTGGCTTGTGATCTTCCCTTTCATGCATTTTTTTATTGCTTTTCTAATCAGAGAAAGAAAAGCAAATGTCATCTCTGAAAAGGTCAAGGTGTAAGCTGAGGACTGTGGCCAGGCTGCCTGGGTGCCCGGGAGCCATGGGGCACATCCGGAAGCAGGACCTGCCAGGGGTAGGGGCAGTCGAGGTGACGCCAAGAACCTGGCTGAGGTGACAGCAGGGTGGCAGGCCTTCTCCTGAAGCAGTGAGGTCAGGTGTGGGGAAGACTCTCCACTTGGGAGTCCTGACTGAGCAGACGCCCAGGCGGGGCGCCATTTGATGGTGTCCAAGTGTGAAACGTGAATACGTTCCTCATTGCCTCTCAGATCAGCGCACCTAATTTCGCCATCACTCATCTCAAGACCTGGACCGCTTGCCTTTCACGGATGCCACAGCGTACACCTCGTCGGGGTCCAGAGCATAGGCCAGTGCACCCTTTTAGGAACCTGCGGTGTTTGCCTCACATTCTTCTGGAAGATGCTTCCGTTCCCCACCCCAGCCATCCCGGTTCTAGACGCCTCTCACTTCTGGGTCTGCCCAGGACTCAAGCCGTCCTGACCCTAGCTCCCTCTGCTTCTAGATCCCCCCAGATTCTAGCGCCGCGTGGGTTCTGGAGGCTCTACCGGCTGCTCTCACTGTTCTGTCTGTAGCTGTCCATACTATTCTAGAATCTTCTTTTGCTTCCGACTTTCTTCACCGCTCTGATGCGCAGGCTTGGCTGGAGTGCAAGGCCAGATTGCCAGGGTCCTCGGCGTGCGGGAATGGCATTGAATGGTTTAGGGCAAGGAGGTGGACCCCTCAAAGGCAGTCGCTGGCGCTCTCGGGCCTGGTCGCCACCCAGACTGCCCCGGCTTCTTCCGCCCTGATGGCTGGGGCCGTGGCCGACGGCCCCTTCTCCTTCCCTTGCGGGTCAGTCGTCACCTCTCCGTTGGCGATGGGGCTGCACCTGGCCCCAGCTCCCTCAGTGTTCACGTTAAACTATGCTTTAGAAAAAGGAATTTTTTTTAAGTGCATAAACCTTCCTAAGAAAGTCTGAGATAGGAAAATTTAATTTTTCAAAACAGGTACATTATTATGGTAATGATTTCAACTAGAACTTTACTTGTCATTACTTTAAGTGAGCAGCTTTTCTTGTAGGTAGAAAATATTCGATTTATGAAATTTGTCTAAAATATGTTTCAGAGGTACATGTGCTTCATAAGATGAAATTTATTTTACTTTATTTTATTTTTATTTTTTCAGTGACCCAAGATTCGTTGTTTATGAAACTTTTTGATACAGCATTATAAATTATATCCTTTACAAATAATTGGAAATGAAGTGCTAAAATAATTCTTTTTCTTAAGATTTTATTTATTGATTTGAGAGAGAGAGTTAGGGAGAGAGAGCACAGGCAGGGGGAGAGGCAGAGAGAGGGAGAAGCAGACTCCCTGCTGACCAGAGAGCCTGATGTGGGGCTTGACCCCAGGGCCTGGGATCATGACCTGAGCCGAAGGCAGATGCTTCACTGACTGAGCCACCCAGGCGTCCCTAAAATATTTTTTAATAATCCTTAATAGTTGCTGTGTGCCACACACTTTACCTATGTTCTCTTGTGGAATTCCCAGGACAGTGTATGACGGGCCGGTACCGTTTCTCTTCATTTTAGGAGTGGTGAAGTGGGCGTCCGAAGCCTTATCTGACTTCCCCAGCAGCAGAGCTCCTGAGCGGCAGAGCCCAGACTAACCCTGCCCCTACCCCTGCCCTTCTCCAGGCCCCGCAGTGTGTACTGCACTGTTGGCGGTGTGAGTGCCTGCTTGCAAACATGTCCAGATGTATCTTCACCTTATGAGTTTAGGGACATGGCTGACAGAGCGTGACCTCATCCTGTTGCAGTGGTCTTCCCGACTCACCGTGAGGCTGGCGGGCAGCTTTTCCGGCACTCTGCAGGCGATGACTCTAGTCTTGCACCAGGCCATCCTTGGGCCAAATGAGCATGATTCCCAGAAGCCCGCTCCACCAGAGAAGGGCCCGGAGAGAGGACAGGCCTGCCAGCCTCTGGGCAGGGGGTCCTGGGGGGCCGATAGGCAGAAGCAGACACCCCCACTTCCACAGTTACCCAGGCGGGCAGGTGCTATGGCTTGTTTAGTCAGCTAAGTAGACACGTGGCTTTTGTGGGAAGAATATGTATGAGTTTCTCAAGCCAGTGCTAACGAACCAAACTTGTTCTGCTTTTTTTTTAGGGGTATTATTGAAGCTCGTTTTGTTCATGTCTTTGTCCTTGGCATTCTGTTCACGGGCACCAAAGACTTGCTTAAATCTCAAGTCATGGCTGCAGACTTCACAATCAAGACTGTGGGTTTATGGGACATACATAGCGGATTAGTTCTTCTGGCCGCTTTGCTCTTGAGACCACACAATCTGCCAGTCTTGGTGTTTAGCCTCTTGATTCAGACTCTGATGACTAAGTTCATCTGGAAACCTCTGAGGCATGACGCAGCCGAGATCACTATAATGCATTACTGGTTCGGTCAAGCCTTCTTCTATTTCCAGGTAGGTTTTCATTATTATCGTGGACAGAAGTCTGTTAACGTTTTGTATGTCATTTGTCTTTTCTCTTTGGGAAAAGCTTGCCATAGTTCGGGAACTTAAACAGGTTGTTCGGCGAAGGAGCCTTCAGTGTGGTGCGAGGAACGATGCTTGAGTCCGGTGTGTATTTGGTCGGGTAGAATACGCTTCGTTTCTTAAGCCTGACGCCCTCGGCGTGGACCCAGGAGCGCTCGGACAGCGCGGGCTTGTGTGCTGGGTCTGTTCCCCGTGCCCGGCTGGCCGTGCCGGGTGCCGTCGGGCGCCCTCCCTGGTCGTCAGTCCCGCGGAGCCCGGGGTCGCCGTGTCTTTCTGCCCCGCCAGAGGAGGGTCTGACCCCCCTCCGCGGCGGGTCTCGGTGTTTGCCTACCTGCTTGGAGTGGCACCTGGCCAGGAGGACAGAGGGACCAGCTGCTGGCCTTGGAGGGACTCGGTTCCATCCCAGCCTGCCCGCACCTCTGCCCTGGTTCGGGGGGAGCCCCCCTCCATCTCGTGGCCACCTCTCGCACCCTCGAGGGTTCGCACGGCTCTCCACACGCCCCCGCCGGCTGCACGCCCTGCGGCCAGGGGACTGTGCGCAAGGCCCTGAGCGCTGCGTCGGGTTTTCCCGTCGTTTCCGTGAGGATCTTACCGTCTCTGCACCGGGCCCGCCCTCCTCACGCGGGCCCGGGGACTCGTGTGCTCGGTGTGGCCTGACAGCTGGGCCCGGGGCTTCCTGCTGCCCTTCCTCCTCCGCCCCGCTTCGCCGGTACGCCGGGCCTCAGCCACAGAGCAGCCCCCTCACCGCTCCCCATCTGTGCGCAGGAGCCTAGAGCAGGGTGGGGGGAAAGTTCTAGAAGTCCGTAAGTCCTGCAGGCTGTGACCTGACCCTCAGAGCCTCCTTACCACCCGTCTTCCCTGGAGGCCCTGACTCGGTCCCGCCCCGCACATGAGTGGCTGCAGCCTGACACGGGTCCAGCACCTCCCAGCCAGATGGCCTCTGGCAGGCACCTGCCGTGCCCTCATCTCGTCTGTAGAACAGGTGCGGCGGCCGGGAGGGTCACGTCGTGACGGGCAGGGGGAGGCGGCCCCGGGCCGTGGCTGTCTGTGCTTGCCGGGG
>LNAC01001275.1:51388-66724 GCA_002007465.1 Ailurus styani
CCTCCCCGCCCGCCCTCAGAGCCCGCTCCCGGCGGCCCGGCCCGACCCGCGTGCGGTCCCCCTGGCCGCCTGCGCCCACTCTGCTGTCCCGCCCGTCCCCGACCGTCCCGCAGAGTCGTGGAGGCCCTGCAACGGTGTGGCCGCCCCATCTGCAGGGACCTCCGGCGATGTCCCCGTGCGGGTCGTCACGCCTCCCATTGCTGTGGGGCTGGGGGCGGGGGGGGTGTCGCAGTCATGGCCACGGCCACGTGCACGCGGGGGAGGCTGCGGGCAGAGGGGCCGTCGGCGAGGGCCCGCTCTCCGGGCGCGGCGACTGTGAGGGAAGGCCTGTCTTTGCTGCGTTTGGGAGCTCTGCGCGCGCGACCCGGCGGCCACCTGTGATGACCCCACAGGCGAGGTGGCAGTGCAGTTCCGCGGTCACGTTTGTGAAGCCGAGAACTCTCTGCTGGAGCCATGTCCTGGCCCGTGGAGAAGCGTTTCCAGGAGGGGCCCCGGACCGGGACGGACGAATGTCAAACAGAAATGTCCTGGGTCGCCGGGGGAAGGACAGCAGCTGCGAGAAAGACTGGACGTAGAGAGAAGGGCCTAATCTTGGGGCAGGTTGCCTCGGGAGCAGACCCTTCCCCCTGCGCAGGGCGGGCTGTGCGCTCCCCCGGGGCTGGGTCTCTGCTCTGATGCGCCAGCCGGACACCCCGCAGCCAAGCCCACCCAGTGACCCGTGTGCCCTGTTCTGCCCGACGGCGGTGTCCGCCCGCCGACGGGCCACCTGGCAGCACCACCCCCACCTCCCCTCGGCCGCCGGGCCCCCCGAGGCCAGGCGCAGCCCTCCAGCAGGTCCCTGCACAGGGAGGTTGGCGGGTCCGTCTCGGGTAGATAGAGCTGCAGAGAGTTTGGGATCGGCCGTGGTGCGTCAGCAGACTTACATTTGTTCGGTTTCTCGAAGGTAGAAGACGCTTCGCTGGCCCCTCCCCAGCTGGAACCACGGTGGGCAAGGAGCAGGCGGGCACCTGGGGCTCCCGTGTCCACGTCGCCACGACCGCCGCGGCCTCTCGCAGCTGCTGGTGGCCGTGTCAGTGCTGCTTCTCCGTGTGTTGCAGGGAAACTCCAACAACATAGCCACGGTGGACGTCTCCGCGGGCTTCGTGGGCCTAGACGCCTATGTGCAGGCCCCAGCCGTGTTCCTGACGGCGTTTGCCACGTTCACAGGGCCTGTGCTGTGGGCCAGCCACCTCGTCTGCTTCCTGAGCTCCGAAACCAGCAGGTGAGGCTCCTGCCTTGTCTGTCGGCACAAAGCCTGATGACGGGACAGTTTGAGGAGAGGACCTCATCCCGGAGGCAGGGTTCCGAACCGCAAGGGCCTAAAGGTCTTCATCGGTCTTCTTCTCCTTAAGCGTGAACTGCGCAGCCCGTGGGCCCGAGGCCAGCGCGGGCCTGTGGCCACCCTGTGTTGCCTGGCTGGGGAGGCTGGGGGGTGTCCGGCCCACACCAGGAGGTGCTTTCCTGGGGCGCAGGAAGCAAGATCCGCCCTCGGTTTCTCTGCTTGCTGGTGGCCTGCGTGGTAGGACGGGCAGGGAGGGGCCTTCCTTTTGGGGCACAAAGACAGGACACGCTGGCTCTGCCCTCCAGGGGTCTTGCTGCCCAGAGGAGCCTGCGCAGGCCTGAAGGGCTTCACGCTCGGTGGCTGTGCCCTGCCCTGCCCCTGAGAGGCCCCTCGGCTCCACGTGCTCCCCAGACCGATAGGCAGCCCAGCCCACGCTCCTGCCCGTGGTGCTCCTTGGTGCTTTCTTACTCATTTGTGCATCGGTCCTCCGGGAAGCGGGGCTCCCTAAGGCGGGGACTTGGCGGTCTTCGGGCACCACGGTAACCTCACGCCAGGGTCCAGCCTGGCCGAGCGTGGCCTGATCGGCATGTGGGGTGATTCTGTGAAATGGGGAGACGGTGTAGCCTCCTGGGGTGTGGGGCCTCTACGAAGGGTCCCACAGGTGCTTGCGGGAGGTGGGAGCAGCCCTGCCGTGTCTGTCGGGCCCCCGGTGCCCCGCTCCCAGAAGCACGCTGCCCACCCGCCCGGACACCAGCGTCGCGCTCAGGTGTGACCAGCCTCCACGTGCTGCGGGCGCCGCGGGACCCGCGGGGTGCAGCCAGTTAGGGAGACCCCAGGGGGACACTGTTCCTGCCTCATGTCCCGCTGTGTCTCCGGTCTTCCCGGGGCTGTCACCTCGGGGAGGTCGAGGCTTCCTGTCCCTGTTACCCCGCTGGCCTGCACTTCTGCGCCCCCTGTTAGAAACACAGCCCTCGTGGTGGTGACTGCTAACCGTGTTTGAACCTCTGGGGACATGTTCAGGCCCCCCTCTCAGAATAGCACTTGGGGTCCCCACATACTTCGCGGGATTCCTCTCATCCTCGCCCCAGACCGGGTCCTGGGACCCAAGCCTCAGTGACCCTCAGCCTCGCCCCCCAGTTCATGTCCACAAGCCACCATCTTCTGCCGCTGCACAGTCACGTACGGGGTGAGGGAAGTGTCGATGTGAGTGGGGTGACACTCCAGTCGAAGTGGAGAGCAGGAAACCTAGCAGAGGCGTCAGCTGTGGAGGGCAGGCTCCTGCTCGCGAGCCCTTCTGGCCTCCCCTCTGAATCGCCCGGTGGACCCTCAGCTTCTCAGCCGCGGTAGTCTCTTTCCTCCAGCTGGTTTTCCCGAGGACCAGGGAGATCCTTCCACGTGCACACTTGGGACCGTCTATGACAGACCCTCCGGCAGGGGTGAGACCCACGGAGGCGCTGCGGGTCCGGTGCTCGGTGCTGGCAAGCCAGGGCGCTGCTGGCCGGAGCAGAGGGAGGTGCCGGCGCTCACTCTGTCTTTGAAGCCACGTGGGCCGCGAGACCCCCACCGAGCCGCTGGCTCTTGCCGCAGCAGGCTCCTGGTTGTCTCCGTGCCTGGGGTTGGGGTTGGGGTTGGGAGGCCTCGATCCCCGTTGGTGCCATCAGGTGCGGGGGGCTCGGGGGGCCACGGGTTGGCCTGGGAGAGCTCATCTGCCACAGCACCCGTGGTCCCGCTAAGCCGGCCGTGTGTGCGGCCTGCAGGTCCGCTGAATGGGCGGGCCAGGCGGGCGAGGGCCAGACAGTGAGAGCCTGGTCTTCCACGGAGGGCAGCTTCCTTGGGGCTGAAATCACAGTTCGATTTTCCTGCACTTTTCGTCTGTTTAACGGGAGACAGAAAGACAAAGCATTTTTTAAAGATTTGTATTTATTTGTTTGACAGAGCGAGAGATCACAAGTAGGCAGAGAGGCAGGCAGAGAGAGAAGCAGGCTCCCCGCTGAGCAGAGAGCCCGATGTGGGGCTCGATCCCAGGACCCTGAGATCATGACCTGAGCCGAAGGCAGACGCTTAACCCACTGGGCCACCCAGGTGTCCCCCAAAGCATTTTTGTATAAATAAGCTGAAAGCATTTTAACTGGCCGGGGAATATTATATGATACTTTCCCTAATTACGGAATATTTCCCTTTTATTTTAGAAAAGGGTTTTCTTTTCCTTTTTTAAAAGCTTAAAATGTCAAATCTTACTCATTGGTTTTTGGGGTGGGGGGCACGGTGCCAGATTTAACTAGAGCCAGATTAAAATGGTAGGAAAAAAACATTTCTAATGGCTCAAAAATTGGGCCCTGGGCGGTCCATGATGCTTGGCGTCAGGAACTGGCTTCGGGTCTGGAGCCCGGGGCACAGACGGCCGTGATGAGCCAGGCTGCGAGGCCTTCATCCGTTCCCTTCAGTGCACGGTGTTTGCTGAGGTTGTGGGAATGGTGACCCTGCTGGGCGTTGCTATGGAAGGAAGAAGGCAGAGTCTTCTAAATAAGTCACGTTTGCTTTGTGTGACATCGAAACGCCAGGAGGGGCAGGTCCTGGGAGCTGCTGTGTGTCACGTCCCTCGCTGTGTGGTCAGCAGGCTCTTGGCTGAGCCCAGACCCCATGACCTTCCCCGGGAGGGTAGCCGCGCCACGAGCCGCACGCTTCCTCCGCGAGGCCTTCCCGAGAGCCTCCCTCACCAAGCGTTGGTGCCGTGGCCCTTGAAGCGGTTCGGGAAGTCATGCCCCAGGGCCCAGCTCCCTCGAGGCCCTCTGCCCGAGGGGCTGGATCTCGAGTGGGACCCGAGGTTAGGCGCCGGGGCTCCGCGGGGAGCTCGTGCTCCGGCGGCGGGAGCAGAGATGAGTCGGTGACCTGCCGAACACGTCACGGCGCTGAGGTCAGAATGGCCGAGCCCCGAGTCTGCTGGCCTCGGTCGGGGTGGCCTCCCAGAGGAGAGCACGGGAGTCGAGGCGATCGTGCCAGTCAGGGGAGCAGGAGCGGGGCGCGCACAGGGACGAGGCCGCAGGATGCTGTGCCAGCGGAAGCAGACAGACTATCCCCTGCCAGGGGGCGATGCAGCAGGAGAACCCAGCGGAGGGAAGGGTTGGCACCAAGGCCCAAGATGGGGAGCCAGTGAGGGCCCAGCGCGGGGCAAGAGCCGTGAGCAGGAGGGGCCAGGCATCCTTTGGCCCCCGAGTGGCTGGTGACACCTTTTGTTGGACGCTGAGCACACCGAGGGGATCTGAGCGGCCCCAGGCGCTGGGTCACTAGGCCGAAGGAGCCCCTTGGCGGAGCCCGTGTGCACACACCCATGCCCGTGTGTATACACTCCCCTCTCCGCCTCAGGGTCGTTGCTCCCCCTTCGTGCCCAGACCCTTCCCAGCGCGAGCACGGAGCACAGAGGTCATCCCCCACCGGGACTCCAGTAGCCCCGGGTCCCTGTCCCCATACCGGCCATGCCGCCGGTGAGGGGGGCTGCGGTGGAACGGGGGTCGCGCTGCAGGAAGGGGGACAGCGGTGACGCGTGGCACTTACCAGCGCCAGAAAGGCCACCTGCGCTTGAGGTGTTTGTGGGGGGATGTCAGAACTGGAACGTGGCCTGAACCAGAGCCTGGCAAGCCTGGCCTCTGAGGATTTGTGAGGTGAAGTGAGTGCGGGATGGAACTTGTCGTTTTGGAAGAAGCACAGTCTCCGGAGGTTGCCTTCAAGAATTGGTTAGATTTATGTAGTGATTGTGTCGATGGTTGAGAAGAAAGGACGTGTGTGCGCCCTGAGGGCTCGCGCGTGTTTGAGAAGGCTCTTCTTCCCGTCGCTCGGCTTAGCCAACACTCTCGGGCCGGCGTCCCCAGACCAGACCTGCCGGATGCCTCGCTGGGCAGCACAGAGCAGAGCTCAAAGCATGCATCTCATCCTGTGCGAGTTTCTTTCCATTGTGTTCCAGAACATTCGTGATGTGCTGTGTAGTAGTACGTGCACATAATTTTAAACGTAACTACTGCAGAATTTGGGGATGCACTTTCCACGGTATGTTGCAGATTGAGTCATTGGACAGTGACAGGGCAGCCACCTGCAGCTGTTTTCCCCGGGGGTGGGCTTCTGCCCACCAGACAGACCAGACTGGGCAGGGGTGTCCCAGGAACAAGAGTTACCGTGGTCATTTTCAAAGTAAAAATACGGATTACGTGTATGTTCAGACCTTACACGATGCAAAAGTGGTGAATACTGATACGCTTTTCCCTTTTTATTAACAGTGGTTCTGCACTGAGTCACGCTTGCTTCTGCTATGCGCTGATCTGTTCTTTTCCAGTCTCTGCGTATATCATTTTGGTGACATCCCTGCGTTACCATTTATTTATATGGAGTGTGTTTTCTCCAAAACTTCTTTATGAGGGAATGCACATCCTCATCACAGCTGCCATCTGTGTATTCTTCACGGCCATGGACCAAACCAACACAAAGTCTTAGACGCTGGAAAAGCTATATAGTTTTAAAGTCTACTGTTCACTTCATGCATTTGGGTAATGAAAAAAAAATCTGTCTAAATACAAGAACATTCTAAAGAAAATTGTGAATTCTACAAAGCTGATGAATAGTTTCAGTTTCTTTCTCTGCTGTACTTGAATATAGTTTAAATAGTGATTTAAAGGGTCACTTTTAAAATATTTACTTTGAATATAAATCATATTCCCCTGTTGACAATCATTCCATAAAGTTCTGAACGTTTAATGTCCTCTGGATAAGTTAAGATTTCACTCAAATATGTGTGTTTAAATTGGTGAATAAAAAGGTCTCAGGTTTATTGTGGTGTTTGCGGACTTCCGAGCGCCCGGAACTCTGGGAGGAGGCTTCCCTGCCGCCGGGGTGGCCTCACAGAGCCCGACCCCGTGGTGGCCCTCGTAGCCGCTGGAGGTCCCACGGGGCATTACTGTGGGTGACATCTGTCAACATGAAGACATTTCAGAACCTATTCATTGAAAGTATAAAGATAGAAACTCATTCGATCTCAACATAGACTATTTTTAAGAAAAATAACTTTTCCAAAACGAGAATATCTACTAGGAGAGTGGCTTTGTTTTACATTTTCACTCATCTCTTTAGTGTCTTCGCTGAAGATTGTTCTTCGATCGGACTCGGTTAGATTTTGCATTGTCTGTGGTCATGTATGTGGTGGAAGTAGTCACACAGATACGTAGTCGGGAAAGGGAGGAATATTTCATTTTTTATTTAAATTCAGTTAATTGACAGCATATTATTAGTTTCAGAGGTAGAGTCAGCGATTCATCAGTTGCGTGTAACGCCCAGTGCTCATTCCATCACATGCCCTCCCTACTGCCCGTCGCCCCGTTACCCCCACCCCGCCAGCAGCCCTCAGTGAGTTTCCCATGATTAAGAGAATGGTACGGTTTGTCTCCCTCTCTGATGAAAGGGAGGGGTATTTTAAAATCCCTTTTCTAGTCACCATGGATGTTCTTTGGACACTGCTCTAAAACATGACAAACGATTGTTCCTTGATGGTTAATTGGAAAAAGGCAAGCGCGTGCAAAACAGGTGAAGCCCCATGAAGGTCTGTACCTGAGGGAACAGGGTTGCCTGGCAGACAAGTTCTCTGTCGGTGTTAAGATGCCATTGCCGGGAGCTGGGAGAGCTGTACGTGGATCTTTCTGTATGATTTTTGCGACTTCTTACGAGATTTAAACTATTCCAAAATAAAAGTTATTTTAAAAAGGAAGAGAATAGTTGCAGTGTGGACTCGGAAGCCACGTCAGTGCGCCTTGTGTTGTGCTTTGTTACAGCTCGCTGCTCTGTACTCCCGAGCGGCTCTCTCCCCCAGGTAGGGCTCTGTAGTCTCGTGTGGAAGTAGCACTTGTACAGTACTCACTACCAAAAATCACTTTTGTTCCCTTGTCAACAGTCTCCTCAGAAAAGTCTTCCAGCACTGGAAGCTCACCGTGGCAGATGCAAGTTTTCCAAAACTCTTTAACTTACAGCTTTTAACTGACACAATGATTTGATGTTTGTATGCAGAGTGGCCACCACAACCAATCCAGTTAACATCCATCACCACACAGTTACAATTTTTTCTTGTGCTAAGAACTTTTCAGACCTACTCTCTTTGAGATGTGTAACACAGCATCTTAACACCGTAGTCACCGTGCTGCATGGCACGTCCCCGGGACTTCCTAACTGCAAGTTTGTGTCTTTTGACCCCCGTCACCCATCTCGCCCCCCTCCACCCCTGCCTCTGGCAACCACCAGTCTGTTTTCTGTATCGAAGAGCTCGGTTTTTGTTTAGATTCCACATACAAGTGAGATCACACCGTATTTGTCTTTCTCCGCCTGACTTGTTTCACTTAGCATAATGCCCTCAGGATCCATCCATGTCGTCACAGTTGGCCAGACGTTCTTTCTGGTGTCTGAGTGATAGTGTGTGTGTGTGTCCGTATCATGGTTTCTCCATCCATTCATCCATCAGCGACACTCAGTTTGTCTCCTATCTTCGCTGTTCTAACTAATGCGGCTGCGACTGCAGGGGTGCACATATCCTTTTGAGTTACTGTTTTTGTTTCCCTCAGATAAATACCCGTAAGTGCCCTTAGTGTATGCTATGGTAGTTCTATTTTTAGCTTTTGGAGGAAGCTTTGTATCATTTCCACAGTGGCCACACCAATTTACATTCCCACTGACAGTACACACAGCTTCCCTTTCTCCACATCCTCATCAACACCATTGTTATTTCTTGTCATTTTGATGGGAGAGTGTTTTTTAGCGTAGGGATATTTAATATTTACAAATACTTAAGATTTTTGTCACTTCCTAAAATTGTTTTTTCTAGTTATAGGACATCTCCAACTTAACGATCCATTCTGAAAATCCATTGTTTCATGCTAAAACACTAACTACAGATCTATTTTCCGTTATTTTAAATAGAAAACTAGGAGAGCATGGTGGTGGGTGTTAAGGAGGGCACGTATTGCGTGGAGCACCAGGTGTGGTGCGTAAACAATGAATCTTGGATCACTGAATCTTTACCACTGAAAAAAGAAAAAAAGAAAACTGTGAGACTGTAATTCATGTCATAACCAAGCACCGAACCAGTTCCCTAAAATGTAGCTACACATAGCAAAATGTCTGTGCTATCATGATAGAGAGCAAAATGCTTAAACCTGGTTCCTGACCACAGAATAATTAATATGGTTATTAATTGGTGTCTTTTTTCCTGACTTTTTAAAATAGAAACTTAGAATCATTTTAAGTCATTTTTCCTCTCCAATATAAGCATTGAAAGCTATAAATTTCCCTTTTATTTTCACTGTTTTTACGAATTTTCATATGCTGTATTTTTATTATCATTCAGTTTGAAATATTTCCTGCTTCAGTTTTATGGCCTAGCAGTCAGCTCGTTTTGATGAACAGTCCATGTGCAGTCACCAAGAAAAAAAGGTTCAACAACTATTTGACATGATGTCCTGTAACTATTAGGTCAAAGTACTTACCAACCAGACCTCTACACCCTTGCTGATTTGTTTTCTACATAGTCTACATATTCTTTGAATTGCCAACAAGGTAGCTAAAATTTCCAACTATAATTGTGGATTTATGTGTTTCTCTCTTAAATCTGTTATTTTTTGCTTCGTGTATTTTGCATTTCTATACACTAATAAGTAGCAAAAAGCTAACTTAAGAAAACAATTCTGTTTCCAGTTGCACCAGAAGAGAATAAAATACCTACAAGTAAATTTAACCAGGAAGGTGAAAAACCTCTACTCTAAGAACTATAAGACATTGTAAAAGACAACACAACAAATGGAAAGATATAATATGCTCATGGATCAAAGTAACATTGTTTAAAATGTCCATATCCCCCCTCAAATCTACAGATTTAGTGCAATTCCTAACAAAATACCAATTGTATTTTTCACAGAACTAAAACAAATATTCCTCAAACCTGTATAGGACCACAGAAGACCTTGATTAGGTGAAGCAATTTTTTTTTGTCTGTTAAGGAATTGCTTTATTAATACAAAACATACAATCTATTAAGTGCTAAGAAATTTAAATATCTAAGTCATAGTAAGTAGGTGGCAATTCAACATCAAGGGTCAACAGAATGCTTGACCCCAGAATGCTCTACTCCAACAGACTAGACTCCCATGGTGGAGAGGGCCTCTTCAGAGGTGAAGGGGGTCCCAGGTTTAACAGCTTTTCAAGTTCCCTCTCCTCATTGAGGATCACGAGAGGCATTCCATTCAAGGGGAGGTGTGCAATCAGGTGCTCTTCAGGCAGGTCAAAATTCTCAAAATCTAAAGGATTGAAGGGAAAGAATTTTTCTATTTTGGGAAAGGTGTCACCCAAGGCAAGAACGGAGCTTTCTGCTTTGACAGTCCTCTCAGTCACCTTTTTGGCAGAGACGGTTGGCTGCTTCTGTTGGAGAGGTCCATTAGTCTTTACGGAATTTTCTGTGGCTCTGTTGACCGTTCCCAAACCCTTTCTGGCAACTCTACGTAAGGCTGCTTGAGCATCAAACATTTTGCCTACACATGGTGTTGAAACCTGAGATCTCCCATCTAAAGCTTTGACTGGAGGCCTAGACCCCAGCTTCAGCCCGTCCTTGGGAGACACAGGTGCCTGGTTCTCCATTTCCTTATCAACAAAGATCAGGATAGCCATTCTGGACTAGGTCAGGATCAACATCCAAACTCATCCAGGACTTGGCCTAACCAAGCAATTTTAAGAAAGAACAAAGCTGGTGGTATCTCAATCCCAGATTTCCAGATATATTATGAAGCTATAAAAATCAAAAGAGGATGGTACTGGCCCAGAAGTAGACCAATAGAACAGGATAGAAAGGACAGAAATAAACTCAAGTTTCTATGGTCAATTAATCTATCACAAAGGAGGTAAGAATATACAGTGGTGAAAAGACATCTGTTGTCTCTTCAATAGATGGTGTTGGGAAAACCAGACAGTGACATACAGGAGAATGAAGCAGGACCATTTCCTTACACCATACACAAAAAGAAATCCAAAATGGATTAAAAACCTAAATGTGAGACCTAAAACCATAAAGTTCCCAGAGGAGAGCATAGGCAGTTATTTCTTAATCAGCTGTAGCAGCATTTCTCTGGATATGTCTTCTCAGACATACATACATACATACATACATACATACATACATACATACATACATAAATAAATAAACTAACTATGGAGACTGCACCAGACTAAAAAGGTTTTGCACAGTGAAGGAAACCATCAACAAACAAAAAGGCAAGCTACTGAATGGGAGAAGATATTTGCAAATGATATATCTGCTAAGGGATTAATATCCAAAAATATATAAAGAACTCCTACAACTCAATACCAAAAAAATATTCTATTTTATTTTTTAAAGATTTGTTTATTTGAGAGAGTGCATGGGGGGGATGGAACAGAGTTCAGGTCTTGACACAGGCTCAGTCTCACAACCCTGAGGTCACAACCAGAACCGAAACCAAAAGTCAGACGCCTAACCCACTGTGTTACACAAGTAGTCCCCCCCAAAAAAGATTTTAAAATGAGCAGGCATTTTTGCAAAGCAGAAATACAGATGGCCAACAGATACATGAAGCGATAGATGCTCAACATTGCTAATAAAATAAAAATAAAAATAAATTGATGCAACCACTACGGAAAATACAGAGTTTCCTCAAAAAATTAAGAACAGAAATACCATACAATCCAGTAATTCCATTCCTGGGAATTTACCCAAAGAAACAAGAAACTAATCCAAAAAGTTATATGCACCCCTATGTTTGTTGCAGCATTATTTGCAATAGCCAATATAATATATGGAAGCCACTTTAATGTCCATTGATAGATGAATGGATAAAGAAGATGTGGTATATTTACACATTAGAATATTACTCAGCCATAAAAAAATGAAATTCTGTTATTTATGACCTAGAGAGTACTAAGTGAAATATGCTAGTGGAGAAAGACAAATACCATATGACTTCACTTACACGTGGAATCTAAACAACAAAACAAAACCACAAAAACAGCAACAGACTCATAAATACAAAGAACAAACTGGTTGCCAGGGTGGGGTGTGTAGGCACAGGCCAAATAGGTACAAACTTCCAGTTATAAAGTAAATGAGTCAAAGGGATGGAAAATACAGCATAGGGAATAGAGTCAACAATGTTATAATGACATTGTCTGCTGACAGATGGCGCCTGCACTTACTGTGGCATAACGTTTGGAAGTGTCAAATCGCTATGTTGTACATCTGAAGTTACTATGACAGTGTATGTCAACTATCCATCGATAACAAAATTTTTAAAAAACATTTCTAAAACCTATTATTAGACACGTGTACATTGATACTTGTTATGTCTTCCTGATAGATTTACTTTATATCATTATGAAATCTACTTCTTCATCTCTGGTAATACTCTTTGTCTGAAAGTCTGTTTTCTCTGATGTTAGTACTGCCACTTCAACTTTCTTTTGATTAGTGTCTGTATATAACTTCTCCACCCTTTTGATTTCAACCTAATGTGTCTGTATTTTAAGCATATTAAAGGCTCTTGTAAACTCAAAACTTAGGTCCTGTTCTTTTATCCATCCTAGTAGTCTGCCTTTTAATTGGAATATTTAGTTCCATTTACATTTAATGTAATTATTTGTAGTGTTGTATTTAGAGCTGTGACTTCTCTGTGTCACTTTTTGTCACCATTGTCACTTCTTTCTTTCTTGCCTTCTTTAGATTAATACTTTTTAGCATTATGTTTTATTTTCACCATTGTCTTTTATTTAAAAAATGACTGACATTATCTTTTAGAATAGTTTTAGATATGCAGAAAATTCATTGGGAAGTGCAGGGTGTTATATTACAGTCCCCCACACATAGTCTCTCTTATTAACATCTTGCGTCAGTGACGTACACTTGTTACAATTGGTGAGCCAATGGCAATACATCATTATTAGCCAAAGCCTATAGTTTACATTAAGGTTCACTCTTTGTCTTGAATACTTTATTAGTTCTGAGGAATGTGGAATGACATGTATCCACCATTACATTACTATATAGAATGACTTTACTGTCCTAAAAAGTCCTCTGTGCTCCAGATTCACCCCTCCCTCCCCTGAACGCTTGGAAATCACTGATCGTTTCATTGCCTCCATAGTTTTTTTCTTTCGCACAATGTCTTACAGTTGGAATCATACAGTATATATGTGACCTTTTTTTTTTCAAGATTTCATTTACCTATTTGAGAGAGAGAGCACAAGCAGGGGGGAGGGGCGGAGAGAGAGGGAGAAGCAGGGTCCCTACTGGGAGCCCAGTACAGGACTCCATTCCAGGACCCTGGGATCACGACCTTAGCTGAGGGCCGACACTTAACCAGCTGAGCCACCCAAGCGCTCTGTATGGAGCCTTTTCAGACAAACTGGCTTCTTTCACTCAGCCATATGCATTTAGTTTCTCCATATCTTATGGTTTAGCTCACTTTTGGTATTTTTGGTTTTTGGGTTTTTTTTAACAAAGATGATCCATGTACCAGGAGGATAAGATAACTGCCATCTGTTTACCTGGCACTGTCTTGGTTTGACTCATTCATTCATTCATTCACTCACTCAATTTTGAGAGACAGGGATGGGGGAGAGGCAGAGGGAGAGGGAGAGAATCTTAAGCAGATGCCACGCCAAGTGCAGGGCTCCATCTCACAACCCTGAGATCATGACCTGAGCTGAAATCAAGAGTGGGGTGCTTAACTGACTGAGCCCCCCAGATGCCGCTAGCTCATTTCTTTTTGGTACTGATCAATATTTCATTGTCTGGAAGCACCACAGTTTATTTATCCACTAACCTATCAAAAGAGCTCTTGGTTGCTTCCAGGTTTGGGCAATTATGAATAAAGCTGCTATAAACATTCGTGACTGGCTAGTGTCACTTAACTAGAATTCAACCCCACTTCCTGCCCATGAAGATCTTGGGACACAGTGTGTAGCTACATGCGGGGACCTGAGAGGAGACCCCAAATACTGATTTGCAGACACCCACAGAGCCCATGTCAGGAGGGGATGGGGACTAGGGAAGGGAGCCCCATATGAAAAGAAAGCCTGAATTACTTGCCATGTTTGGACACATGAATAGAATGCTTTCACTTTTGTCAAAAGTTGGGGATGACTATGTCACAGTTTCATGGAAAACATCAGTCAGTTGTTCATTTCACGGAAAACAAGAAAGACACTGTCGTCATGGAACACTGTATACTTTACCTATGGACAATGTCTATGATCTTAATAAAGTAGAATACTAATTTGGCAAAAAATGAAAAAAAGCCAAAACCCTACTGGTGGTGTGGGGAGAAAGGTTGTGTGTCAAGTTGGGGGTGTAAGTTCAATAGTAATAAGTCAGTAATCATGCCCCAAATTGAAATAATTAGAATTTCAGTGTAAATCCTTGTTTCTATAAATACAGAGGCATATTACCAAAGCGAGTGGGTGCGAGTGGGGGTGGAAGTATGGAGTAGGAGGGTGAAAAAACGGTACAACTGACTGAAACTGGATGCATTATTAGCTTGATCTAAAATGGAAATATACTTGAGAGTCGTTGACCACAATAACAGATTAATCCGGGAAAAAGTGACCATGATGATGAGATAAAGACACTGATGGAACTCAGTATCCTCTGTACAAAAACAACATACTTCTTAGCAAGCTACACCTAGAAGAAAGCACACTTACTGCATTAAAAGGTATCTACCAAGATCCCAGGTGAGCCCCGTGCTGAGTGACTTCAGCCCTGTCAGCCCGCCTTTCCTGAAGTGGGAGTGGGAGACCTCAGGAAGAACGCTCGGGCCGGAAAACGTGCGGAGGGCTTGGAGAGCCAGAAGCAAAACCCTCGGTCGTCCCAGATGACCCTGGAAGTGGACACGTTACTAGAACTGAGAAGAAACGTTCGCAGGGTTGCTGGGACCAGATCCGCGTCCCAGGTCGCCAGCTGTCTTTAAACCAAACTAGTAGAAAACGTAGTTTTTAACCAGGCGGCATTGACAGTAACTACAACACTTGAAATGCATCTCAGGGAAGATCTGAAAAAAGTCATGCAAGGTATTTACAGATAAAAATATTGACCTTTACTGACAGGCAGGCAGGAAGACCCAACTAAGTGAAGGGGCAGACCTGGTCAAAGAAGGGTGGGGGGGTCGCCACTGTCCGGGTGGCGTTCCGCCCAGACCGACACGCGGACCCAACACAGTCTGGGCCCGCACCCAGCGGCCTCTGTCCGCCCGGCCCAGGCCCCTCTGCGGCAAGGAAGGTCCAGGAACAACGTAGAAGACCGCGAACAAGCAAAGGCAGACCCTCCCGAGCGGCCGTGCAAACGCGCCTGAGGACCATGCGAAGAGCACGAAGACAAAGCGCAGTGGGTGCGGAGGGAGGGGGCCCGGCGCCCAGCACCCAGCGGCTCCGGCCCAGCGGAAAGGCGCGGGTCCCTCGATCACACCTGGGGTGGGACCCCGGAAGCGAGAGGCCAGGGCAGGGTCTTCGTGGCTGTGTGGGTGCCGAAAGCGAGACGGGGAGTAGCCCGGAGCTTCTGGGCAGGGGAACCCCGGCAGGGCGAGCCCCGGGTTATCCGCACAACCCAATACCGCCAGCGGGTCCGGGAAACACGCGGAGGCGCAGGGGGCACCACAGCCCATTTCAAAAGTGAGCGCTGAGGGCAAATCAGCCTATTGCACGAAGATTAAATTACCACTGTGCGAAGTTTAAAAACATGTGACGCAGTGCTGTGTGCTTGGTGCGTGGCCCCCGCCGTGCTGGGAGCACAGAACCGCCGCGGGGAGTGAGCGGCCGAGCGGGGCCGGGGAGGAAGCTCCGGCTGCTCCCCTAACCCTTGATATACTTAAAAATGAGGGAGACGGGCGCCTGGGTGGCTCAGTGGGTTAAAGCCTCTGCCTTCGGCTCAGGTCATGATCTCAGGGTCCTGGGATCGAGGCCCGCATCGGGCTCTC
>LNAC01001275.1:77826-109753 GCA_002007465.1 Ailurus styani
GGCGGTATTTTTAGCAGGCGGGGCAGGTTTTGGAGCGTCGGCCGCACCTCCTCGTCGTGTCCCGCGCGCACGCAGGGGACTCGCCGGAACGCGGGCAGGGGGAGGCGGCCTCCACGCGGGCGGGGCGCGGGCTTGGAAGGGCCAGTGTGTAAGTCGGCTTGTATAATAACCGCGGCACCCACGCGCGCGAGCGGAGTTGCCAGGAGCTTACTTCCAGGGCTTATCCCGGTTTCCAGGGAGACGAGGTTCGCAGCCAGCTCCGCGGAGACGGTGGAAGGAGGGGGCAGCTCCACGCCCCTGCGCGCGCCGCCGCCGGATTGACGAGGCTTCGGGGCGGAGGCGAACTGACGCGGGCTCTTCCTCCGCCGCCCGGAGCCTCGGACCCGAGCGAGGCCGGCGCGCTGCGGGGAGGGCGGGGCGGCGCGCAGCTGCTGTGAAGGTCAAAGGCTTGGGAGCTCCCGGCGATCCGGCCTCCGCTCCCCGCCAGTGCCCCCACGGGCCCTGGGCTAGACGCTTCCGTTCCCCTGCCTCCCTGCCGGTCTCTCTGCCCCCCAAACTCCGCCTGCCTCTTCCTGCCACGGGGCCGGGCCTGTGCTGTTCCCTCCTTCCCCTGCCCCTTTCCCTGTCCCTGAGGTCCTCGCTTCGCCTCGCTGAGTTTTGTGGGCTGCCTGCTGTCCTGCAGACACGTAGAGTGCTTCGCACGGGTTTTCTTATTCAACCCTCGCAACGAACCCTGAGCCCCGTGTGGCCCTGTCGTCCTCCCAGAGGTTTGCCGTGAGGAAGTCAGTGACTCGTGGAGTCGGGGTTCAAACCCGGCCTCTGGGCACAGCCTCCCTACCCCATGGCCTCCCTCTGCCCCACTAACCTCCCTCCTTGCTTCCCCTCCTTCCCGCGCCCCCCACCTCCCTGCCCCCCAGCCCCTGGCAGAGGGTTCCTCCTAACAGCCAGGACCTCCTGGCTCTCCATGTCCGGCTTTCCGGTCACAGTTGCTCAAAGCGGGCAGGGTCCGTGTCCAGCTGGTCCCCCTGCCCCTCCCGTCAGGATCAGTCCTGCCCTGGCCATGTGGAATGAATGAGTGAGCCAACGAACCGGCCGCGGGCAGCCGCTAACCTCGGGTCACTCTGGCCTGCGACAGCATCCAACTCTCCGGGCCGGCTCACCGGGAGAGCAGACCCTCCGACAGAAGAGGCACCGCCTCTGTGTGCAGGTTCGGGAAGGCGCTCCGGGAGGGAGCCGGCAGCGAGGGGCAGGCCGAGGGGGGAGCCGGGGACCCCGGGCCTCCAGAAACGCTGGGGCGGAGGGCAGGCGACCTGTCATGAAGGGTCTTGGGCCGTGCCAGTTTGGAATTCACCTTGAGGACGGGGAGACCCAGACGGGCAGGTGGGCGCTGGGGCGCGTGTGTGGGAGGAACACTGCGCAGGGTTCAGCCCGAGATTGCCTTGAAGAGCTGAGGCACGGGGGGTGGCGGGAGCGTCTGGGGCGCAGGTGGGAGGGTCCCGCCCCGTCACGCTGCTCGTGGCAAGTACTGTGATCTCCCCCGTTTGCGGCTGGCACTGAGCCGACAGTCACCGGTCTTGCCCTCTGTCTGCAGGAAGGAGAAGCAGCAGTCTCTGGCCCCTGCTATCTCTTTTTAAAGATGTTATTTATTTATTTGAGAGAAGGAGCACGAGCAGGGGGAGGGGCAGGGGGAGAAGCAGACTCCCCGCTGAGCAGGACTCTGCGACCATGACCTGAGCTGAAGGCAGACACTTAACCAACTGAGCCGCCCGATGCCCCTGTGGTCTCTGTCATGCAGAGCCTCCTTTCGGGGCGACCCCACATGCATCCTTCTCTCCCAGGAAGGGCCTCTCTGCACCGGAAGCGGCTTCCGACACCTATACGCAGTGTGATTGGAATGACCCACGCACATTTTGAAAACTGATTCCGTTGCTTTCTGGTGGAAGCCTTTCCCCAAGCCCTGCCGGGCTCAACTGTGAAGCCCCTTCGCTCCCAGCTGCGCAGCCTGGCCAGAGGGGCCCCCTGGGAGGGAGTAGCTGTGGTCCACAGTGGGGCGACCTGGGGCTCAGAGGCCGGGCAAGGGACCCACTCTGGGCACAAGCGACACTCCAGTGCGCGATGCCTTCGGACAGGTTGCCGGGGAAGGAGGGGTGGTTCTCGCCCTCGCAGAGCCCACCGGAGGCCCATCGGAGGGACATGCGTGGCGACCCCAGAGGGATCCGGCACTGTCTGCGTCAAAGACGGAACCAGAGGCCAGAGATGGTGACTCGAACCGTCATGTGGGGCTTTTTCTGATTCCACCAGTAATCATGCTTCAGATAAAGAATATTTTCCCTATCAGCTTTAAATTTCATTTGCATATTTACATATTTATTAGCATTTGAAATCCAGTCTCCTAAAGAATTGACTTCAGTGAATGGGGCTGATTCTAATTATTTTTTTTCTAATTTATCATTTAACTTTTCAGTATTTTTATACTTTATCTTTTTAACTGGCTAAATAGTCAAATTTTTCCTTTATTATTAATTCTCAGCCCCCTTTTTCCAGGAACAATCAATACTGATCTTCACTTAGGGTGTGGTTTGTGCGTTTCTGTGCCAACTCTGCGTAGGTGGTGATTAAGCTGAAGAACTCACTCTCACAAAACCAGAGCCAGTGAGTTCTGCAAGACTCAAGAATGCACCTTAATTACTATTTCAAGTGCTTTTATCGTGTGAGAGAGAATAGATCCACAGAAAAAGTCCATAAAATGCACACGGAACGCTTAATGACTTAGGAGTGCGCATCAGTAACGGTGTCGCCGAGCTGGGTATGTGGCAGGCCCCTCCCCAGCCACCGCCCTCCCAGAGAGCTGCTGCCGACTTCGCTTGAAAACGCTTCTCGGCGCCTGGGTGGCTCAGTGGGTTAAAGCCTCTGCTTTCGGCTCAGGTCATGATCTCAGGGTCCTGGGATCAAGGCCCGCATCGGGCTTCCTGCTCAGCGGGGAGCCTGCTTCCTCCTCTCTGCCTGCCTCTCTGCCTACTTGTGATCTCTCTCCCTCTGTGAAATAAATAAATAAAAATCTTTAAAAAAAAAAAAAAAGAAAGAAAGAAAACGCTTCTCTGTGTTTATCTTCACTTCTGTCACGTCGGCGTGCACCCCTGAACGTCTTAGTTTGGCTTTGTGTGGTTTTTGCCTTCTTATAAGTGGAATTACAGAACACGAGCGCTGCGTGTCTGCTTTCCTTTATCCAACTCGGTTTCTGTCAACTCCATGCCTATCGATTTGTGTGTAGCTCCTTCACTTTCTTTTTTTTTAAGATTTTATTTATTTATTTGACAGAGAGAGAGAGAGAGAGATCAGGTCACAAGGAGGCAGAGAGGCAGGCAGAGAGAGAGGAGGAAGCAGGCTCCGTGCTGAGCAGAGAGCAGGATGGTGTGGGCCTCGATCCCAGGACCCTGCAATCATGACCCGAGTCGAAGGCAGAGGCTTTAACCCACTGGGCCACCCAGGCGGCTGCTCATTCACTTTCATAGCTGGAAACTAAGCCATGGTAAGAATATGCCCCCATGTATTTATCCATCTTCCTGATGATTCGATTTGGCGGTTTCTAGTTTAAGTGAATACAGATGTTGGGAACGCCCTTATGTGTGTGCATGGATGTGCTTTGGCAAGCATTTTGTCAGATCCCGAGGACTGTATCTGTTCAGATGTCTGTGCCCTTTTTTACGGAGACACAATTGACGTGTGATTAGCAAGCACTCATTTTTAAGTAGACAGCTGCGCACGGTGGTGACACAGGGCTGTCGGTTCCACACCTCCTGCCAGTCTGCCTCTCACTCCAGCTCCCACGCCCCTGCTCATCTGCCTTCTGGGCTAGAGTTTTAGTATAAAATGTCATATACCTAGAATCATAAAATATGTATTCTTTAATGCTGGCTTCTTACATTTGGCATAATGCTTTGTTTTTATCCATTCATACATATTGCTGAGCCCAATTCCACCAAAATTTGTTTGTCCATTCGCAAACCATTAGTTTTTTCCATTTGGAGGTATTATGAATAAAGCTGCTCTTAAGATTCATGTGCAAGTCTTTTGTGAACATATGTTTTCATTTCTCTTGGGTATATACCTAGGAGTGGGATTGCGAGGTTGTGTGTAAGTTCGTATTTAACTTTATAAGAAACTGACAAACCCCTTTCCAGAGCGACTGTGCTGCCGCGCGAGGTTTCCGCAGCCCACCAGACCCCGGGCTGTCTGCAGTCTCCTTAGTGATGCTGACCCAGCTGGTGGGTCTGCGCGGGTCTCACTGGGGTTTTAATTTGCATTACTCTGATGACTAATGATGTTGAGCCTCTAATATTTCTTCTTTGGCGAAATATCTGCTCCTAAGAGCTCATAAGAAGGTAATTAAGATGTGGCCTTTTGTTTATCTTCTTTAATAAAATATCTTTCTAAATCTTTTGCAAATTTTTCACAGCTGGGCTGTTTTCATGTAATTGAGACGTCAGAGCTCTTTGTACATCCCAGACACAAGTTCTTTACCAGATACTTGTGCAAATTTTCTCCGCATCTTGGACTTGTCTTTAATCTGCTCATCAGTACCTTGTAAAAAGCAAAAATTTTCCATTTTGATGGAGTCTGTTTTATTACTTTCTTCTTTATGAGTTTTGTGTCCTGTCTAGGGAACATGTGCTTAAACCAAGGTTATGAATGTTTTCGTTTATGTCTTTCAAGAGTTTTATACTTTTAGCCCTTACATGTGTGTGTGTGACCTACTTTGAGTTAATTTTTGAGTATGCTGTGAGGTAACAGTCAAGGCTGTTATTTTTGAATGTGATGTCCAATTGCTCCAGCATAATTTGCTGAAGACACTCACATTTCCCATTAAACGACCGCAGCACTTTTATTGAAAATCAATTGTTTGTAAAAATGTGGATTTATTTCTACATTCCCAAAGCTGCCCCGTTGATCTGTATGTCTGTCGTACGCCAATACCGTACTGTGTTTACTACTATAGCCCGCCAGCAAATTGTGAAGTCAGGTAGTGTAAGTACTCCAAATCTGTTCTTTTTCAAAATCACTTTGACCACTCTAGATCCTTTGATTTTCCATATAAACTTTAGAATCAGTTTGTCATTTTCTACCCAAAAATGCCTATCAGACTTTTGTTTGGGGTCATATTGAACCTATAGATTACTTTGGATAGCACTGATTTGTTAGCAATATTAAATTTTCTGATCCATGAATGTGATTTGTCTCTACATTTATGTCTTTATTAATGTCTCTTAATATTTTATAGTTTTCCGGTATACAGGCCTTGTACACATTTTGCTAAACTTACCTGGATTTCATATATTTAATGCTTTTGTAAATGCTACTTTAAATACTATTTTATTGTTTGTTTTTTGTTAGTAGTATATGGAGATACAATTTTTTTAATTCCCTTTTTATCCTACTACCTTGCTAATCCACTTATTATTTCTAACAGCTAGTTTTTTCCTTTTTTTTTTTTTTTTTTTTTGAGAGAGAGCACGAGCAGGAGGAGGGGCAGAGGGATAGAGAGAATTTCAAGTAGGCTCCACACTTAGCACAGAGCCCGACATGGGGCTCAATGTAGGGCTCGATCCCATGACCCTGAGGTCATGACCTCAGCCGAAATCAAGAGTCATTTAACCAACTGAACCAACCCAGGCGCCTTTCTAACATCCATTTTTGTAGGTTCCTTAAGATTTTCTACATAGACAGCATAACACCAGTAAGTAGAAACAGCTTAATGCTTCCCTTCTTGTTTGTGTGCCTTTATCTCCTTTTCTTGCTAGGGCGCGCCTGCTTGGCCCTCATGCAGAGCAGAGGTGGTGAGAGGAGCATCCTTGCCTTGCCCCTGATCTCCTGGGAAATCATTTGGTCCTTCATCCTTCAGTCTGATGTAAGCCCTAGGCTTTTGTAGATAACTTTTCCCCCGATTGAAATCTAGTTCTGTTTTCTGAGAGTTTTTATCATGAATAGGTGGTGAATGTTTTCAAATGTCTCTTTTGTTGTCATAATCTATTATTCTTTTCACACATAGTTGGATACACATGTCCTTTTTACATAGTATTTTGTTGAAGATTTTTTTGGTCTGTGTTAATTAGGGGTATTATTTACAGTTTTCATTCTTGTGATGTTTTGTCTTGTTTTAGTGTCAGAGTGATGCCGACTTCATAAAATGAGTTGGGAAATGCTCCCTCATTTCTGCTTTTCTGTAAAAGTTTGCATAAAATTGGTATTATTTCTTCATTAAGAAATACTTAGGAAAACACTTCCTCAAGTGTTTGGTGGAATTCACTCGTGAAGCCATCTGGGCTGAAAGTTTTCTTTTGGGGATGACTTTACCTATAAATTCAAATACATTCAAAAATTTAAAAACAGTTTGGGGCATATTCAGGTTAAAAAAATTTTTAATGAATGCTAATAGCTTGTGTCTTTCAAGGAATTTGTCCATTACGTTTATGTTTTTAGATTTGTTGGCATAAAGTTGTCCACAATATATGTGGTTAACTTATACGTTGGTTTTTCTTTTTCAGTTTGGTAATATGGCAAGTGACACTCCTTGAGTTTCAATATTAAACCAACCTTGCATTCCTGATATAAATCCCGCTTAGTCATTGTCCGGCACATAACGTGTTGCCTGTTATCAGGAGAAGATTTCTGCCCTCTACAGCTTGATGTTAGAGCCACAAACAAAACAAAAGGAAAACCCACAACACAGTCAAGCACTGAAGGGGGCAAGCTTCCTCACGCTAGAAGTCACACCACGATCAGTATTCGTGGTGAGTGGCCAGTGGGTCCTGCCCAGTGGCTGATGCATGGCCATTAGCCTGCCTGCACGCCTCCTGTGCTACAGCAGAAGACCCCATCCCTCACTGCATGGACAGGTATAGCAGGAGGCTTGGTCAGGCGCCACACGGTGTACACACTTCAGCAGAAAAAAGGAGCACACACTGAATCTGAAAAGGAAAGATATTCCCACACAAGGTGATAAGCACAGTGAGACTGTGAGGTTTTGTTTGTTTGTTTGTTTACCTCTGGTTTGGTGGCTTAAAATGACAATGCGTGAATCAAATCTCTTAGTTTGAACTTGAATTTATTTTTAAAAAGTTCAATAAACTTAAAGAATAAAATGTTGAAAACAATTTAATTCTTTAGCATCTGTAGAATCTGTAGTGAAATTCCTTCTCTCATTTCTAAAATTGGTAATTGTGTGATTTTTCTTGATCAACTTGACTAGAGGTTTATCAATGTTTTTGGTCATTTCAAAAAACTTGTGTTGGGTTTCATTATTTTCTTTTTGTTTGTTTTCTATTTCATTGATTTCTCCTCTTTTATTAGTACCTTTGTTCCTGCTTACTTTGTCTTTATTTTTTTATTGTGTTATGTTAGTCACCATACATTACTTTGTCTTTAGTTTCCTCTCCTTTTTCTAGTTCTGATTTGAGACCTTTCTTCTTTTCTTATATAATCATTTAATGCCATAAATTTTCCTTTAAACATTGCTTAGTAGCTTAAAATAGCAAGTGAATGGAACTTGAATTCATAAAAGAAATTTTCACTTTTTCTTTATACTCCCCCACAACCTTTTTAAGGTGCTACCTGCTGGAGGGTCCTAAATGGGGGCACTCAAACTTGAAGACAAGGTCTGGGAGGGCAGATGGATGGGGGATGGACAGACGGATGGGGGATGGGGGAGGGATGGGGGATGGAGGAGTAGGATGGATGGATGGATAAAGTAAGACACAAGAGAGGCCTTGCATGGACCAATGATGATAATGGCTCATGAACAAGGGTACAGGGCTAACTCAATTCTGCATCTGCTAAAAAAAAAAAAAAAGAAAAGAAAGTTAGCTTCTTGCATGTTGCTGAGGTCGTAAACAGTCTCGGTTGAGCATGGCTTACAACAACCCAAGTGCCCTCACTCACATCACATGGTTGCTAGACAGCTGTGGTAGGTCTCTTCTTTATGGGACCTCAGATGCGGAAACTCAAAAGGGAAAAGGCCCTTTGGGGAGTGGTGTTTTTATGAAAAAGGGATAAAAGGTAGTGGCGGGCCTACCCTATGGCTACTTAGAGGTAATATTCTCACTTCCTCCCGTATTACCAAAGCCACAGGTCACCTGCTTGAGGTCAGTTGCAGGGATGGAGGGGATGGGTCTCAATTCTGTTACTAGAAGTTTGGCCACTGCTTTACAACTCCAGCTGGGCTGTAGGGTTTTATCCCAACTCTAGGCCCTGAAGCCACCTTTCTTGCAGCTACAGTTCCCTCTGGGCCAACCGATCCTTTGAGCCAGACTATTCTATCACAGAGCTTTTAAGTCTCACTCTTTGTTGTTGACTCTATGATCATTACTTGAGTTTTTCTGTCTCCATCCACTATAATCACACACCTCCCCTGAACTGAGGACCCTCTCCCTTAGTACTTGTTTTCTAATGCATTCCATCTGTCTCTTCAGTCTCACTTCCTGTGGTGAGTCCCACTCTGAGATTCCAAGGTTAGGACATGCCAATCTCCTTGGCTGGCTGAGAAATGGGATGAGGAGGGAAACCAAACCTACAGTAAACTTCAGTCCCCATTGGTGTCAGCAGTGCTTCACCCAAAGCCTGCCCCAGCGGGTGCCACTGGGTGATTACAGGACCCGATTTTTTTCAGACATCCGTCCTCTTCCAAGTATCCCAGGTAGCTCAGGCACAAGGACCCTTCTGCCAGTTTGCGACCTCCTTGGGAGCTTCCCAGGTGAAATCTGAAACAGGTCTCCAGACAGACAGGGCAAGGAGAGACGGAAGAAAGAGGGAGTCTACTTTGGGTTGGGAAATGGCAGATTGAAGAAGCAGGGACGTTCACCCGTGTGGCTTGTCTGGAGTGGCCACAAGACGAGGACAGCTTCACATCTGCCTTCCAGAATCTTGAACGTTTATATAGCGGTCTTAATGGTGTTCGGTCACATATGCCACCCAGAGGATCTCAACACATTAGTCTCTCAAGTCTGTTCTGTGGAGCAGCTTCTGGGAGCGGGGAGGTCAAGCGGAATGAACGTTCCAAGGACAGAGGAGGGAATGAAGAGCCTCCAATTACTCAGGTCAGCTCACAGGTCAACCAGTTGTCAAGTCGTCTCGGCGCCCTCCGCCCACACCTGCGCCAGCTCTAGGGAGGGCTATGATTAACCCGCGAGCCAACAGTAAGCCAGGAGGGAGCAAACATTCTCTGTCGAGGGCCACACGGTAAACCCGTTAGGCTTTAAAGGCCATATGGCCTCTGTTGCGTGGGCTCAGCTGCAAGCAACCCCTGTGTGAAGCCCCCTGGGGGCCACCTCTCCCTAGAGGCCACGTCCCTCGGGGGTCCCTCCCCTCTCCACTGTGGGCTTTCCTGGACTCTGTCACTTCTTGGGGGCCCAAGATAAGCCCGTCAGCCCTGACCGCCACTGCCACTGCCACCAGCTGGGGACCCCTTGGTCAATGCTGAGGGTGCGGAACCGACAGGAGGAGAGAAGCCAGCCCTTGAGCTCTAGGGTCCACGCTGCACAGCTACAGGGACCCCCGGTCACCCAACTTCCCGAACGTGGGTTGTGTGAGATGACACCTTTCCTTCCTGTTTCAGGCAGTTCAGGCGGGTCTCTGCTACTGTCCCGGCTGCTCTGAGCAGGACCTCACAGCGGCCCCGAGCATCCGGGCGGTGGGGCTCCAGCTAACCACTGCCCACCAGCCCCGGGACCACTGCCAGGGCACTTCCAGCTCCATCTCTGAGGCTGCCACGTGTCGCATTCTCATCCCGTACATGTGCTGCTGGCAGCAGTCTCTGGCTGGGAAGACCTCGTTTCAGTGCTTGGAGGCAAGATGGAGCTGGGAGACCTCCATGCGGAAGCTGAGCAGGAGCTCGTGGGGCAGAAGCAGAAGGGGTGGTCATGCTCTTCTGAGGTCTGGGCTGGCTCAGCCCCAGCTGCTGTCCTCGGGGGCGAGCACTGGCTCGGGCATGTCTGGTGCAGCTGCCCACAGAGGAGACTGTGGTCTCGGAGGACCAAGTTCCACTTGGCAGGGTCTGGTTATCAGAGCTGGCTTTGTAGGGCACGACAGCTATCTTCAAGGGACGGCAGTGGTGAATTCCCTGTGTCGCCTGGGCTGGGCCACCGGCTAAACGCGATTTCTGGGTGGGTCTGTGAGTGTTTCCAGGTGAAACCAGCACTTGAATCTGTGGACTCAGTGAAGCAGCCTCACCCAGCACTTGGAGGGTGTGCACAGAACCATCAGGGGACGACGGGAGATGCTGTCCTGCAGGAGGCTGAATCTGTGCGGCAGAAGCGCACTCCATTGCCTCCCCGGGTCTCCAACCTGCGGACAGCAGATTGTGGGGTTCTTGGCCTCCATAACTGCCCGAGCCAATAAACCTCCTTCTTTCTCCGTTTCTGTATCCTGCTGGTTCTGTTTCTCTTGGGCCCCTGACAAGTACAGTAACTGAATTTTGATGCACAGATAAATGTCGTACAATCTTTCCAGTTGTGGAAACGCTGCTCTGATGGCGAGAATGACAAACTGCAGGGGAGGAGAGGGTCCAGCTCTGTCCCTGCAAGTTCTTGGGCTCTTCCCGTCTCTGGTCTTGGCTCCACCTCAGACTTGCCTTCCCCCGACAGCTGCAAATGGGGTCGGTCCCGAAGGACAGAACCGTGATTGCTTCGTGTGGGCCGGGAGCCTCCCCTCCGCACCTGTAGCAGTTGTCGGGGACCGTCGGCCGGGCTCAGCCCTGGTCCCCAACAAGTCTGGCCGGAAGGCTGAGGCTGGCTTAGACCGGGCAAACCGTGGCCCGTGGGCCAAACCTGTGAGTCACCGAGGGCTGTCCTCACCAAATACACAAAGTGGGGAGCTCACAACAGACATTTATCGTCTCTCAGTTCCGATCCACGACCAGAAGTCCAGGATCACGAGTAGGTTCCCTCGGGGGCTGTGAGGGGGATCCGCTCCGGACCTTTCTTCAGCCTCTGGGGGTGCTGGCCACCCTTGATGTCCCTTGGCTCTTAGACCAGCCATCCGGTCTCTGCCTCCGTCCTCTGATGGACACAGATTCTCCTCTGTGCCTCTTCCTGTAAGGACGCCAGTGGTTGGATTTAGGGCCCACGCTAACCCAGCGAGTCCTCGGCCCCCACGCCGCCCCTCGCCCGTCCTCCCTGCGCCAACACTCGGCCCGAGCGGCCCTGGCCCCGCGTGAGATCCCAGCGCGCCGACCTTCGTCATCCCGCCGCCCGGCTGGTGCTCCCGACGGGCCCGTCGGATCTCGGGCGCTGCTCCGCGCGGGGTCCCCGCCCCCCCGGCCGGGGCAACATGCGGGCGCCTCGTCACGTAGCAGCTGTTTCAGACGCAGCCCCGTTTGTAAGTGGCTCCCGGGGCAGACGCGCCAGCTTTGACTCCCAATTATGACGAAGCAAAATGGATAGGAGCCGAGCGAAGGAGGAGTCCCGCTTCTCTTCAGACGCCTCCCGCGGTCCCGCGTGCAGAGGTGGCCTGCGGTCTGCGACGCGCGACCCACGGGCCGCAGGCCGAGGACTCCTCCAGGGATGCTAACTCCTGGCGCCTCCGGGCTCCCACCGCCGCCCCAACGCTGCAGGCTTCGGCCGAGGAACGCACAGAGCAGGCCTGCTGGGCACCTGGTAGCGGCAAGCAGCGGGGGGCGGGGGGCGCCCATGCTCCGGTCGCCTGTCTGTTCCACCCGTCACCGCGGGCGTCGGACTGCGGCATGACTGCGCCCCGAGTCCCTCAGCTCCCCCGCCCCCCCTACGGTGCACGGAGCCCCCGCCACCCCACCGATCCCGAGTGCGTTGAGCCTCTGAGCCCACGGTCGTGTCCCTCCCACTGCTGACCTGGCTCTCCGGCTACCAGACGCGGTGCATCCCTCGCCGCCGGCGCTTCACGGGCAGTGAACCCCGCGCCTCCGCCCCTCACCCTCAGCCCTGCAGGGAAGGAGCGAGCCGCCAGGACTGGGGAGCAGGAGCAGGGAGGGTGGTTGCAGCCCGGGGAGTCTCCGGGTGGAGTGAGCCGATTTGGGAAGTGTCCCCCCACAGACCCTGCCGCCCTGGGCCACTCAGCCGGATGGCTGCCTCATTGGCATGTCCCTCACATCAGGCGTCATTTGGACTGTAGCTCTGAGCGTCTGCAGACAACACGCTGGAAGGCTCTGGAAGCCCTCTGGGACTGAATTGGGACCCCAACCCTGGCCCCAAATCTAAGTACCGCAGCACCCCGCCCACAGCACCTGCCTCCCTGCTCTCCCCCGGCCCCAGGCAGACTCGCTATTTTTAGGGAAAGTGGGATGCTCAGAGCAGATCCCTGAAAGGAGTCTGCTGCGTGACTAAGCAGAGACAGGAATGTCACAGCACAAGGGCCTGTGCCCGGCGCTCGGCCAGCTGGGCCCATTGTGGCCAACACAGCTGTGAGGCGCCAGCCCAGAGCCCACGTGGAAAGGCCCCCAGAACCAAGCCTGCTGCTGAGTAAACGAGTGTGGCCACAGGAAGTCCCCTGGCCCCACCATCACACGTGTGCACACTCACACGTGTGTGCATATATGCACGCTCATACACGCACAAACGCACACCTTTACCAGCTGAACGCAGTCCAATTCAGAACCACACATGAACCTTGCCTCCTGGTTAAAAGGCAACATGAGAAAACCTTCAGCCTTTCCCTCAGTCGAGGTCCCTGGTTTGTGATGCCTGATCCTTGGCTTGGAGGGGCCTGAGGTCCTCCCAGCTGCAGTTCTGCGCCTGTCTCTGCAGGGAGGGCCAAGCCTGCTGCTGCCACAGGTGAGCCCAGAATGCCAGGTGCCCGCCCGGCCGCTGTCGAGTCACGTGCGCAGCTGGCTCACCCCATGGACGTAGCTCCTACCCCCGGCTTCCCGCAGTCCGTGCACACGCACATGCACACGCGTGCACGTACTTGTAAAGTCAGCCCATGTGCACATGCGTGAACGCGCACGAAATTGTACACTCAGCCCATGTGCACACGCATGAACACACATGCGCGTATACACTCGACCCATGTACACATGCGTGAACACACATGCACTTGTACACTCAGCCCACGTGCACATGCGTGAACACGCATGAACTCGTACTCTCTGCCCATGTGGACGTGCATGAATGCGCATGCACTTGTACACTCAGCCCACGTGCATGCGTGTATGCGTGCACTTGTACACTCAGCCCGTGTACACATGCATGAGCACGCATGCACTTGTACATTCACCCATGTGCACATGCGTGAACACACATGCACTTGTACGCTCAGCCCATGAACACACATGCACTTGTACACTCAGCGCACATGCATGAACACGCACTTGTACATTCAGCCCACGTGCACATGTGTGAGCACGCATGAACTCGTACACTCAGCCCATGTGCACACGCATGAACGTGCATGCACGTGTACACTCAACCCACGTACACATGCGTGAACACACATGCACTTGTACACTCAGCCCATGAACACACATGTACGTGTACACTCAGCCCACGTGCACATGCGTGAACATGCATGAACTTGTACACTCAGCCCATGTGGACACATGAACGCGAATGCACTTGTACACTCAGCCCACGTGCATGCGTGCATGGGTGCACTTGTACACTCAGTCCATGTACACTTGCATGAACACACATGCACTTGTACACTCAGCCCACATGCATATGTGCACGCATGCACTTCTACACTCAGCCCACATGCACATGCATGAACACACATGCACTTCTATGCTTAGCCCACATGCACATGTACACACATGCACACACATGTACACGTACAGTCTGAGTGCACGTGCACACATGCGCCTTTGCACACTCTGCCCCCCACAAATGCACATATGTATATGCACTTGTACAGTAAGCCCACGTGCATGTGTGCATGCGTGCACTTGTACGCTCAGCCCATGTACACATGCATGAACACACATGCACTTGTACACTCAGCCCACATGAACACGCATGCACTTGTACACTCAGCCCATGTGCACATGCGTGAACACACCTGCACTTGTACACTCAGCCCATGTACACACATAAACACACATGCAAGTACACGCATGATGGTATGTGCACAAACATGTGCACATAGTCTCTTGAGAGACGTGAAGGGCACTCCAGCAGCTGGGGAGTCAGACACACGTGGAGCATGTCCTACAGCTTTATTCCAACCTTTTTGTCACACCGTGGTCCATAGAGAAGCCAGCATGTGCATGACACCCAGGCAGGTGGATAAGGAAAGAGGTGCTAGCGGCTGTCTAGGCATGCCAGTCCCTCTTTGAAGCATAGACGCTCAGGAACAATACTGTCTATACAACATGGCAGTGCCCACAGTGTGGTTGTGGACTCTGTGGGAGGAGAGGGTCTAGCGGTGTGAATAAAAGTGCCCAATAAGTAGGGATTAGGCCAAGGAAAAAGATGGATGGTGGGGAGTCACTAAGTCAACCTCTAACCAAGGGTGCTAGCTCTTAACAGAGAAGCTCTGCTGTGCACTCAGGTGGCCTGTCGTCACGTGCAACCCCCCCCCCCGCGAGGCCACCTCCTCCCCATCGAAGAGAAGGGAAAACCTCTGCAAACCCCCATCTCGTGGTCCCACCTCCGCAGGGGATGCTGGTCCCCCTTCCTCCCCTCCCGGGTCCCTCCATGAGGGTGGAGTCGTGGCGCTGCGCTCGCCGAGCCCGGCACCATACAGGGGTCCCCCTCCCTGCCTCGGGCTGGGCTGCATGTCCTTGCGGGGGGGCTGGTGCCGCACCTCCCCACACACCACAGCCAAGGTCTGGGTGCCAGGAGATGTGGGGCTGCCTGTCTTACCACCCAGAGTTCTCGGCCGATGCCCCAGGCACAAAGGGTCACGGTGCTGGCAGGGTCACCGTCTTTGCGGGACTGGCTGTAAGGGCCTGCTCCGCTGGCTGTAAGGGCCTGCTCCGCTGGCTGTAAGGGCCTCTCCCACAGACCGAAGCCCCCGAGCCATGACCCAGCCGCCCCCACTCCAAGCGGTCCGACTCCCTAGGGGCGGGTGGTGGGAAGCCCAAGATCGAAGCCAAGGGGGGCGAGCCTGGGCGAGTCAGCTGGCGTCCTCCCAGGACTCGGTAATCGTCCCTAAGAAAGGCTTTGCTGACGACAGCGTTTGCTGGGAGTCCGCACGCCGGGGACCGGCCGCGTCTCCCGGCCAGGCAGGGCGACACCATGAGCCTCAGCGAGGAGCAGGTGCAGCGGTTCCTGGACCAGAACCCCAGCTTCGCGGATGCGTACTTCGGGAAGAAGCTGAGCCCCGAGGATGTGGAGGGCGCCTGCGAGGGCGGCCAGGCGGGGGACTGCGCCAGCTTCCGTGCGCTGTGCCAGGTGGAGGAGAGCGCGGCCTTGCTGGAGCTGGTGCGCGACATGCAGGAGAGCGTGAACATGGAGCGCGTGGTCTTCAAGATCCTGCGGCGCCTCTGCGCCATCCTGCGCGCTGACCGCTGCAGCCTCTTCATGTACCGCCAGCGCAACGGCGTGGCCGAGCTGGCCACGCGCCTCTTCAGCGTGCGGCCGGACAGCGTCCTGGATGACTGCCTGGTGCCCCCGGACTGCGAGATCGTCTTCCCGCTGGACATCGGCGTTGTGGGCCACGTGGCTCAGACCAAGAAGATGGTGAACATCAAGGACGTGACCGAGGTGCGTTCTGGGCCACGACGGGCATGGTCAGCAAGGGGTCCCCGCAGGCCCCACGGAATGGGCCAGCCTGCAGGACGTGTCAAGACCTCTGCTTTCGGGAAGGCAGCCTGGGGCCGTCGGGCGAGTGGGCTGGGCAGGCCAGAGCTTGCGGAGAGAAAGGGAGCCGGTCTTGACCTGGCTGGGGGCGCGGTCTGGGCAGGCCTGGGCCCCCTTGACACTCAAGTCCTTGGATGGAAGACTGGGGAGAAAGGGGTCAGAGCAGGGGCTGGGGCAAAGGCCCAGAAAGGAAGGGCCAGCCGACTCCAGGGCCCCGAACTCACAATCCCATAGGAGGCCATGCTGCTTCCTGGCGCAGGCAATTTGGGGGGTTGGGGAGAAGCAGCAGGGAGAGCAGGGCTGGTCCGAGTTGGGCAGGAAGGGCCGCCAGCACTGCGTGGAGCTGAGGCTCAGGAGGCCAGGGTCTGGTTGGGGTGCCGGGGAGAGAGTGCTCTAGGAGCGCAGGAATCCAGGGGTGGAGACCAGGGTGGGTGGGCTGGGGGCGGAGGGGCCTGTGGGATCGTGGATGAGGACAGACGACCCCAAGGTGAGCATGCGGAGCAGGGGCTCCAAGAAGAAGAGCGGGAAGAGGCTGCTGGGGAGCACAGGAGCCCCGGCTCCCCCCTCCTCTCCCCTCCCCGCCTCTGAGAGGGGGAGGCAGGAGCCGGGGCTGGATCACCGCCTGCACCTCCCATGAAGGAAGCCAGGAGGGATGGCTCCTGGGTGGGCTTCTCCCGAAAGAGCCACGGTCCCCTTGTCCCTGGAGACCCATGGGCGCGTGCACCCGCAGGCCCTCCGGGGTCCGGGAAGGAAGTCACTGCGATCCTCTTACATCGATCTGCCCTCAACAACCCTGGGTCCGCGACCTGAATAGGCTAATCTCTGGGATTAGCTTCAGCCTCACTCCATTTTAAGAAACAGGTCACCGGTGCATCCGGCGCATCCGAGTCTGGGGCGCGGAGGCGAAGGGCCCGGCCGCCGGGGCAGGTGCAGGGCGTGCGCCGAGCGGCTTCCGCGGCCCCTTCTCTCCCGGGTCCCGGCCCTTCCTGGAGGCCAGCGAACCCCTCGGCCCTCAGGGTCTGTCGTCGGCCGCCCCCGGGCCCGTGCCGTGCGAGGGGCCGGCTCAGGGGCCGGGGCTGGTGCCGGGCCGCGCGGCCCNCTTCCGCGGCCCCTTCTCTCCCGGGTCCCGGCCCTTCCTGGAGGCCAGCGAACCCCTCGGCCCTCAGGGTCTGTCGTCGGCCGCCCCCGGGCCCGTGCCGTGCGAGGGGCCGGCTCAGGTGCCGGGGCTGTTGCAGGTCCGCGCGTCCCCTCCCGGAGGCCCGTCCGCCTCCCCCGGGGAAGCCCACTCGGCTCTCTCCCCACGGCCGAGGGCCGGTGTCGGCCTCAAGCCTCAGGGCCCCGCGGGGTCTTGTCGGCCTCGGATGCAGCGGAACTGCGAGCAGAGTCAAAGTCGGCCCCCAAGCCGGTTTCCATGAGGCGGGTGGCGTAGACCCAGCACTGCGCAGCCGGGCCCCAGGACTCGAGCTGACTTCTGCGGGGACACTGAGGCACAGGGCCTTGCTCCACCCGCCACCCCGGCACCTTCCTCGCTCGACGGGAAGAGCGCGGGGCGGTTTGGGGAGCGGCGTGGGCCTGGGGCCGGGCCTCCTCGCCGCCGCCCAGGGGAGGTCCCCGGGGGCGCCACGGCAGCCCCCCAGAGCTTGGCGGCTCTCAGGCCCCCCGAGGACTCACGGCAGGCAGCTGGGCAGAAGGCCCCGGAAGGCTGCAGATGGGACACGGCTCTGCCACGGTCCCCGAGGGGCTGAGCGGGACCAGACCCAGGTCCTGGCTCCGCGGTGCTGTCCGACCCCCCCCAGACCTGTGGGCCCAGAAACAGCCCATCACGGGGTCCTGCGTGGCGCCCCGGCGTCCAGACCCGGGTGTGTCCGGTGGCTCTTGTGGGTGCGAGGAACTGGACCGCTGTGCGGGACACGGCCGTGTGGACGGCTCAGCTCGGAAGGGGGGGGCAGCGCCAGGCCCCGCAGGGCGCGGACGGGCCGGGAGGCGCCGCGGGAGACGAGGACGAAGGTCTAGGCAGGGGGGCACGGTTCGGGGCATTTTAAAGCCGTCCCCGGACCCAGACTCACTGACGCGGGGGGGGGGGGGGGGGGCCCNGGGGGGGGGGGCGTGCCCAGGTGACGGCAGGGTCCTCTCCACGGGCGGTGGGTTAGGGCTCCGAGCCCTGCAATGGGGGGCACGAGAGCGCGGGTGTCCCGGGAGTGAGGCTTCGGGTGCGAGGGGCCCGGGCTGTTCCCGCGCTAACGCTGCGGATCCGGGGCTTCGGGAGCCGAGTGTCGCCCATGGCCCCGAGGGGCTCGGGGCTCTGAGGGGGTCGGGACGGTAGGGTCTGACTCGGGAGACGAGCCGGGTGGGAGCCTGGACATGGAGACGGCCGAGTGGAAAACGCAGGCGGAGCCCGAACAGGCCCAGGGGACGAGCGGGTGGCACGCGGGGGACCCCAGCCCTTGGGTGACTCTGTTCAGAGCACAGCCCCCGGCCAGAAGCTGCCCGTGACCTTCCCGCGGCTGCCTGCACCGCGCACCCCGGGTGTGGGGGCCGCTGGGCTGCCTCAGATCCACGGCCAGGCCGCAGCCCCGGGGGGAGGCCCGACAGCGGCGGGAGCAGGAGGGCCGCGTGCCGGGGGGGCGCCGCCGAAGGGCAGGCCCAAAAGTCTGGGCCGGGACCCCGGGCCATGCGGCCAGGACCCCGGACCCCGGAGCGGCGGGGGCCCGAAGGTGACCCCAGAGCACAAACGTGGAACGGGGGTCATGGAAACAGCCCCGAGCTCGTGCCTGTGCTCAGCCCTGGAGCGAGGCGGCGACACGAGGCCCCGCAGAGGCTCTCCCTTTGTGTCACAGAACCCTGTGCCGCTGCCGCCTCCAGGGAGCCCGTGTGGATTTCCCTCTGATGCCAGGGGCCCTGCGGCTGCAGGTGGCGGATGCCTCCGTTCCTCAGGCAGGAGAGGAACGGGGACAAGTGGACACCAGACCCTTGCCCCTCTTCATGAGAACACGGATTGCTCTTGTCCCCGGCAGGCTTCCTCTGCCATCCCTTTGGCCGGAACTCTGGCCCAGCTGTCCCCACAAGGGAGGCTGGACAGCGGGCGCAGTGCCCATGGGCTGCATGGAGGCTGAGCCACAGAGAAGGCACGGGACGTCACATGAGTCAGTCTCCCCTCGACCTGCCACAGGACCACAGCCCTTGAGAAAACCCAACCGAGGTCCTTCGACGACAAATACTCATCCCAAAACGTAGGGGAAATGTACAGGGAACTCCCGGCTCAACCCAAGCTGACCAGTGAGGACAGGGGCACGGGCCAGCCCATCGTTGCTGGAGGTCGCCCGGTGGCAGGTCCAGGCCCCGGCCCAGGCAGCCCAACTCCGAGTCGTCCCCTGCAGCTTGGCAAAGGGCCACTTTGGCCTCGTGTAAATAAACAGCAGCGCCCAGGAAGCAGGAGGCTGGGGCTGGAGCCACATCCGCCCCGAAGGGCAGAGTCCGAGTCAAGTGCACACCCCGCCCGCTGGGCCCGCTCCCTGCGGACACAGAACTTCCGAGCCCCTCCACCAGCCCCAGCCAAGGGCAGGCCCTGGGAAGCCGCTCCGGGCCAGGAGGACCTGTTGTGGGGACCGCAGGGGGACGAAGGCCTGACCGCGTGGGCAGCGGGCCTCAAGGAGCAGACGCCGGTGGGAGCCGGCCCCGGACGCCGCAGGGGACCCTCCGCCCGGACCTGCACTCACACTTCACTCACCAGCACACTTGCAGGGAGCCCGTGGGGCTGACCCCAGGGCAGGCGAAGGCCGGAGACGGTGGCCCGAACTAGGAGGGGCTTATGGACAGGCGAACGGGTGACTCCAAAGGTTCCCGAGAGGCTGGTGTGGCCGGGTGACCGCCAGTGCGAGAGGAGCCCGGCGAGCCGCAGCCCAGCCTTGGGAGGACTCAGCAGACTCCGGGATCCAGGGTGGGGGTAGTGGCTCCGAGTAGGGGAGCCGCTCCGGCCTCTGACTCCTGCTCGGAGCCGTGAGGACAGGTTGCAGGCCATGTGCTCTCATGCTGCCTGGGCTCCTGATGCCCGGGGCAGGGCCACCTGGGCTCAGCACTGGCCTGGGTGGTGGCCTCTGTGGCGCTTAGCCCTGCCCCCACCGAGGACGGGGGGGCCAGGGCTCCACGGACTGACGGCCCCTCTTTTCTCTCCTCGTGCTACCCAGTGTCCCCACTTCAGCTCCTTTGCCGACGAGCTGACCGAGTATGAGACCAAGAACATCCTGGCCACACCCATCATGAACGGCAAAGATGTCGTGGCCGTCATCATGGCCGTGAACAAGCTCGACGGCCCTTGTTTCACACCCGAAGACGAAGACGTGAGTGCTGGGGGCCTCTGTTCGCGGGCCAGCTCGGTCGGCGGGGGCCGGTGCCTGGCGGGCGCGCGTGTTCTGCGGGTGTCTGCGCGCACCCCTCTCCGCGGCTGAGCTCCCGGGCTCGCTCTGTGTCCCCGTGCACCCCCGTGCGTCTCCGCACGCGTGCGCGGCGTGTTTGCTGACGCCGGTGTCAGGCACCGGCCGGCTCCTGGCGGGGGCGCCTCTGCAGCCTGCACCCCGGAGCACCTGCCGCCAACGGGGCTTCCGACTGCTGCTGTTGGAACGTCTGTTTCAGGTTTTCTTGAAGTACCTGAACTTTGGCACGCTGAACCTGAAGATCTACCACTTGAGCTACCTGCACAACTGTGAGACGCGCCGCGGCCAGGTACCCATCCCGTGCCGGCTCCCCGTCCCCGGGACCCCCGAGTGTGCCCGGCCCCGGTGCCCGTCTCCCGGCCAGAGACCGTGCGGGGCCCAGCCGGAGGCTCGGGGCCAGCAGCTGCAGGCCTTCCTGCGGCCTTTCGAGGCTGCCGCGCGACGTGGCGAGGGTGCCCGCTGCCGGGAGACAGCATCGGGGACGGCCGTGCAGCTGGGACCCCGTGAGAGCTTGGCTCTCTCGCCCCCCAGCCCGGGTGGGCGCGAGCCCCAGCACAGGCTGCAGCACCAGCCCTCCCTCGACATTGCATCACACCCTGTTCGGGAGGGGCTGCGGCGGGTGAGGCCGCACAGTGGGACAGGACGGGGGTTGTGCCCCCAGGCAGGCGGCGTCCCCTGCTGGGTTCTCCTTGCGGGGCTGGAATCTGCTTCCCTGTCTCCCCCTGCGAGGAGGGGGTGCGCCCCGGTGGGAACGAGGCTGGGGCCTTGCGTCCCGGGACCGGGTGCAGAGCTGGCGGGCACGGGAGGGAGGCCCCTCTGTCCTCCCATCTCTGCCTCCAGCCCCCCGAGGCCTGGAAGACGCCTTATGGGCCCGGGAAGAGGACCCAGGGGCGGCTCTTGGCGCTCGGGGCCTGGAGCTGGGACGCTGAAAGACGTGGCCTCGGGGCTGAGCCTCAGGGTGACCTGGTCACTGCACGCACTCCCCGCTCTCTGTCCCGTCGGCAAACGCGTGTGCGGCCCAGTCGCCAGGCCGTGAACCTGCTGGAAGTGACGAGAGCCTCCCCGGCTGCGTCGGCCCCTGGAGAGCGGGGCTCTGGGAGCGAGACCTCGCACGGGCCGGGGCTGGGCGGCAGGGGCCGCGGGAGCACATCGGGGGAGGACTCGAGGCCGCCTGGGCAGGGGAAGGACGCGGCCTGAGGCCTCGGTGAGGCAGGGTGCGGGGCCAGCCGGGGGGCAGTGCGGGCCGCGAGGCCGGCCGGGTTTCCGGAAAGGCCCCGCCACACTGTCCTTCTTGGGAGGACGTCGCGCCGAGCCCCACGCGCAGGAACAGGGCTCTCCACTGGCCGTATGTCTCCTTTCGCCCATTTATTGCCTTGCGTTCTCATTTGTCTACATCTGTGTGGAGTCACGGGTGTTTAGGTGACACCCCTGGTCAGCTTGCTTGATTCGTGGTCAGTGCGTTCCGACTGTCGTCCGTGGGCCCCTCACGGGGCTGTCGCGCTGCCCGGCTCGGCCGTCCGCCCGGCACTCCGGGCCGTGTTCCGAGTGTGCGGCCGGCAGAGGCCCCCTGGCTGGGGGCCGGGAGGGCTGGCCCAGCCTGAACTCTCGGGCACAGCCAGGCGGCAGGCTCGTCAGGGTGTTCCCCGTGCAGCCAAACCAGCAGCGGCTCAGGAGCCCCTGCGCCCCCGGGGTCGGTCTTAGAAACCGCGGTCTGGGCCCCGCGGTGTCAGCAAGGGGTCCACGAGCACCTGCCAGGCTGTGCACGGACGCGGCTGCACACGGGCCTCCCCGTAAGCGCCAATGCGCGTGAGCTACACTTGCCTCCCTGCCGGCGGCTCGGATGGCCCTGGCCTCCCCCGCGTGCGGGGTGCACGGCTCCCCTCCGACGGCGAGCTCCCGGCTCCCGTCGCCCCCGCTCGCTCCACTGCTCGGGGCCAGCGCGTGTGCCCAGCGAGAACGTCCCCACGGCAGAGTCTTACCGAGCAGGGGACAGTGTTTAGGGGCGGCCTCCGTCTCCCTGGTCGTACGCACTCTGCTCGTCCCCGAACGCTGCCGGCAGCCCCTTCCTCTGCCTTCTGCGGGGAGCTGGTCTCCCGTGTCCAGCTGGACGCTCTCGGCAGAGTCCGCGCTCCTTCGTGGCGCCCCAGCCGCTGAACGATGGCCTCCCGGCACCCAGTAGGGCCCGCTGTCGGCGCTGTGACGCCTGCGGACCCGGCAGGTGCAGCAGCACCGGTGTGACCGTGACCGCGTCACGCAGAAGAGCTGCGCTGCCCCCGCGCCGCCCCGGCCCCGCCTGCTCATCTGTCCCTGCCCACCTGCCCTGAAGCCCGGGCAGCGCCGATCCCTGTGCCGCCGTCCCATCCGGCCTTTTCCGGAACGTCGGAGAGTTCAAACCGTGCGCAGCTTTCTCAGACGGACTTCTTTCCCTCAGTAAAATGCATTGAAGGTTCCTCCGGGTCTTCGTATGGCTTCATAGCCCATTTCTTTTTAGAGCTGAATGATATTCCATTGTCCGATGTGTCACATTCACGTGTGAAAGGACATCTTGAGTGCTTCCAGTTCGGGGCAACTATGAATAAAATTGCCGTAAACGTTTATGCGCAGGTCTGTGTGTGTGTGTAAGTTTTCGGTTCAGTTGCATAGACGCCAGAGAGGACTATTGGATAATACGGAGAAACTGAGTCTAACCTTCTGAGAAACTGCCAAAGAGCAGCTGTGCCATTTTGCACCAACAGCAAGTGAGGGTCCCTACGGCTCCGCACCCTTGTCGCTTTTCGTCATTGTCAGTTACTTGGACTTTAGTCATTCTAATCGAGGTTTCTCATTTTTGTTTTAATTAAAAATTCCCTAGTGACGAATACTATTGAGCATCTTCTCAGATCTTATCTGCCATCTGTATATCTTATTCTTTGGTGAGGTGTCCAGATCTTTGCCCATTTTTAAATGAGTTTTCTGTTTCCTTATTGTTTAAAGTTTCATAAATTTTGGATAGAAGCCCTTTATCGGATGAGTGTTTTGCAAATATTTTCTCCAAGGGTATAGCTTGTTTCCTCATTCTCTTAACAGTGCATTTGGGAAAACAAAAGTTTTAAATTTTAATGAAGTCCAACTTGCTAATTTTCCTTCACAAAGTGTCATCAGGTGTTGTATCTTCACACTCATTACCATGACCGTCAATAGATGGATGAATGGATAAGGTAGATGTGAGACAGATAGAAGAGGATATTATTCAGCAATTAAAGAGAATGCAATCTTGCCACTTGCAACCAGAGCTGGAGAGTCATAATACTAAGTGAAATAAGTCAGTCCGAGAAAGACAAATACCATAGGTCTCACTCATATGTGGAATTTAAGAAATAAAACAAACAAGCAAAGGGGGGAAAACCAAGAAACAGACTCTTAACCGTCGAGAACACACTGACAGTCACGGGGCGGAGGGTGGGTGACCTGGGTAACGGGGAGTAAGGAGGCCCTGGTTGGGATGGGCTGCGGGTGTTGCTTGGAAGACTGGCGTCCCGAAGTGGTCACCTGACACTAGTATGTTCACCAGCAGGAGTTGAAGTAGCAACTTCTTTCAAAAATCGCATCGCCTGGGCGCCTGGGCGGCTCAGTTGGTTGAGCGACTGCCTTCGGCTCAGGTCCTGATCCTGGAGTCCTGGGATTGAGTCTGGCATCGGGCTCCCTGCTCGGCGGGGAGTCTGCTTCTCCCTCTGACCTTTTCCCTCTCGTGCTCGCTCTCTCTTTCTCTATCTCTAATAAATAAATAAAATCTTTTTTAAAAAAAGCCGCATCACCCAACTCAAGGTCACCCAAATTTTCTTCTATGTCATCTTCTAGGAGTGTTATGATTGTGTGGTTTATAGTTAGGCCTATGAGTTAATATTTATGAAAGCTTTAGGGTCTGGATTTAGATACACTTGCTTGCATTTGGATATCAGATTTGCAAAACTGTCCTTTATTCCTTCAACAAACTGCAGTTGTGTGGGTCTATTTCTGAGTTCTCAATTCTGTTTTATTGATATATGCATCTATTTTTCACTAATGCCATAGTGTCTTGATCATTATAGCTTTATAGTCTTGAAATCAGAAATATCAATTCTCCAACTTGTTTTTCTGCAGTATTATGCTGGTTATTCCATGGGTCGGGGGGGAGGTGCCTTTCCGTATAAGCTTTAAAATCAGTTTTTCCACACCCACAAAATAGATTGCTAGTATTTAATTGGGACTACTTTTGTTAATTTGTACCTAAGCATTTTATTTTTGTGCTGGTATAAGTGGTTTTGTGTTCTTAATTTCAAGTTCCATTTATGTATTGCTGATAGGAAAGTGACCGACTTTTGTTTATTAGCCCTGTATCCTGAGGCCTTGAAACAATCACTCGTTAGTTCCAGGAAGGTTTTTGAAGTTGGTTCCTGGGTATTTCCACGTAGACAATCGTGGCGTCTGCAAGCAAAGACAGTGTCATTCCTTCCTTCCCAATCTACATACACAGTATTTCTTCTTATCTTTCTGCACTTGCTAGGACTTCCAGACGATGCGAAAATGACTGGTGAGAGGGCACACCCTCGACAGACACCCAATGTTAGCAGGGAAACATCTAGTTTCTCGCCATTAAGTGTGATGCTTCTTAAAGGGTTTTGTAGGATTTTCATCTAGCTGAGGAAGCTTATTTCTGTGTGGCAGAGTTTTTATTCTGAATGAGTGTTGGATTTTTGTCAAATACTTTTTCTCCATCGATTGATATGAAGGTGCTATTTTTTCTTCTTAGCCTACTAATGTGCTAGATTATATTAATTGATTTCCAGATGTTGAGCCAGCCTTGTGTGCCTGGGATAAATCGCACTTACTCATGGAATATATATATTTTTATACTTTATTGGATTGCTTTGGCTAATATTTTATTAAGAATTCTTGTATCTATGTTCACAAGAGATTTTGGTCTGTAGTTTTTCTTTCTTGTGATGTCTTTATCTGGTCTTGGTATTAGGTAACGCTGGCCTCCTAGAACGGGTTAAGAAGTGTTCCCTCTGCTTCTATTTTTTGAAAGAGATTGTAGTAAATTTGGCATAATTTCTTCCTACCTGTGTTGGTAGAATCCATCAATGAATTCATCAAGGACTGGAGCTTTCTTTTTGGAGGGTTATTGATTAGTATTCCAATATCTTTAATACATACAGTTCTGTTCAGATTATTCAATTTCCCCTTATATGGGTGAAGGTAGTTTGTGTCTTTCAAGGCATTGAAAACCTCATTTTATCTAAGTTGTTACCTTTTGGGGCTTAGTGTTGTTCTCAATGTTTATTTTTTCCTCCTGCTTGCTTTAGGCTTTAATTGATTTTCCTTTTCTAGTTTCCTAAAATGAGATTATTGATTTTGGATCTTGCTTCTCCTCCATTGTGGTCACTTGATGTTGTCAACATCCCTCCAAGCACCGCTTTCACAGCATCCCACGAATTTCAATAAGCTGTATTTTGTTTTCATTTAGTTCAAACCCTTTATAATTTCTTTGGAGACTTCTTCTTTGACCCATGTATTATTGAGAAGAGTTCTGTTTCATATATTTTGGAATTTTCCAGCTACTTTCTGTTTAATTTCTGATCCCTAGTTTAATTCTACTGTTGTATGTTAATTCATTCCTTATGACTTTTATTCTTTATTTGTTAAGATATGTTTTATGGCCCAGAATATGGTCTATTTTGCTGAGTGCTCCATGCGACCTTGAAAGAACATACATTCTGCTGCTGTTGGATGGAGTGGTCTTACTGATTTTCTGCCTGCCAGATCGATCAATCACTGAAAAAAGAACGCTGAAGTTGGCCCACTAGTGGGTTTATCTCCTGCTTCCTCACGTTCTATTAGGTTTTGCTTCGTGTAATTTGATGCTCGGTAGTTGGGGCCATACACATTAAGGATGGTGTCTCCTTGGAGAAATGACCCCTGTATCATTACAGGAGAGTCGCCCCTGCTGACTCTCCCCTCCGGTGCTCTGCTCTGTCCAGTGTCCATCTCACCCCTGGTAACTTTCTGCTCTCTCCACAACCAGGACAGACTTCCAGCTCTCTTTTGATTGCTCTTAGCATAGTATATATTTCTCCATCTCTTTACTTTTTTCCTAATTATTTTTATTGTGGTGAAATACATACAACATAAAATTTACTATCTTAACCACTTCTAAGCCTGCAGTTCAGTGGGAGTAAGTACAGTCATACTGTGGAACCATCACCACCATCCTTCTCCTGAACGCGTCACACGTTTCCAGCTGAAACTCTCGCCTCACCGAATCCTAACCGTCCAGTCCCCTTGTCTGCAGGTGGCGGCACCCATCGTTCTACTTTCTGCCTCGGTGCTTCTGACTACTCTAAGCACCTCATACAAATGGAATCATACAGTATTTGTCTTTTTGTGACTGGCCTGTTTCATTTAACGTAAACTCCTCGAGGTTCATCCATTTTTAGAGGGTGTCCAGATTTCTTTCTTTTTAAGACGGAATAATATGCCGTTATCTAGATAGGCCACGCTTTGCTATCCTTGTATGCATCAATGTACACTTGGGTTGCTTCCACAGTTTAACTATTGTGACGAACGCTGTTGTGAGTATGAGTGCACAAACATCTCTCTGAGACCCTGCTTTCAGTTCTTTCGAGCACATACCCAGACGGGGAATTGCTGGCTCATGGGGTAATTCTATTTTTAATTTTCCGAGGAACTTTCATACTGTTTTCCACAGTGGCTGCACGATTTGCCATTTTCACCAACAGGGCCCAGAGGTCCAATTTCTCCACATCTTGTCCAACCCTTGTTATGTTCTGTGTTTTTATAGTGGCCATACTAATGAGTATGAGGTGGTGCTTTCTTGTAGTTCTGGTTTGCATTGCCCTGGTGATTAGTAATATTGATCATCATTTCTTGTGGGTATTGGCCATCTGTGTATCTTCTTCAGAATGTCTGTTTTAGTCCTTTGCCCATTTTTTAATCTGGTTATCTGGGTTATTGTTGTTGAGTTATAGGGATTCTCTACACAGTCTGCATATTCACCCCTTGTGAGTTATATGATATAAAAATATTTTCTCCCATTCTGTGGTTGCCCTTTTACCTTTGATGCACAGAAGTTTTTAATTTTCAGAAAGTCCAATTTGTCTATTTTTTTTCTTTTGCTGACTATGTCTTTTCTGCCTTATCCAAGAAATCATGGCCAAACCCAGTGTCAAGAAGATTCTGTCCTATGTTTTCTTTTAAGAGTTTTATAGTTATAGGTCTTACGTTAAGGTCCTTCCTTCATTCTTAGTTAAGATTCCTTCTTAGTTACACTTTTGTAAATGATGTGAGTTAAGGATCCACCTTAATTCTTTTGCATGGGGATACCCAGTTTTCCCAACACCATTTGCTCAAAAACAAACTTTCCCCAACTGAATGATCTCGGCGCCCTTGAAAATCACTTGACCATTTATGTGCGGCTATATTTTTGGACTCTATTCTATTCCATTGATCTATTTTGTCAGTCTTGATGCCAGAATCATGCTCTTTTGATTAAGGTAGATTTATAGTTTGTAACCAGTCGAATTCAGGAAGTACGAGTCCTCCTCTTTGTTCTTCTTTTCCAAGATTGGTTATTCAGGCCCCTTAAGATTCCATATGCATTTTAGGGTATTTTTTTATTCTGTAAAAACATCATTGAGACTTTGATAGGAATTGCATTGAATGTCTAGGTCCCTTCATGTGATATTGATATTGTAACAATATTAAGTCTTCCGATTCATGACTAAAGCCTGTCTTTCTATTTACTTATGTCTTCTTTGATCTATTTCAGCAATATTTTCCAGCTTTTGTCGTTACAATAATGCTAGCTTTTATGATTGCCCATGTATTTACTTTTACTGAAACCTTTGTTTCTTCCTCCGTCTCTGCGTCCCTCTCTTGTGTCCATCACGCCACCGCGGGGCCCCTTCAATGTTGCCTGCAGGGCAGGTCTCGTGGTGACCAGTGCCCTCAGCTTCAGTTTACCTGGGAATGTCTTAATTTCTCTCTCAATTTTGAATGGGTTTTTTTTATTTTAGCACTTTGATTATGTCAACCCATTGTCCTGATGAGAAATCTGCAGACGGCTTTAGTGAGACTCTCTTGTGTGTGACAAGGCCCCTTTCTCGCTGTTTTCAAGGTTCTCTTTGTCCTGGCTTTCCACAGTTTGATTATAATGTGTCTTGGTTTGGGTGGTTTTACTTCATCCTACTTGGAGTGTGTTGAGTTTCTTGGATGTTAATATTTATGTATTTCATCAGATTCAGGGGGGTTCCTGCCATTTTTCTTCAACCGCCCTCTCTGCGTATCCGTCTGACGTGGCAGGGTCTTGCTCACCTCCCTCTGGGCTGATGTCCTGAGCTGCTCTCGTTCTGTCCTTGCTCTGTAGCCCCCTCTTCTCCCAGGAATGGATAACGTAGCTTCCTGTCGGTCGGCCCCTTAACTTAACTCCTGGGAGGACATTTCCCCAATCCTTAGCCGCAGCATCTCCGAAACCGTGACTTCAGGCCCGCATTCAAAGCCAGCCCGTACATCCCGGTGTGGGCCTTAGAGAGGTGAGTCTGGGAGCACTCTCTTGGCCCTGTCCCACCACACACACTTCCCCCCGTTGGGTAGTGCCTACAGTTGGGGGGAAAGGAGTGTGATTCCCTCCAGGAAAGCCACGTCTCAGGGGAAGCCGGGTGTTTGATTCTCTGCCTATCATGTCACTGAGCACCCCTTCCCTCCCCAACTGCCCCACTTGACGGCTCCCCTTTTCAGACACAAAGCGGGGCCCAGTCACGGACACGTCTCGGGATCCTTCTCCTTCTGCACCTCGTCGGCCCATTCCCGCTCGGCAGTCAGAGCCATGCTTTGGAAACTTAGGTCATGTCGCTGGGTGGCCTCAGGGCCCCCCACAGTCCTCTCCCTCTACTTCTCTCTCTCCGCACCCCTGCTCCGTCCCAACTATTGCCCCCATAGGCACTGTCCCCCTTGCACCTGCAGGTCCCTCTGCCAGGAGCGCTGTTTCCACACACCCTGTGGCTCCTCTGCAGAGAGGTCTCTCCGGCCCTGGGGACCCCACTCAAGCCCGCAGCCCCTGCTCGACCCTGGCTCCTGCATTCCCTCCGTACTCCCTCTGTCTCCTCGTAACTGCTCGTGTTCATCCTGCTCATGTTCTAGGTCCCCCCACCCCCACTTAGAGGTGAATTCTAAGACTCGGGGATTTCTGTCTGTTCTGCTGTCTAGCTATCCCAGATCTAAACCAGGGAATAAGTAGCATTTCAGGAAGCGAATTGCCAATGCTTAGGAAATATGGACTATCTGGAAACACATTGGTTCCAGCTGCTCAGACCACGCACGTGTACAGATGTAGTTGGAGGCAGAGCTCTAAGGGGGGCCGCCAACCAGGGACATCGTGTCTCGGCTGTGTGCTTTGATTTCCTGCTCAGACATCACCTAGTCCTGGTAGAAAGCTGTTTCTGACACTAGGGACATTAAGAGCCCTAATTCATTCGCACAAAGCACAGGCTCTACTTCACAGCCCTTTTTGGAGAGAAGGTAGATGTACGTTTCCCTCGAAAGAGACCAAACTTCAGCCAACGACTGCAGACTGGCACCCACGATGCTTGCAGCTAAGCCTGGCATCCGCTCCTTTCTGTCTCTCCTTGGGCTGCAGGAGAGCAGACCCCTGCTCACAGCTTCGCCGCTTTCCAGGGCCTACCCACCCCTCGGCAGGGCTGGAGTCCCTCCGACCAGCCCCCCACCCTCCAGTCAAGAGCTACTGACGACTCGTCTTCTTCTCCTTTAAGATTTTATTTATTTATTTGACAGAGAGAGACGCAGCGAGAGAGGGAACACAAGCAGGGGGAGAGGGAGAGGGAGAAGCGGGCTTTCCCGCTGAGCAGGGAGCCCCATGCGGGGCTCGATCCCAGGACCCCGGGATCCTGACCTGAGCCGAAGGCAGATACTGAACGACTGAGCCCCCCGGGCGCCCCTGACCACCTTCTTCAGGCTCCGCTCGGGGGCTCCCGTCATCCCCTCCTGAAAGCAGCTCAGCCTCCTTGGTCAGAGGCGACAGGCAACAAGGTGGACGTTAGGTTTGGCCAGGGTTGCTGGAATTTCTCCCCGATCTACCGCGTCCAACTGACGGAACAGTCGTAGCCCAAGGATTCCCACTGCCCAACAGTCCAGATCGGGCCGCCAACCGCTGGATGGAGGGTCCCATTGGTGAGGACTCTGGCCTCTCTGACCTTCTAGGCTACCTGTGTGCCCGTGGCCGCCGGCTCAGAGCGAAGACCAGAGGACACCGGCCCCTCCCAGCACAGACAGTTTCAGAAGGCCACGTAGACGGCACGGAGGCTCACCTGCTGGCCTCATATTCCTGCGGTGTGGACAAGTGGAAACCCCAGGAGTCAGGGTGTGTGAGTCAGGAAACAGCCCGGAGGGGCTGGCAGGCGTCTCTACCCGGGCAGTGCCGGCTGGCCTTGTCAGTGAGGCCCCCACCGTGACGTCGCCGGACACAGCGCCGGGAAGAGACGCACCAGGGCGCGGGTCGTCTTTCCACCGCCGAGCTCCCTGCTCAGTGGGAGGCCTGCTTCCCACCGTAAACGAGCTCAGCAGCGTGGATAATAGTGGACTAGAGCGAGACAACAGGAAATAATGAGGTTTTTACTTACACCTTTGTCTAAATATAACTTTCTTAATTTCTAAATTCACATCACTTAACTTTGATAATGGCTGGCTTTGGGTCACCTACATGGCTCAGTTGTTAGGCGTCTGCCTTGGATTCAGGTCATGGTCCTGGGGTCCTGGGATCAAGCCCCGTGACAGGCTCCCTGCTCAGCGGGGAGCCTGCGTCTCCCTCTCCCTCTGTCTCCCCCTGCCGGTGTTCCCTCTCTCGCTGTGTCTCTCTCTGTCAAATAAATAAATAAAATCTTAAAAAAATAATAATAATGGCTGGGTTTAATAACTGGCCCTCAAAATTCCTGATGATTGAACAACCAGCTCTCTGAATCTTACCATTCAGTAAGAGCCCTGGGAGTCAAGGCCGACTGGAGTTCACCGGGCACCTTTCCTGCCTGCCGCCCCCTCCCGGAGGGTAGTGTCGGCTTGGGCCTCTCAAGGCCTTCCCTTTCCAGAGGGCGTGTAGGCCTCTGTGCTGTCTGTCCCCAAATGCAATTGGATGCCTCTTATTTCCAAAGTCACCAGGGGGCCCCGCACCATTGCCCCCAAGTCTCTCACTGTGAAGCCTGAGTCCGTGAAGGGCGACACCGCAACACCCAGCCGACCGCAGCCCCTGGTCACTCCAGCGCCTGGCGTTTGGCTCACACAAGGGGGGCTGGCGGCCTGTGCTGTGCGGAAGGCAGCAGGCAGGGGCTTCGGCCGGAAGGGGTGGCCACTCCCCAGGGAGGGGTCAAGGTCCAAAAGATGAGCTGTGAGTTGTGCCCGGAAAGAGGGAGCAGGGGAGAGGCAGAGGCCCTTACCGAGCCACACAGGGTCCTAGTCTGACTCAACAAATCTCCTGTATTTTAAAGATGAGATTTCACTTAAGAGTCTGAGTTTCTAACTTCTCTTGAAAGTCTGAGGCCAGGGGCACCTGAGTAGCTCAGTCTTAATTTCAGCTCAGGCCTTGATCTCAAGGTCGTGAGTTCAAGCCCCACACCAATTGTTGAGTCTGCTTAAGAAAAAAGAAAGGGAGGAAGGAAGGAAGGGAGGGAGGGAGGGAGGAGGGAAGGGGGA
>LNAC01001275.1:110147-127786 GCA_002007465.1 Ailurus styani
GGAAGGGAGAGGGAGGGAGGAGGGAGGGAGGAGGGAGGGAGGGTAGGAAGGAACGTCTGAGGCCCATCCACTGGCCCTACAGCTGCTCCCTGAGGTCCTGGCCCGCTAATCTCCAGCAGGCAACAGGGAGGGCGTCAGCTGGGCTCGGGGACCTCGTCGGTGTGGAGTCCGGGGCAGGGGGAGGCTGTCCCAGGGACGGGGTGAGTAGGAGCGGACTCAGAAGGTCCCAGATTGTAGGGCGTCCAGGAGCCCAAACCCCCGGAGCTTGAGGAAGGGCCGCCCAGGGTGACACAGGCCAGGCACGGCGTGGAGACACCTGGATGGGGCCCCCGACCCTCCAGGGCCGAGCTCAGAGGAGCCTGGCGGGGACGGGGAGGGCGCCGTGGGGACAGGGTGCTCCGGATTCGGACGCGAGCCCGCGCCGCCGTGAAAATTCTCCGCCGCGCTCACCGCGGTGCCAGACTCGGCTCCGAAAGCTACGGGGGGAACAGCTGAGGAAGAGCAGAGGCCTCGGGGAGCCGGGCTGCCTGGCTCCAGACCCGCCCAGCCCCGCTTGCCTCGGGCCGGATGCGAACCTGCTTCGGAGCAGAGGAGCGCGGGCCCACCGCTCTCGTGGCTGGGGGCCGGCGCGCAGGGCGCTAGGCAGAGAGGGAGGGAGGCGGCGAGGAAGGGCCTCCCTTAGGGGCTGTGCCGTGAGGTGCAAGGCCGCCTCCTCCCCACCGTCTTCCTCCTGGGGACAGGCTTTGGGCCCCAAAGTATTCCGGTCGCTCAGACATGAGGTGCGCTGCCCGGACGCCCCCTCCCCGCACTCGGGCAGGAGCGCGAGGTGGCCAGCGGCCCCGATGCCTCTGAGCGCCCGGCGCCCCGTTCTTGCCCCTCCGCTAGGTGCTCCGGTCCTACCCAGGGCTTTGTGCGCCGGGGGGCTCAGGGAGCATGTGTGGGTCAGACACACAGATGACCGACACATTCATGTGCACACTCGTACACACTCACACGTGGGACTCCTAAAAGCCAGACACTCTTCTGAGAGCCTGACTCCTGCTCCACCAGCATCTTCCCAGCATCCTGGGGGGAAAGCATCATTATACCCACTTTGCAGGTGGGGAGACTGAGGTCTGGAAGTTTGCTGACCTCCCTAAGGTCACAGAGCTGAGGAGAAGCAGATCGGCACCCTTACTCACTAGGCGTGCAGGAAAGGGGTCCTGAGTTCTGTATCCAGGCCATTAGCCCTGGAGCACTGGGCCCCGAGCCAGGAGCTCCAGTGAAGGCGACAGTGCGGCGCACGAGTGAACAGAGCCCTGCCCTCCCCCGCCGTGCACGTCCCGACGTCCAAGTAGTATCTGGCTCCACGACCTGGAATTCAGACAGTCTGCCTTCGAGACTCGAGCCTCACGGCCTGCCAGGCAACCAGCACACACACGGGTGCAAGGTGCTCAGGGGCAAGGCGCTGTGCCAGCCACGGACAAGCTGCGCCTCCCGGAGCTTGTGGCGGAGCAGGAAGACAGGAGATCGTGCCTCCACGGGGTCGGAATGGACAGGGCATTGTACGGATCGGGTTTGGCAGGTGTTCAGGACAGGCGTTCTGGAGATGACTTTAGGCTGAGACTCAGAGACGAGGAAGCCCTGGAATGAGAGCTGTGAAGGCAGAGGACAGAGCTCGTACAAAGGCCCTGTGGTCAGTCAGAGCGAGTGCTTAGGGCACATGGAGTGCCCTGGAGATGAGGGGCAGAGAGCGGGCAGGGCCAGGCTACCAGGAAAGCCTCCTCCGCCAGTGGAGAGGGTGGGTGGGGTGAGCCTCGTGCAGTCGTGGAGAGCATTAGGGTTAAGCCGCCTCCTGGGGAGAGACTCTCCAGAGCCCGTTCCTGCCTGTGACAGCAAAGGCTGGGGAGCCGCAGAGGGCCTGGGAGGCGCTGGCAGGAGGGCAGCCGTGCAAAGAAGAATCACGGTGGCAGGGACGGCTTGACGCCAGGCAACACTTATTACCGCCCAGGAGATACATGACGCTGTGAGTGGTGCAGCCGGAAGGCACCTGTCTTTGGGCGGCGGCTGAGGACACAGGCAGGGGAGGGGAGAGCCTCCCAGAGTCCATCTGAGCCTGGCCAGTGACCCCGGACAGCAGCCCGGTGTCCAGCCGTGGGCCGATGTCCTGGGAAGGGTCTGGTCGGGGCCTCATGGAGCATGGCGGTGAGCCGTCACTCTCGACTCATTCTGCGGCATCCGAACCGCAATGAGTCCCTGCTCTCAAGACCCAGCTTCTCCAGGCTGACTAGCGAAGGCAGGTCGGTCAGAGTTTTGTCTTTAAACTTTAACCCGTTCACTCTTTCACTCGCTAACCCAGCCTGAGGCCAGCACCGAACAGTGAGTGGCAATGATGTGGCCAAAGCTCGGAGGCTTCACCTTCCCATAGGTTTCAGGGCACCTGGGTCACGGAGCAGGTGGCCAGGTGCTTGATGAAACCCTGGGGGCTGGGACTCTGGGGGATGCTGTTGGGAGGGGCACCATCACCAGTGACCCCCTGGAGCTGTGTGGCCAGCTGCGCGTGCACGTGTGTTGGGTGTCACATAGGTGTGGGGGAGGAATGGCCACAGGCTCACAGCTGCGCCCTCCCAGGTGCTGCTGTGGCCACACAGGTGTGTGTGTGTGTCTGTGTGTGTGTGTGTGTGTGTCTGTGTGTGTGTGTGTGTGTGTGTGTGTGTGTGTGTGGTCACAGGCTCACAGCTGCGCCCCCCCAGGTGCTGCTGTGGTCACACAGGTGTGTGTGTGTGTGGTCACGGGCTCACAGCTGTGCCCCCCAGGTGCTACTGTGGCCACACAGGGGTGTGTGTGTGTGTGTGTGGTCAAAGGCTCACAGCTGTGTCCCCCCGGGTGCCGCTGTGGCCACACAGGGGTGTGTGTGTGTGTGGTCACAGGCTCACAGCTGTGTCCCCCCAGGTGCTGCTGTGGTCAGCTAACAAGGTGTTCGAGGAGCTGACAGACATCGAGAGGCAGTTCCACAAGGCCTTGTACACGGTGCGGGCGTACCTGAACTGTGACCGGTACTCCGTGGGCCTCCTGGACATGACCAAGGAGAAGGTGAGCCCTCGGTTCCCGCGGGACCCCTGGCCCGCCGTGTCCTGCTCCCGTGCCGACTCGCTGACCCGGTGCCCTCTCTTCTCTGCTCAGGAATTCTTTGACGTGTGGCCTGTGCTAATGGGAGAAGCCCAGCCATACTCAGGCCCCCGCACCCCCGACGGCCGTGTGAGTCAGGGGGGAGGGGAACAGGCCAAGCCCGCGTACCTCGGTTTCCCTGGCTCCAATGCCAACGCCGGGGTGGGCGGGGGCCTGTCCCGGCCTGCCCGCGGCGGGAGAGGGAGGGCTCCGGGCAGGGTGTGGGCAGCGGGGCCAGAGGGTTGGCGGCCAGCTGCCCGGCTGCTCTGAGGGCTCGTGTGCCGCCCCCCGACTCCAGCCCACGTTCTGGGGCCGCGGGGTGGGTGCAGGTCTCCCGATGAGGGTTATCAACCCAGTGGGAATGGCCAGCATCTGTCCTCCCACTGCCCCAGCCTTAAATCCCTGGAGCATCTCCCATGCGGGACCATGTATACGTGTGTGCACGTGTTTGTGCGTGTGCGTGAGAAAGGCAGTGTGAAAAGTGCATGGGAGCCCGGCAGTCGCCTCTGCCACCGTTGTACACCCAGTCTGGAACACACCGCCCAGCCCAGCCGGGCTTCGGGCTCCCCCGCAGTGATGGGGGTGATAACTGGGCCTTCCTCACAGGGTTGTGTATCAAGTGTACAGAAGACTCCTGCTCGTGGCTTGGCTCTGACCACGACTTGCCGCAGTTGAGTGTGTATGTGTCTGTGTATGTGTGGCCTGGCCTGGGTGGGTCGTGTGCATACATGTGGGGAGTGTGGTACGCAGTCTGTGTGTGGGCTTGAGTGGGACACAGACAGAATGAGGACAAATGTGAACCACGTGTGTAATGTGTGCCCCATGAGTGCCAGCAATGGTCTGCGTGTGTGTACATACAGTTCATGTGAGGTTGTGTGTAACTGTGAGTGTGGGTGCACGTGTGCACTCCTGTGTGTTCATGTGAGGTTGTGTGTAACTGTGGGTGTGGGTGCATGTGTGCACTCCCGTGTGTGCATGTGAGGTTGTGTGTAACTGTGTGGATGTGGATACACATGTGCATTTCTGTGTGTGCACGTGAGGTTGTGTGTGACTGTGTGGGTGTGGACACACGTATGCATTTCTGTGTGTGCACTTGAGGTTGTGTGTGACTGGGCACACGTGTGCATTTCCACGTGTGCACGTGAGGTTGTGTGTGACTGGGTGTGGACACACATATGCATTTCTGTGTGTGCACGTGAGGTTGTGTGTGACTGTGTGGGCACACGTGTGCACTTCCGTGTGTGCACGTGAGGTCGTGTGTGACTGTGTGGGTGTGGATGCACGTGTGCATTTCCGTGCATACAGATGAGGTCGTGTGTGACTGTGTGGGTGTGCCGTGTGCTCTGTGTGCAAACGCGTGTCCAGGTGCAACCCCTGGGTAGCTCCTTCACCCTCAGGGGGTTTCCTGCCGAGGAGCCAGCCCAGGGAGCCCGTCACGAATGCTGCGGTCCATTTTGCAGGAAATTGTCTTCTACAAAGTCATCGACTACATCCTCCATGGCAAGGAAGACATCAAGGTCATCCCGTAAGTGCCGGGGTCTTAGGAGAAGCATCCGCGGAAGGCAGACCACCCTCCGAGCCCTGCTGGGTCAGCCTCGGGGACTTATCACAGTGGGTCCGCAGCCTCTGGCCCCTGACAGAGCTGCCCCTGCGCTGGGGGCCGAGGCCAAGCGGGGTGGGCAGGGGGCAGCGCGGACGTCCAGAGTGCACTTGCGGAGGCTCGGGCGAGCTCTCCCGGGGTCCCGCCAGCAGTAACTGGTCTCTGAGTCCCTCGGGGTCCCAGCTTAGCTCACCGAGCCGCCCGGGCGGAAGGAGACCCCAGAAGGCACAGCCCGTGGGGCCGGTAGGAGGCATGTCCATGCCGGGGAAGCCCAGCTGGGCTGAGGGCAGGGCAGGGCTCCAGACGGGAGAGGCCGGAGGCAGGGGCTGGACATTCCTCGCGCTGTGGTGGCTGGGCCTTGTGCGCCCGAGACCCCAGAAGCCTATCGGGAACCCAGCCTGCAGGTCCCACCCAGAGCCCCGGGTCCCGGTGGGGAGCCTGCAGGAGGGGTGACCGACACTGAGCTCAGGGGCTGGAGTGAAGAACGCGGCCCCCGGTGGGGAAAGTGGCTCCTCCGGGGGTGCGGCCTCCGCGTAGGCAAAGGAAGGACAAGAGAGCACAGACTCCCCCAGGCCTCAGCCCCGGCCTCCACCCACTCTCCCTGAGTCCACAGCCCGCCGGTCTCGCTGCCGCGGCCAGAGCTCGGAGAAGGGCACCCACGCGAACCCACAGCGCGCCAATGTCAACGCGTGCGTCCGGCAGCCCAGCCTGCGCCTGACCCTGTGCTCTCTCTCCCAGCACGCCCCCCGCCGATCACTGGGCCCTGGCCAGTGGCCTTCCGACCTACGTGGCAGAAAGTGGCTTTGTGAGTCTGCTGGGGCCTTCCCGTCGCGGGGCGCCCGGCCCTTCCTGCCGGCCTGTGCACCCCTGCCAGCGGCCCCGCCGCGCCTGCTTGGAGCTCAGCGGGCTGGGCGGTGGCCCTAGATCCCCGCCGTCCACTGGGCTGCATCGCGTGAAGCTGTGTTCCTGGTCCTCTTTCAGATCTGTAACATCATGAATGCCCCCGCCGACGAGACGTTCAAATTCCAGGTACCTATCTATCCCTCAGAGGGAGTGTGTTGTAGTTAGGGAAGAGGATACTGTGCTTCAGAAACGATGGACTGAATCAGTCCTCACTCCTTGAGAAACACCGTCAAAATCTCAGGGGCTAACGGCAGCACACACGCGCTCCCAGGGCCCAGGTCTGTGGGTTGGCGGCTGGGCCAGGCCCCACGAATGCTTCCAGGCTGCTCCTCCTCTGGGCACGCGGACCAGAGCAGCCCTTTTCTGGAGCAGGCCGAGCCAAGTGGTCTGCAGGGCTCGCCCAGGCGCTGGCCACCTTTCGCCGGCCGGGTGTCCGTGGCAGGGGAGAGGCAGCGGCATGTGTGTGGGGCCAGCTGAATGGGAGGCGGCAATTCAGCAGGGATTCCCGACATTAAGAGCACGGCGGCAAAGGCTTGGTGGCCCGTGGGCGCTTTCAGGAGAGGGACCGGGTGCCCGCGGAGCTCACGCCATGGAGCCGCCCCGGGGGCATAAAGTCGCCGCCTGGGCAGGCAGGACAAGTCGCCCCACACCCAGAGACACGGAGTCCTCGTGGCGGGGGCGGCGAGCAGGCAGGAGGAGCGACCTGTCAGCACAGCCGGAGGGCAGAAGACTTGACATTGGGGTGGCGGGTGAGCAGCCTGGGCGGGGCCAGGCCCGAGGGGCGGGCATCTCTGGACGCCTCTCCCGCAGGAAGGGCCCCTGGACGACTCGGGGTGGACCATCCGGAACGTCCTCTCCATGCCCATCGTCAACAAGAAGGAGGAGATCGTGGGGGTGGCGACGTTCTACAACAGGAAGGACGGGAAGCCATTCGATGAGCAGGACGAAGTCCTCATGGAGGTAACGCCCGGCCCGGGGGCGGGGCCCGGAGGGATGGCTGCTCGGTGGCATGGGGCTGCCCGGCCACGCGGCCCCTCCTGCGTGAGGCCCGAGGGGAGCGGCACCCGGGGCCGCCAGGAGGCCCTTCCGGAGCGCGCTGCGGAGCCCCAGGCGCGCCCGGATGCGGTAGTGACGCGGCGGTCACCCCGCCGCTCTGGCCGCAGTCCCTCACCCAGTTCCTGGGCTGGTCGGTGCTGAACACGGACACCTACGACAGGATGAACAAGCTGGAGAACCGCAAGGACATCGCCCAGGACATGGTGCTGTACCACGTGAGATGTGACAAGGACGAGATCCAGTTGATCCTGGTACCACGCCTGTCGGGCTCGGGTCCCCTCCTGCCCGGGGGGGGGGCAGGGCGCCCCCGCAGCTGGGGCCCATCCTGAGGTCGGGGGGCTGAGCCCGTCCTGGAGGCCCCCACGTTCTGACGACCAGGGCCAGCCCCTCCCCTGGGAGCCCTGCTGGCCAGGCTGTGTGAGGGGTCCCCCCATCATCCACGGGGCCGGGGACCGTGCCAGAGACACAGGCGGGGACACACAGGACGCGGGAGCCACGGCCGCTTCTCTCCGAAGTGAGAAGCTCCAGCTGCGGCTTCCGGAGGTGACTCTGGTCTGGTGCCGGAGGTCACCTTGTCCCGCAGGCGTGAGGGGTGTAGACAACGCTGTCAGGCTGTCCCGTGCTTACGAGGGGCGTAGGTGACATTCACTGTGTCAACACCGCGTCTCCTCTCCCAGCCGACGAGGGAGCGCCTGGGGAAGGAGCCCGCCGACTGTGAGGAGGATGAGCTGGGGACACTCCTGGTCAGCATCTGATGCCCTGAGGGGGGTCCGGAGGGGCCTGAGGGTCGGGGGAGACTTCCTCATTCCTGGGAGACCTGAGCATGTCATCGATGTTTGCTGCTGTCTGCGTATCCCTGTGCCCGGCTCCGCATGTGTGTCTGTGTGTGTCCGTGTGTCTGTGATCCCTTACTGTGCCGTCCTTGCACCTGTTTCCCTGCCGACACCTCTGTTCCCGTGATGGGGCCGTGGGTTGGGGCTGACCCGCAGCCTGTGCGTGGCCAGCCACAGGCCAGTGCAGCTGGAAGGGCAGAGGTCACCACACACCGGGGACATCTGAGGCTGAACAAAGGGTCCTGGGAGGGAAGAGAAAAGCCTGCCTCCCTCAGCCCCACAACCCCTCCCACAGAAAGAAGTGTTGCCAGGGCCCAGCAAGTTCGACATCTATGAGTTCCACTTCTCTGATCTCGAGTGCACAGAGCTGGAGCTGGTCAAATGCGGCATCCAGATGTACTACGAGCTGGGCGTGGTCCGAAAGTTCCAGATCCCTCAGGAGGTGAGGTGGGGGCCATGGTGAGGGGTCCCAGATCCACTGGGGGGTGAGGAACCGTGCGAGGGGTCCCAGATCCACTGGGGGGTGGGGGACCGTGGCGAAGGGTCCCAGATCCACCGGGAGGTGGGGGACCGTGGCGAGGGGTCCCAGATCCACCGGGGGGGTGGGGGACCGTGGCGAAGGGTCCCAGATCCGCTGGGGGGTGGGGAATGATCAGGGGTCTCAGATCCACCAGGAGATAGAGAGTTGTGGTAAAGGGTCCCAGTTCCAATGCGAGAGGGAATCCGGACAGGGCTGGGGGTTGTCTCCCAAGTCTCCCAAGAGGTGGGAGAGACGTGGTCAGAGGTCTTAGGCCCTACGGAGAGCGTGAGGACAGCCACGTCCATTACAGAATACGCACAGCAATGGTGCCCAGCGTGAACGACGGAGTGGGTGTATCCACGGGTAGGTGGGTGGAGGGAACGCTTGGTAGATGGTGTTGCAGACAATTAGATCGTTAGGGGCACCATGGGGCAATGGTGGGGTTTTGGCATGGGCTGGGGAGGAAACAGGAGCCCGTGAGCTGTCCAGAAAGCTAAGGGCATCCGCTCAGTCCGAACGCACAGAGCCCCTCGAAGGTCACCCCTGGGAGGACAGTGGTCCTTCCAGCTCTGCCCGAGCCCGCTGCTTCCCGAGACTTTCTCGGCCGCGGGCCCACCTCCACGTTCACGCCTTCCGGGAGCGCCGCTTCCCCACCATGCGAGTGAGGGAACCGGCCTCCCTCCTGCCTCCCCTGAGAACAGGTGCAGCACACCGGCATTTTCGAAAGAAATTTCACGAGGTGCTAAAGGGAAGTGCAAAAGCAAAAAGGAGAGGAACGATTAATAGAATTTTTTTTTAATTTCAGAATCATTTTCTGGCACAAAAATCACAGGGCAAGAGTAGGAGTTTCCTTTGGCCCCACCCCGCTGTCCGGGGGTAACGCTCCGCAGAAGGCTCACACCCCGGGGCCTGCCCCTCGTCCTGGATCCTCAGCCACTGTGTCGTTTCTCCCCCGTCCCTGCCAAGTGCCACACATGGTGCCCCACGCAAACACCCTCACCTGAAACAGACCTTTTCTTCCAAACATCCCAGCCCCCTCGCACGGGGTCCCTTCCCACTTTGGGGCGGCGATGGGTTGGAGGCCCCACGAAAGCTGGAGCTGTCTCCAGCATTGAGCCTGGCCCCCTCCTGGCGCCCCTCGGCCACCGCGCAGCGTCCCAGCCGGGAGGGGATCTCGGGCCGGGAAGGGCCCCCGAGCCCCGGGAGCGAGCTGTGCGGCTGGAAGGCGCCCGCGGGATCCCCGCCCCGCGCTCAGGCCCGGGCTGCTCCGACTCCCCTCAGGTCCTGGTGCGCTTTCTGTTTTCCGTGAGCAAAGGGTACCGGAGGATCACCTACCACAACTGGCGCCACGGCTTCAACGTGGCCCAGACCATGTTCACGCTACTCATGGTGCGTGTCCCGCCGGGCAGAGGCCCCCCAACCCCACTCCTGTCCCGCCAGGCCTTAAGGGGCAGGTGTGCAGGGGAGGAGATCCTGCGAGCGAGGGGGGCCTTCGAGGGGCTGGGGGCCCTGGGCTGGAGCGGGCAGCAGCGCGAGGCCTGACCCTCCCCCACCCCGCCGTCCCCCCCAGGCCCGCGGCCCCCGGAACGGGGAGGGGAGGGCAGGGCAGGGGCGGACGCTGCAGGGGTCTGTGCCCGCAGACCGGGAAGCTAAAGAGCTACTACACCGACCTGGAGGCCTTCGCCATGGTGACTGCCGGCCTATGCCACGACATCGACCACCGTGGCACCAACAACCTGTACCAGATGAAGTAGGCAGCATGCCGGGTGCCCGGGTCGCTCCGGGGGGAGAGCGCGTCCCCGGGGAGGGCAGCCCCGAGCTCCGGACGGTTGGGGGTGCCCCTCCCCTGGCCAGGAGGCCAGCGCAGGGGGCGCAGAAGCCACCGGCGGCGTCCGTGGGGGCCGACGTCGGACGTGAACAAACCCTCTGTGACAGATCCCAGAACCCCTTGGCCAAGCTGCACGGCTCCTCGATCCTGGAAAGGCATCACCTGGAGTTCGGCAAGTTCCTGCTGTCCGAGGAGGTGCGTGTCCGGCTCCTTGTGCGCGCGTCGGCGCACTTCCGACGGGCCGTCGCCTGCACCCCTGCCCTCCCCGGGTCCCCGGGCCCTGCGCCCCGAGCCCTGCGAGCTGCGAGCGAGGCCCCACGGTGCCAGAGGAGGGCAGGCGGACGACAGGTGCGGGGCCGTGGGTGCGATGCGAACGTGGAAGTGCACCCCCCGTGGCGCCGGCTGGGCGCAGGCGTCTGGCAGGGGTGCGTGTGGCGCCCGCAACCGGCGGGTAGGTCAGGCGGACGGATCCCGGGAGGGGAGGGGACCAACCGGGAGCCCTCGCCCTTCCCGCAGTCCCTGAACATCTACCAGAACCTGAACCGGCGGCAGCACGAGCACGTGATCCACCTCATGGACGTGGCCATCATCGCCACGGACCTGGCGCTCTACTTCAAGTGGGTGCAGCCGCCCTGCGGGGCCGGACGCGACGCTGGGGGCGGGTAGGGTAGGAGCCCGGGCTCCTGGGACAGGCTTGCCTGCGCAGCCACCGCCAGGCCCGAGCTCTCCGTCGGTCTCTCTTCTAGAAGGGGGGTGGGTTCGGGTCTAGGAGGAGGGGTGTCCTGCATGGGGAGGGGGGTCGACTCTCTTTGTTCTTGGGGTTCAGGAAGAGGACGATGTTCCAGAAGATTGTGGATGAGTCTAAGAACTACGAGGACAGGAAGAGCTGGGTGGAGTACCTGTCCCTGGAGACGACGCGGAAGGAGATAGTCATGTGAGCTGTGGGGCGCAGGAGCCATCCCCCCGCGGCTAACCCCCAACCCCCCCAGCAGGAGACCCCAGGCCCCTGACTGATCCACAGCGAGAACCGCTCATCTCTGAACAGCTTTGATAAAGCGTCAAAATGAAGCGTCTTACTTGCTCCTCATTTTCAGGGGAGACCAGACAGGGTTGGGGGCCAGACAGTCCATTTCCTTAGTTTGTGGATTTGGCAATAATTTGCTTATTCATGAGCCTCCACTGATGCATCTACAAAATGGAGATGCGGAACTACGGTCCTCCTCCAGGCCCGTCCCAGAGACGCGACAAGGAAAATGTGTGAATTACAGGCACTTGGGGCTCCCCAGTAAAGACGCGCTGATTTTAGCTTATGGTGGCGAGGGGCGCGGGAGGGGACTTAGGAGGGTGAGGGAAGGACTGGGCGTCTGCACAGCAGGAGCTCCACTGCCGGGAGGGGTGCCCAGAGGCAGAGGTGGAGGGGAGGGAGCCCCTCCCGGGAGTGCTCAAGCTTCGTCTGCCTGCAGGGCCATGATGATGACCGCGTGTGACCTGTCTGCCATCACCAAGCCCTGGGAAGTCCAGAGCAAGGTCAGAAGTTATGCCAGGCCCCAGCCTCTTGTCGCCTCTTGAGGTTGCATCTAGGGGAGCCCTGAGAGGGGGACAGAAGCTTCACTTGCAGGAAGCACGGAGGGCTGCCCCCTGCTGTGCGGCTGGGCTCGCAGCCGCCAAGTGGGCACGCGCCCACGTGCTCACCCTGCCTTGGGCCCAGCCTGAAGAGTGGGGATCCCAGAGGGCCCCGGGCAAAGAAGACTGAGGGCCCTTTGTCAGTTTCTAACCAAGCGCTGAATTCCACGAGATGGTTGCCTTTTATGTAACCTCCCCCTCCCCCACACACAGGTTGCTCTGCTGGTGGCGGCTGAGTTCTGGGAACAGGGTGACTTGGAGAGGACAGTTCTGGATCAGCAGCCCATTGTGAGTGTTACTTCTAGAATCTTCTACCCACACTACGGTCCTTGGGAACCTCACGCCTCGCGTGGTGCAAACAGGGGACCCCTGGGGACTTGGGGTCCTGGGACCTCAGTCTCACTTTGTGGGGTCAGTCATGGGACACGAGCTGAATGTAAATTCAGATGGCTTGGGATCTGGCTAAAGTTGAAGAAAAAAATAGGGTTTGGGTAAAACAGTGGTGCCTATGCAGAAATGGAAAGTCATTGTCGAAAGTGGCGGAGGCGGGCTGTGGCCCATCACCTGGGGCCTCCGGGCCCCAGGCAGCTCCCCAGTGAGCCTCAGCCAGGCTGCGAGCTGTCCAGGAAGGCCTTCCAGGGGGGAGGGGGCAGTGCCAGAGGCGGCCGGTGGCTGGAGTCCAGCGGCCCACACCGCGGTCGATGGAAGACGCTGCAGTCTTCGGGTCCGCACTGCGGGACCCGGGATATGCTGCTAGGCCACAGTGGAACCTGCACAGGATCCGAGGGACAGGGACGGCACAGCGCCGTCCAAGAGCAGGTGGAAGAGCTGGGAAGGGATTTGTCTGACAAGTCACCTCCAGTCGGTGGAGCTGCTTGATCAGGGCGAGGAACACTTTGGGGCCAGGAACAGCCTGCAGGAAAGGGTGTCCTGACCAACCAGCCAAGCCGCTCGGGGACCAGGCAGGCCCCGATTTCATGCATGGCTCACCCTGGCCACGTGGAGCTCCAGACAGCAGGTAGCTGTGAAGGACAGACTAGCAGGGGACCGCTCGGGGGCTCTGGAGCATGTGGACACCAAGGACGGCCCCTCCGAGGGCATCTGGAATCCCCCGCAGGGCTCTCCGGCCAGGTCTCGAGTCAGCACCGTGCATAGCTCCCCAGAAGGGGGGAGGGAGGGGCTCCGGGTCCCGAACCTGGGGAGCGTCCGGGTGGACTCAGCCCTGGTGCACGCGGGGGGCTCCGAGCAGGCGAGGGGCATCCTGGCTGCCCCCTTTCAAGGGCCAGCCTCTATCAAGGCAGGCTAACCCACGACCAGAGGCTGCACTCGCCCCCCGGGAACGGCTCCTCGGTGTCCCTGTGGCCGCGCGCATCTGAGCCGCGTGGGGCCGAGTGAGTCCTGCCGGCTCAGAGGAGTTTCTCTGCCCCCCGCCTCCAAGCCGATGATGGACCGCACCAAGGCCGCCGAGCTCCCCAAGCTGCAGGTCGGCTTCATCGACTTCGTGTGCACGTTCGTGTACAAGGTGAGGGGGGGGGACTGGGGCGGGTTCGCGCGGTGGCCGGGCCTGCCCCAGCCCCCATCGCCTCATCCCCGCACTTGAAACCCGAAGTCCTCGGCGTCACCCCAAAGAGTCCCTTCCCACCTTCGCGGAAGCGGTTCCTCGGAAGCTCTCCATGCTGTCCCGGCCCCAGGCTCCGGGCGGCCCTCCTCCCGCCGGGCGGTCTCGCCTCACACGTCCCTCCCCCGAAGCCCGTCCAGGGCCCCACGCGTGGCCCGCAGCGTGTCTGGGGGGCGTCTGCTCCGTGCCGTGAAGCCGGAGGACAAGGACGGTCCTCCTGTTGCAGCCGGGAATGCCTCTCCCGGCAAACACGTTGCGCACTTGAGTGACCGGGAACACGGCGGGGGCCGCGTGCGGGGCCCTCGCGGCCCAGAGGACCATCAGGGAGGGGGGGGGCCGGACGGCAGAGCCACTGCCAAGTGACAGCCCGCGCGTCCGTGGGCTCCGCTCAACCGGCCCCGGGCCGAGAGGAGGAGGTGCCGTGTGTCTGCGTGAGGTCAGCCCGGGGGGCCAGGCTGCTCCCCAGCTGAGCCCGGGCTCCCGCTTCTCCTTCCCGGAAGCGCAGCCCCTGCCCCTCCGCCGGGCGGTAAGCGCTGCGAAGGCAGGCAGGTTGGGATGGACGTGCCAGTCCCGGGGGTCACGGGTCACAGCCCGGCACTCCCGTCCCACTGGCTTCCCCAAGCCCATCCTCACGCTCCGTGCTCGTGTGCGCGCGCGTGTGTGTGCGTGTGCGCGTGTGCGTGTGCGTGCGTGTGCAGAAGAGACCAGAGGTGGGGCTACGAGACCGGCATGTCTGCCCGGGTCTCCCGCCCCCTCTGCCAAGGGCCTGCCCTTCTGCCGTCAACGTGCTCCGCTCCTGGGGTCCGCGCCCCAGTCAGACTCTGCGCCGTCCCCGTCCTTTCCTGGGGCTTGGCCGGGAAGTGACAGCTCGACGGCCTCCGCTGCCCCCTCGCACGGGCCCCCGCCAGGCTCTCCCCCAGGGCGAGCGGAGCAGGGCGGTGGGGACAGGCTGTGCCAGCAACGGCCACGACACGGGGAGGCCATCGGCCCGGCTGCCTGGGGACGCCCGGGGGGACCCGACGCCTGGCTTGCGTCTCCCTGGGCAGGAGTTTTCCCGTTTCCACGAGGAGATCCTGCCCATGTTCGACCGGCTTCAGAACAACCGGAAGGAGTGGAAGGCCCTGGCGGACGAGCATGAGGCCAGGGTCAAGGCCCTGGAGGAGCAGACGCAGCGACGCGAGGACCAGACGACAGCCAAGAAAGGTCTGGGCCGCGGGCCGGCATGTGGGCGCGACCCCCCCGGCAGCGGGGGAAGGGACGGGCTCCGCCCGCGTAGACCTCGCGGAAGGCCGGCGGCAGGGTTGGGGCAGCAGGGTCGGGCCAGTGCCCTGCGGAGGCAGCGCCCCCTGGTTCCTTGCCAGGGACTCCCGTCTCCCCTCACCGAGCAGCTGTCCGGAGGTCACCCCCTTACACGGGAGGAAAGCCCGGGGGCAACCTCGGACTCCGGGTCCTGAAACCACCGGGCAGCAGCTCCCCCTGAATTAACTTAGGAAAACGTCCCTCCACGGGCATCTACCCTCAGGAACCAAACAGAAGGCCTGAGGCGCCCTCTGACTCCAGCTCGGGTCATGATCTGGGGTCCTGGGCTGACCCCCGGGGGGCTCGCTCTCTGCAGGGGGCCTGCTTGTTCCTCTGCCCCTCCCCCAGCTCTGCCCCTCCCCCAGCTCGTGCGCGCCTGCCGCCCTCACCAAAAAATAAAATCTAAAAAAAAAAAAAAGACCTAAAAAAGCAAAGAAGGGAGCTAAGCGTACATGCGTGCACTGCGTCAGGGCATTTCCCTCCCGGATCCCGCACCCCGCCTCCCGTGGTGGCCGCGTGGCTCGGGCGTCTTCACCGTGAGGAGTCACCACGCCCCCAGGACAGAAGCCCCGACGTTTGCCTGTGCACGGCCTGCATGGCCTCCGCAGCCCTGGGACCTTCGCTGCTATGTCCTGTCCTGGGGAGGAAGCCGATGCCAAGACAGTCTGGGGGCTGTGGGAGGGGGCCGGAACTAAAAGTGTCCCCAGAGCTAAGAAAAGAAGGGCTGAGCCCTGGCTGGGTTAATCGGCTCAGACTGGCCCCGGGCCCCGCGCTCTGCCCTTCCTCCAGCCAGGGGGAGAGGCCGCCGGGCAGCAGGGGCCGGGCCGGGCACAGCCCTCCCACGCTTGTCTCTCTTGCAGCGGGCACCGAGATCTGCAACGGCGGCCCCGCACCCAAGTCTTCCACCTGCTGCATCCTGTGAGCTGCTTCGTGGGTCTGGAGGGCGCCGCGATCCGCTCGCCCGCTGGCTCCGGGGGGTGAGGAAGCCCAAGACAATGACTGAAGACAATTTTGGATATTTTGAATTTTTTGAAGATTTATGTTTTTATAAACCAAAGTCAACGATGGATACACAATTTAGCGTACTTTACACTCATCCTGCTTTCGGATGCGCAGCACCACCACAGAGAGAGGACTGCGTGTCCGAAAGCACAGGGTGAGTCCCCAGCTGCACACGTGTTTATGTGTGCATGCATAGAGGGGATCAGAGATGCTGTTGCCTGTCTGGTTCCGGAGGAAATAGGACCAGAAAGGGAGAATAAAATAAAAAGAAAACAAGTTGCCCTTTTCTTTAATACAGCCGCAATTACGGTGGAGGGCACATCCCGTGTAACCCACGGGAAAATTCTGCCACAAAGGTCAAGGCCATGAGCGACCTGAGCACAAACACCGGGAACAGCCCCCTGCCCCTGCACGTGGGTCAGGGGACCCGCGGCCGCGCCGGGGGTCTGCCCACGTCCTGCACCGGCGAGGGCTCCCTTAGTGTCCTGCACCAGCCCAGCCAGACCCAAGCACGACTCACATGTGACACAGGTACTGCTTATCTGGTAGAAGTTAGGGACTTTTCGCGTCCTGATAACGTGAGCTCCAAATCACTCGTTCCGACACTGGACACCTAACCCCACAGTACACGCCTCTCGGCTGCCTGATTAGAGTGGCTGTGGAAGGGCAGTTCGGATGTCAGGCAAGCCCGCCCCAGAGCCCCTGAGCTCCCGGGTGGGGAGGGAGGGGACACCCACCCCCAGAGCCACGCAGTCGCAGCAAGGAGGGAGTTTGCACCTCAGCAGGGACACCTGGTGACAGTCCATGTTCAGGCACCAGCCGACCCCTCCAGAAGGAACTGAGCTGGGCTCACTCAGCCTTCACCCTCACTAAAACCAAGGCTTTCAAGTGCTTACCCACTGCTTATTATCCCCCCCACACATACATTTGCAAATGAATACATTTTACAATCGAAATTTGCTCCAGACCTGTGGCTGAGAAGTGGCACCATTCCAACACCAGGCGTCAGAGGCTGGCAGGGGTGCAGCCAGGAGGGGAGAACCGGACTGTCAGCTCGGCAAGAGCCCAAGCCCACTAACAGAGCTTTATGCAGCACCCCAGCCCGGCCCCCCGCAGGCCACAGGCCTTCCTTAGGGTCGAGGAGAAGGTTCCGACAAGAGGAGAGAGATCCAGGTCCCATCAGTACGGCGTCAGGCACCTCCCACCCCGTGTTGCACTGTCCATCGAAGGGTCTGGGCCAGGGCTTAGTGAAGACCAAGTAGCAGCCGCAACACCCACACTGGCTGTGTCCGGGATAAACTGCTCCCTCCGGGGCTCCCCAGTCGGACACCCCAGAGAAGAGGTGAGGAATTTCTGAGTTCCCTGCCCGTTTGCGCGCTGCACCCTGGGTCCGTTCTTCTGAAACCCACTCCCCACCCCACTCCACCCCCCATAAACGGAGCACAGAGCACAACTGCTGAACCTGAATCCGGAAATCAAACAGGAGAGCATCAGACAACACAGAAGGCTTTATTCGTCCACACCGTCCCAGAGAGAGGCAGGCTCACTTTAGGATGCTGTCGTCCTGGGCTGAAAGGTCCAAAGAAAACACTCGTGTTACCCCACGCTCAGGCAGCCCAAGAGAACCACTTCCCTGTTCGGAGCGCAACAACCAGGACCGAGCTACAGCCGGGGGTCCGGCTGTGTGCGGCCCCCACTCCGGCCCTGCCCGCTCTGACTGCGGCCCGCCGTGGAGCCGCTGCCGGACGGTGCCTGCTTCCCGGCCTGGGGGCCGCTAAGGGCGGCACAGTGCAAACAACTCACCCCAGGGACCTAGGCCTCGCCCGAGGCAAGGGGTCCCCGCGTCCCCAACACCCACGGCCCTGCCGCGTCTCCGCGTCTCCCGGAGGACCCACCGGCCGGCGCCGGGAGGAAGGAGGCAGCTTCCACCCTCCACCGCGGGGCTCGCCCGAGGCAGCAGCTCTGTGTTTCTAAAGCCGGGCAAAGGCCGTAGCTTAAAGAGCCACCGAGTCCAGTACCTTCTGCCAGTTCTCTCTCGATCCGTTTCCGTTCATCCTCCTTCTTCTTCTCCTCAGCGGCTACCCTGCGCTCCTCCTCCGCCCGGGGCTTCAGGTAACCTGGGAAGGAAAGCGTGAAGAGGGGCGGTGCTCTCAGCGTCTTCCCGGCAACCCTGCGCCGGGGTCTAGCGCACCGGGAACGCCCGGGGGGGG